>CADDXX010000639.1:241502-252553 GCA_902810485.1 Alauda arvensis
TCATCCCATTGGACTCTGGTTAATGCATCCAGAGCCCCCCAGCCTCTGCACATCCACCAGTTCCCTGTTYGGGGCAAGAACCGGTCACCAACAGACCCCCAGAGCAACATCTGGGACCTCATCCAAACTTTGGACCTCTTTTTGGCACCCAGAGTAAGACAAGCTCCAGCCTGGTGGGTAAATTAGCACAGAATCATGGAATTATTAGGGCTGGAAGGGACCTTAAACTCATCTTATTCCAATCCCCTGCCAGGGGTAAGGACACCTTCCACTATCCCAGGCTGCTCAGAGCCCCATCCAGCTGGGTTTGGACACTTGTGGGTGATTTCAGTTTGGGATATTCTGTGAATCACCCGGTTAAGCTGGGCCTAAAAAGGTCTGGACTAAAGGAAATGAAGGTCTGGGGCTCTCTTTAGCTTAATGTCTCCGTGAGCTGGATTGACTCATTGGTTCTGGCCACTCCCTTCACTCATTTAGGACTGCACATTGCTAATTGATCTCATTTAAGCCCTAATAAAAGCAGTTCCAGCACTGGTTGTGACCCAAAAGGTCTGTCCTGAATAAATGTCATTAAATGGCCAATGAGCTGCTTCGTTATTGGAAAGAATTAATCAGGACTGGGAGGGCAGGGAGGTGCCTTGGAGCTTCCCAGGATGCAGTGAGTGAATATCCCATTGAATCCTTCCTATTCTGCTCCAAAGTCTGGCTGTTTTCTCCATGGAACTCTGCCTTTGCCTTCTCAGGCTTCATTTTCCTCCCTCAACAGTAACACTCAACACTCTTACAGTTGTGAAACCCTCCCATTTCACTGAGGTGACGTGTTCCCAGAACAGAAGGGCTGCTGCAGAGTCCCTCTGCAGGATTTATCCTGAGCTCCCCTGTGCAAAATCCACAGAGCAGCTCCAGGGATCGGCCTCATGCTGCTGGGTGGGCTCAGCTGATGTGGATTCTGCTTCCAGAAAGTGGTGCTGATGTGCTCAGCCCTGGCACCTCCCCTCCCTCTGTCTGGATTGCGAGAAATCCAGCAGAAGCTGAGTGTGGTGAGATGGGGGGCAGTGATATGGGCAAAGCCAAAAGGTGCAGGATCAGGGAATGGTTTGGGTTGGAGGGACCTTGAAGTTCATCCCATTCCATCCCACCCCCTGCCATGGGCAGGGACACCTTCCACTATCCCAGGTTGCTCCAAGCCCCATCCAACCTGGCCTTGGACACTTCCAGGGAAACAGGAGCAGCCACAGCTTCTCTGGGAAACCTGTGCCAGGGCCTCCCCACCCTCACAGCCAGGAATTCCTTCCCAATATCCCATCTATCCCTGCCCTCTGGCAGTGGGAAGCCATTCCCTGTGTCCTGTCCCTCCATGCCTTGTCCCAAGTCCCTCTCCACCTCTCCTGGAGCCCCTTTAGGCTCTGGAAGGGGCTCTGAGCTCTCCCTGGATCCTTCTCTTCTCCGGATGAACACCCCCAGCTCCCCCAGCTTCTCTCCACAACAGAAGGGCTTCACCTTCTTGGAGATTCCTCCATCAAAGCATTTTCATCTTTGGGCACTTCCATCTTAGCTGGAAAAGGGATGTKACAACTTTCCATCTCTTAGATCTCGTCACTGAGTCACAGTTTCCTGAAGGTTATGGGAGGATTTAGCCCAGTGAAATATGAAACAAGGAGAGAGCTTCAAATGATCTGCAGATCTCAGTTCCATCCTTTAGTCTCAGGTTCACTTTAGAAAGAAACCTGGGTGAGATAAGTGGGGTTTCCAGGCAGCCCAGCACATTTTTAGTCTTTTTGCCACTTSCAGGTGCCAGCTGTGATTTCTGTATTCCCATCCCAAGGGGAGAATAAAGCAGAYATTTCCTTTGTGTGCTGCCATCCCCAGAGCTGCTTTGTGAAGATACGGCTGGTCCCCGGGGTGAGGCGTGGCCTTGCAGCCCTCCCCAGGGAGAAAAATGCTTAGATTGGATATTAGGGAAAAAAAWTCTTCCCTGGAAGAATTCCYTGGCATTGGAACAGGTGCCCAGGGCAGTGGTGGAGTCCCCAACCCTGGATTTAATTTAAAAGCCATGTGGATGTGGCACTGGGGGACATGGGTCAGAGGTGGCCCTGGCAGTGCTGGGGGAGTGGTGGGACTGGATGATCTCAAAGGTTGTTTCCAATGTCAATTATTCCATGATTCTAAGGTTAGAATTCTGGGGGAAGCTCGGTGGACTTTGATCTGCAGGGCCTTGCACAGGATCCCACGAATAACTCCTCAGGCTGAGTTCCCAAAAAATCCATGAGTGAGAAATTCCAGATGTRCAGRGCAGCTCATCTCAGGTCAGCAGAAGGATCAGAAGAAGGAAAATCCATCCCTTTGGGAGTTTCCCATAGTCTGTCATCCCTGGAAGGGTCCAAGGCCAGGTTGGACAGGGCTTGGATCAACCTGGGACAGTGGGAGGTGTCCCTGCCCATGRCAGGGGGTGGCACTGGRTGATTTTTAARCTCCCTTTCCACMCAAACCGTTCTGGSRTTCTGTGATAAWCTCAGGAKCACAAACTCACCATTGCCAACACCTGGGGATCCCTGCGTGCCCCTGTGACCCCAAAACCCTRCAGCTCTGCCCAGAGACCCCCACTGCCCTGAGATGCTTTGGAAATCCAGCTGAGATTCTTCCCAAGGGAAGTCTCCAGCTGCTCTGCAGCTTTGTTGATCCCTCTCTTTTCATTTGCTGCAGAACCCCATGTGCTGCAGAAAACACAGATGAAGCTGATCAGCAGGGAGGAATGCCTGSAGCAGATCCCACACCTCGAGGGGAGCTTGATGTGTGCTGAGGCAGAGCAAGGAGGAGGAGGAGGAGGAAGAGGCTGCCAGGTAAAGGGAGCAGCATTCCTGGTCTGCTTCACAGCCTGAAAGGAGACAGGAATGGTTGTCCAGGATGTTCAAGGCWAAATATTTGGGAGGGAAGTTTAATCTGGGGGTGTTTAATTGAAATATTAGGAACATTTCTCAGGTGAGGCCTTGGCTCTGACCAAACGTGCCTGGCTGGTCTGTGGGTGCCAGAATGAGTCACATCTCGTGGCAGCGTGTTGGTGACAGAGAATGAGGAGCTTTTCAAACTGAATGACAGTTTGATATCAGGGAGCTGACACAAACACCCAAATGAGGCAAAACTCACTCAGAACCCGTGCCCTCGCAACGCATCCCACCTCCAGGATCACTGGCCTGGTGTCTGATGAAGTCTGGAAGCCAAAAATCACCTTGTCKTTCCCAGCATCCAACTCCCAACCCCTCTGCTGAGAGGCTGACAAGGACTGGGCTCTCCTGCAGCCCCTGGTTCCAGGCTGAGAYTTCCCTCCTCCACTGGGCACTGGTTTTCTAGGAATCACAGACTGGTTTGGGTTGGACAGGGCCTTAAATCTCACCCAGTTTGTGGGCAGGGACATCTCCCACTTATCCCAAGTTGCTCCAAGCCCCATCCAGCTGAGTTTTATCCATGTCCGTGGGTTTGGAGGGGTCTGGATGGGGAGGCACATGGATGGACAGCTCCAACCTGTGGGAATTACTCACTGGAGGAACTCAACCAGCACCCAGAGATCCTCTGACCTTCAGGCAAAGGCAGAGGGCACCAGGACCAGGGGATGCTGAGGGAAACTTTGCAAAATGATTTTTTTAAAATAGCCAGAGACCATCTGCCTCTGAAACMATCCAAGGAGTGACTTTCACCTCCATTAAATTAAATCAAAAAACCTTAAAAAGAAATCTGCCACGGGATAGCATTAACAGGATTAAAGCATGCACTGCCCAGCCCAGCCTGGCCTGAAGTTCTGCGGGGGAATGATGCTGGGGGAATAGCAGGAGCACTTGTTCCCAGCAAGATGAGTCTCCTGGACTCAGAAAGCTGATGGAGAAGCTATTTTTGATCCACAATCATGTCAGGGTTGTCTGAGGAATGAAGTAGGAAGGTGAGATTTCCAAGCAGTGGAAGCACATACCCTTTCCATGGGAGATAGAATTCAGCATCTCTCTGATTTTAGTGGGATCTTGACCAGGCAGGAATGCTTTGTAAACTGGAATAAAAGGGGCCAGGACAAAACCAGAGCTGAGGATGGAAGTTGTACTTTTCAGGGCTTGCCACCAGATTTTGCTGATTTGCTGGAGGGGAAGTGCTTTGCTGGTGGACGATTTCCTGGATTTCTGAGGAATGCTGGTTAAAGCCAGGGTGGGGACACATTTTGGCCTCACTGGACTGGGCCAGAAGCCCGGTGGCTTCTCTGTAGGAGGCTCCCTGGTCACAGCCTGGGACAGGACAGGGCTGAACCTGATGCTTCTTCTGCACCAGGGACCACTGGGCAGAATCCCAGAATTATTTAGGTTGGAAAAAACCTCCAAGATCCCTGAGTCCAACCTGTGACCGACCCTCACCTGGTCACCAGCCCAGAGCTCTGAGTGCCACATCCAGGCATTCCTTGGACACCTCCAGGGATGGGGACTCCAAACCTCCTTGGGCAGCCCCTCCCAATGCCTGACCACCCTTTCCATGGAAGAAATTCCTCCTGGTGTCCAGCCTAAACCTCCCCTGGCACAGCTTGAGGCTGTTCCTTCTCCTTCTGTCCCTGTTCCCTGGGAGCAGAGCCCGACCSYCCCTGGCTGTCCCCTCYTGTCAGGGAGTTGTGCAGAGCTACAAGGTCCCCCCTGAGCCTCCTTTTCTCCAGGCTGAGCCCCTTTCCCAGCTCCCTCAGCCTCTCCTGGTGCTCCAGCCCCTTTCCCAGCTCCATTCCCTTCCCTGGACAYRCTCCAGCCCCTCAGTGTCCTTGGAGTGAGGGGCTCAGAACTGGACCAAACATCTGCACTGTGGGCAGTGCAGCCTCTCAAGCCACAGCTGCCTGTGAGGATGACAGGGTTTGTGTCAGATGAGAGTGAGTGATCAGAGATTCCAAAATGCCCAAATCCTTCACATCCTCATCTCTGCCATGGAGACAGAGCAGCCCTGGGCACGGGGGGTTGGGCTGTTCCATCCAGCTGTCTCCAGCTCTTGCATGGATCAGGAGCCACCCAAAAGTCACTGTGGAGAGGCCAGGAAGGATCAGAAGCTTGGGCAAAGCAGAGATTCCTGATCAGGGAACAAGCCCTGGAGATGCTGGGTTTGCTCTGGCAGTTGTAGCCTGAGGAACTCTGGACACAAGAAGAGATAAAAGCCTGACATTAACCTCCCCTGGGATTTGCTGAGGATCAGGTTAAGGCAGGAAAGTTGCTGGACTCGAGGTTGTAAGTCCACATGGTGCACATCTGGATCCAAATCTGTCAGCTGTGATGGAAGGAACAACTTTTCACACAGGGAGACAGTGGCAGGAGAAAGGAGAATGGCTTTAAACCAGAAGAAGAGAGATTTAGATGGGATATTGGGGAGGAATTGTTTCCTGTGAGGGTGGTGAGGCCCTGGCACAGGTGAAGCTGTGGCTGCCCCATCCCTGGAAGTGTCCAAGGCCAGGCTGGACAGGGCTTGGAGCAGCCTGGGATTGTGGAAGAAATTCCTCCAACCTGAACCTCCCCTGGTGCAGCTTGAGGCCACCCCATGAASAGAAAAGCCACGAATAAAAAGGCTCAGACCTTTCACCAGCTGCCCTCACACCAGACCAGCCTAATTTGTGGGGAACTGATCACATCCCTCTAATAACTCAAGGAGATTGAATAGCAGAGCTCCCAAGTATTTGTACTTTAAATAAAAAATAATCCATTCCCTTAAAAATAAAAATCTATTCCATCCCAATTCCCTGGCAGAGCTGCCAGGGACAAATATATGGATTGGCTGGRAATTAACACTACCAGGAGCTTTAATTGACTTATAGTTCTATTTAGCCATAAACATTAACATTAATGGATGTTCAGGGGGTACAAGTGCTAAAGAGCAGACACTGGAGATGGCCTGTGCGTTATTTTTTTTTGTGTGTGTTACATTTCTTCCGTGACCCCATGAACCACAATTGATGTCTCATTCCTTGCTTTCTTAAGCATCTTTTTTTTTTTTGTGAGGCTCCGATGCAACGGTAACTTGAACAATAATTAGAGGATAAGGGGCTCACAAAGCAAACGTCTCCTCCAGTGCCTTCCCTGCCCGGGCGAAATTCAGCAAATGGCCCAATTATCCCTCGGAGGGGCTGAGGGGGGAGCTCTGATGTGGTGATTAGGACGGAGAGCGTTCAGCTGGAGTCACGGGTCACCTACAGTTCAGCAGCACAGGGAGAGGGGGGCCGGGCCCTGCTCTGATTCCAGGGGAAGGGAATGGCTGTGTGACCCCCCCAGAGCAGTGGGGTGGTTCCAGCTCAGGTGAGTCCTGGGCTGCAGGTGTGCAGGTATGCACCCAGGGGGGATTTTGGCCATAAATCACACAGTGGTTGGGGTTTGRAAGGATCTTAAAGCTCATCTGGTTCCAGCCTTCCACTGTCCCAGGCTGCCCTGTCCAACCTGGCCTTGGATGCTTCCAGGGATCCAGGGGCAACCATAGCTTCTCTGGGAAACCTGAACCAGGGCCTCCTCACCCTCACAGGGAAGAATTCCTTCCTAAGATCCAATCCAACCCTGCTTTCTTTCAGATTAAAGCCATTCTCCTTTATCCCATCTCTGAAAAAATGCTCTTTACAGCCTCTGGGATGCTCAGGGCTCTCACCCCACAGAGCTGGTGCAAAAGCTGCAGTTTTTGTGCAAACCTGGGTGGGGTTTTCGAGCCATTTCCCAAATGTCTTTTTTTTTATAACCATCAGCATCTACAGAACCATGTTTCCATCAACAGGGAGTGATGGGAGTCGCTGAGGTTGTTTTAAGCATTTGTTTTAACATGACATCAAGCCCTGTTTGCTGCTCCCCAGGAACTGAAMTGCAGCTGGAGGGGTTCAGCTCAAGGGGGGCACTTGGCTCCAAGGCAGGACAGTTGCTTACATTTAATCCTCTGTTTGATATCCCAGGATATCCCACTGCTCCCACCTCAAACTATGGCCCAGTGGCTGCAGTGGGAACCTGACACTTGCACTGGAAAAGCTCTAACATCCTTTTGCTGATCCAAATGTGGCCCCAAAACTGCCAAGAAAGACTCATGAAATAGAATTATTTAAAGGAAAGAGATCTGCAAATGAAAGAAAAGTGTTTTATAGGTAGTTGTCATGGATTCAAGGAGAAGAGCACAAATCAGGATGGTGTGGTCAGGCCCTGAAGCTGCTCAAAATGCCTGAACAGGGGTGGTTAAATGTTGGTCTGGCTGCACTCTGTAGGGATGGGGAGCATCCACAGGAGCTTCTGCCTGTCAGCCAAATGGGCCAGGAGCCAAAACTCTCCACGTTTCAGTCCAAAGTTACTACAAACTGCCTGAAAGTACTTTATTATTGTATCTTAATAATAGAATCACAGAATTATTGAGGTTGGAAAACCCCTCTGAGTCCAACCATTCCCCCAGCACTGCCAAGGCCACCACTGCCACACATGTCCCCAGGTGCCACATCCACCTCTTTTCTGAACACTTCCAGGGTTGGTGACTCCACCACTGCCCTGGGCAGCTGCGCCAGGGCTGGACAACCCTTCCAGTGAAGACATTTTTCCCAATATTCAATGTAAACCTCCTGTGGTGCAATCTGAGGCTGTTTCCTCTTTTCCTGCTGAACAGAGTGATCCACTCCCCATCCTTGTCGTGGATTTCCCATCGCTGAACTATTGCTGCCACCAAGAGGGGTTTCTTTTCCACAAGGGACAGATTGCTTGAAGCAGGAAGCCCCAGAACAGAGCAGTGGAGAAGTGTTTCTGCATTTGCAGTCCCTCCAGTTTCCTTCTGAAGGGTCCTTTGATGTGCAGCTCACCAGAATCAGAACGCTTCTCCCATGGCCCATGAGTTTTTAGGGCTTTCATCACTTTATCATTTTGGGGTGTGGGCAGACAAGTGAGCTCATTCAGGCTCTGATGGCTTCATTCTTTAATCTGTGAAAAATTAATTCCCGAAGCAAGACCCTGGGGTGATGATGAGGATGATGGTGGGTGTCTCTTCTGCTTTCTTCCTCTGGGCTGTGGATCTTACTCCCTCAAACTGAAGCTGCCTGGGAGTCCAGCATGGCTTTGTGTGCCTGGTGGGGAGCAGGACACCCCTGGATCCAGCTGAGAACAAAATTGCAGCTTGCCCTGGGAGTGGGGAATGGCTGTGATGACTCAGAGGAGCCTCTTCTCCTTCAGTGACAGCTTTGAGGGGAAGCTGTGACTCACAGGCACATCCAAAAATCTTTAAGGGAGTTGCCAACCCTGTGGAAGAGGGTGGTTCAACCATCTAACATGTTCTGAGATTCCCAAAACTCTTGCAAGGCGATTCCTCACCAAGGATTCATGGAGAAGCTGGGCTGTCATGAAGTGGGAGGGATTTGAACAGAGGAAGAACTTACAGGGGAGAGTTCTGTTGGCATCCATGCAAGGAATTTGGATGTTCCRGGAGGGCAGATGCCAAGATGACCGAGCTGGTCGATGCCACAGCATTATTCAGAGTGGTCCGAGTGAAAGGTGGCTGTGCAGAGGTGCAGGTCCTGTTATTCTGAGTGACTGGRGGCTAAAACAGCAGCTGCAGCTCATTATTGATAAAGAAAAGGTAATGGATCCACGGAGAAGCAATTCCAGCTGCACACTGGCCATAATAGGCTCTAATTTAGCTATTACCATGTCAGAAGAACCCTGGGTAGGTCTTAAAAAACATCAGCTCGAGGCTCTGGGGAGGTCAGAAGGGCAATGAGAGCRTCAGGGATTATTAGGACAGGCACGAGTGGCAAAGCAAACGTGCTGTGCCAGGGCACCACTCCTGGGAGCCTCCCTGCRTGTGATTCCTGTCCATTCCATCTGAGAAAGGAGTGGTGATTWTAGAAAAGGATCAGGAAGGGTGAACAGGGACATGGGAGAGCTCTGGCAGCACAGGGAACAGCAGAGCAAGACTCTGAGGCTCGTAGGAGAGGTGTCTGATGGGGATGTGACACAATTCCAACCTCAGGGGCAGCATGGAGAGGAGTCAGGAGCTGTCCTCGTGTCCCTGCAGCTCCAAGCACATGAAGGGGAGGTGTCAGATGGCCCAAAGAGGCAGCAGATCTAAAACAAAGAGAAGGAAGTGTTTTTCCTTCCATCAGCTAATTAAACGACGGGAGCCGCTGACCAGGATGTTGTGGGTATTTATCCTAAGGGATAAATGGATTCAAAAAAAGCAATTAGGCAATTTCCTGGATGAGGATCTCTCTGAGGCCATTAACCACGGGGATGTAAACACAGCTCTGTGAATCCTTGTSCTGCTCCTCGCTCTCCTCCCCTGAGCTCTTGCGGCAGATGACAGCCAGGGACAGGAGTCTGGACCACRGGGCTTTGGCCTGAGACATCTGCACTGTCCGTGCCACCCACAGCCACTGAAAGGCCCTGCTGATGTCACAGGGGGTGAATTTGGGTCATCTTCTCCGGTTTTGCAGCCAGGGGATGGAGGGACAGAGGAGCTGAAGGATCTCAAAGGGTTTGTGTGAGAGGAGTGCAGCTGCCCTTCATTCCATGGTGCTTTTCTGATACCTGCACTTCAACATAGCCATGTCCTCCTTCCTTCTKCTTTGAAAACACCTGGAAACCACTGGGCAAAGGATGTTTGCCTCCAGCAGGCAGGGCAGCTCTGCTGGGCACCGTTGTTATCCCCGGTGTTGTTATCCCCGTGCTGATTTCCCTCCAATTTGCGCCGAGCTCGCCGACACGAAAATGAAGGCGGCAGCGACTCGCAGGGATTGTGCATCCACCTAATGAGGATCAGATGAGTTGTTCTCCCACCCCCAGAGCTGCATCCCACCTCGGAGGATTTATGTGGCTCGAACGTGTTTGTTCTGATCAATGGCTGCGCTGCACACAACGAATACAAATGTAAAAGAGAGATTACACTTTTGATCCGAAGCCCGCTAAAGGCAGCAGAAAGGCTCCTGATGCTTGSAAAAAAAAAAAAAAAAAAAAAAGGTTTTTGGCCGCAGTGAAAAAGATGAATTTTTTTTTGGTCAGCTTCAGTGAACAAAGCACCTTGTTAGGCAGTGACAGATTTTATACAACCCACAGCTATTTATCAGTGAATGTATCATTGCTTTCACCTCTCCTAATGGGAGGATTAACATGTTTAAGGCAGGAACTCAGCGCCAGATCTGATTTGTTGCGCTGGCTTTTCACTCATCTGCGAGGTGGCGAGAAACGCGGAGCAGAAGCAAAGCTGCTGKTTTTAGTTTGGTTTTTCCAGTCCAGAAACTCGGCACTTGGAGGGAAAAGCAGGAGCAGGTATCTGGGGTGTGCTGCTGACCAGGAGTGTTTCAGCACCAGGAGCCTGAAAAAGCAGTGTTGAAATAATTCCTCGAGCCTCAGAGTCATTAACCTGAGCGTTCATTAAATTAGCKTCACTGGAAGCATCACAGAGCTGAGATAATTGTCCCAGCACTCAACACCTCGCTCCTCCYACACCCTCTCCTACACAAGGATGGAAAACCTTGGGCCGGTGTTCCTGAAGGTTTTCGTGTGGGTTCAGGGATACCCAGAAGTGTCCGAGGACTGGGTTTTATTTTCTCCGGTTTTAGTCCTATAAAAACCAGGCTCCCGATTCATCTGCTGTAATAATCTGAGTTTATCACACGGAGAGGATGGTTTGGCCCATTTTGGGATGAAACCCTCATGTTAAACAACCAAATTCAAGAGAAATGGCATGTGAGAAGCAGTATCCAGGAAGCAGAGCAGCCCGTGTGGAAAGACACAAGGATTTGTGTCCCAGGGTTTGTGGATTAGGGAAATTGGATTTGCAGCTGCTGCTCGGAGCAATCCTGAACTCCCTCTCTGCCCAAGTTTCAAATCACTGATCCCCCCAAACATCCCCATTCCCCCACCGACGGGGCAGGGAACCGAAAGGACGTGGTTAAAGAGGCAAAGAGCAGATTTGATTTGAGAGGTAAGCTGCGTGAGGCAGAGTTTAAATCAGGATCTTGGCTCTGCCGCCAGAACCGCATCCCTGCCCCGCCGCGGCTCTCCCAGCTCCGAGAGGGGATGCGACAACTCCCCGGGGGCGGTCACAGG
>CADDXX010000639.1:268169-278234 GCA_902810485.1 Alauda arvensis
TTTTTGGCTGTTCCTCCTCTGTCAGGACCGTCCTGCCCCATGCACTGGCTCTGCTGGGATGGAATTCACATCCTTTGTGCCAGCACGTGTGGTGCTGTGTCTTACACTTGTCCCCAGATCTGTGTCAGTGATCTTGCTGTTGCTGGGCAGGGCTTGCACAGCACCAAAACTTCCCCTGTTTCCCACCCCACCAGTGAGGAGRCTGGGAGGGCAAAAGGAACTGGGAGGGGACACAGGTGACCCCAAATGACCACAGGGATATTCCATACCACATAATGCCAAGCTCAGCAGTAAATTCTTGGAGAAAGGAGGTSTGTTTCAGCCTTTCCATAGGGTTTTAAATAAAAGAGGATATATTTAGATGGGATATTGGGAAGGAATTCTTGGTTGTGAGGGTGGGGAGGCCCTGGCACAGGGTGCCCAGAGAAGCTGTGGCTGCCCCTGGATCCCTGGCAGTGTCCAAGGCCAGGCTGGAMAGGGCTTGGAGGAGCCTGGGATAGTGGGAGTTGTCCCTRCYCATGGCTGGGGTTGAGATGGGCTGAATTTTAARGTCACTTCCAACCCAATCCATTCTSTAATTCCATKATTCTTATGCCTCTTWGCTTRCACMCAGCTTTGCTTCACTTCTTAAACTGCTTTTACCTTGCCCTGTAGGATTTTTGCCTTTACACTGGACCCTGCACTTCCATTTTCCTGGTATTTTAAATCCCAAACTCACACACCTCCAAAGACTCATTTAAAAAACACCTCTGCAGGTTGGCCCTTACATAAGCTCAAGGTGACTCTGTTTTTTTTTTCCTTGCTACCAGCACAGAGCTGTTGATATTTCACCTCTCCCACAACCTAAATGGTCCCAAAAAACCTCTTTTCCACCCCAAGAACCAACTGGCCCTGCCCTGCCTAACCCAGATGGTCACATTCTCTCTATTAGGGTGGCTGATCCTGGCAAAGGACCCTGGCCTGTGTTTGGGTTGGTGTTTGGGTTGGTGTTTGGGTTGGTGTTTGGGTTGGTTTCAGCCATCTCTGCTCCATGTTGGTGGTAAAATCCTGTCCCCACTCATCCCCTATTTGATATCCCCTCCTCCAAACCCCCCCAAACCTCTTCTGCCAACGATCCCTGCTCTGCAGCCATCCCAAACATTCTCCCACAGCCTGGCAGGCTCGCTGGAGTCACGGAGCCATTCCTGAAATCCTCCAATGGCTTTAAAAGATGCACTTTGGTGTTCTGTTTTCCCCCGCTGTGTTTCGGGGCACCCTGAGGCACTGCTGAAAAGGGTTTGGGGCCAGTCTGATGCTGCTAGTGAGTTTGGGAAGGGGCTGCATCCCAAACTTCTCGATGCCACCCAYGCCCCTGCTCGGCTGCCAGGGTTTCAAAGCAAACCCAGTGCACAATTACAGGCTAACAATGCAAGAGAGGGAAGGGAACGGTGCCATCCCACTGTGATCTCATGGAGAAAGGCAGAACCGTTCTCTAATAAAGGTAAATGGGTTTCTGCCTTGCTGCATAATGAGGCTCTGGCGGTTTCAGCAGGAGAAATCCCAATTAGACACAGGTGGAAAGGCGCCATCCCATCTTGGAAGCACGTTGCAGAGGCTGAGGATTTTTCCTGTTGAGCTTTGTGGTTGAACTGAAGCTTCTGCATTTTGAGGAAARCGTCCTGAAACACCCAGGCACGATGCTGTGGAGCAGAATCCCAACCTTACCCCTTCCTGTCACCTGCTGCAGTCTGGTGGGAGGAGCGTCCCCTTCCAGCCCAGGTGTGATCCAGGGCAAAAGCCCATGTTGGTGGGAGYCACTGTGGGAGCTGCTCTGCATCTTATAAATGAGTATTTGCAATGATAAAAGGGTAAGAGACAAAGAATCCCAGAATTATTTAGATTGGAAATGCCTTCCCAGATCACTGAGTCCATCCTGTGACAAATCCCACCTCGTCGCCAGCCCAGAGCTCTGAGTGCCACATCCAGGCACTCCTTGGGCATCTCCAGGGATGGGGACTCCAAATCTCCCTGGAAAGCCCCTCCCAATGCCTGACCACCCTTTCCATGGAGAAATTCCTCCTGGTGTCCAACCTGAACCTCTCCTGGCACAGCTTGAGGCTGTTTCCCCTTATCCTGTCCCTGTTCCCTGGGAGCAGAGCCCGACCCTCCCTGGCTGTCCCCTCCTGTCAGGGAGTTGTGCAGAGCCACAAGGTCCCCCCTGAGCCTCCTTTTCTCCAGGCTGAGCCCCTTTCCCAGCTCTCTCAGCTGTTCCTGGTGCTCCAGCCCCTTCCCCAGCTCCATTCCCTTTCCCTGGACACGCTCCAGCCCCTCAGTGTCCTTTGGCAGTGAGGGGGTGTAGATATTGGTAACACAATTTTTGAAGAATTCCGAAAAATCCCCAAGTAAATTCAGGAGTGAAGGGGAAGCAAAGGCACCTCCTGGTCCAACCCAATGCAGATCCCAGACAGGGGTTGTAGGAATCCCAAATGTGCCACTTGTAGGTGCTTTATGTCAATAAAAATTGGTGGCAACCTCACGAGGCYGAGTGACCCAGTTTGGCCACCTCCAGGCTTTTAAAAGCTCTCCCTTCCCCATGTGGGTGCCCTCAATCCAACTGCCTCGTGGAAAATCCTGGACTGGTGGAGAGTGTGGTGTCCTACAATGCTAAACCCAAGGATTTCATCACCTGAGTCTGACTCCTGGCTAGGGATGCTCCCATGGCTCAGCTACCAGGAAAGAAATATTTTATCTTTATCATCTCTTAAAATTTTCCCCTGGGCATTGTCCACTTACAAAATCTGGAAACATAAAACTGGGCCAAACAGCCCCAGTTTGGACCTGACTCAGGCCACTCCTTCCTTCAGTTGCCACTTTGGTGGAGAAATGAAATGTTGTGAAAATAAGGCAATTTTTTTTTTCCACGTGCTTTCTAAATCTTGGATCTTTATCAGCCAGGTAAGGTGGCAAAATTCGGGCAACATGAGATGGAAATGGGGAAACTGTGACCAGTCAGAAACTGAGTATGTTGGATTTTCATGGAATCATGGAACACCAGATTCCATGATTGGAAGGGACATTAAAGCCCATTCCAACCCCCTGCCATGGGCAGGGACACATTCCACATATCCCAGGTTGATCCAAGCCCTGTCCAACCTGGCCTTGGGCACTTCCAGGCATCCAGGGGCAGCCACAGCTTCTCAGGGAAACCTGTGCCAGGGCCTCACCACCCTCACAAGGAACAATTCCTTCCCAATATCCCATCTATCCCTGCCCTCTGGCAGTGGGAAGCCATTCCCTGTGTCCTGGCACTCCAGGTCACCTTCAAAAAAAAGAAACTCATCACAAAAGTTCGCCGTCTGAGTAGCACAGAAACGAAATATTAAATATTAAAATATTATTCTGCTATTAGCTTATGAAGATTTTAAATCCTTCAGCAGAACGCACAAGCAGTGAAGAGTGGGGAACACTTGAAATATAAATCAATTCTTCGCTTTTTTAAGCACAAGTTGAATTCTTTCATGGGCTGAGCTTAGCTGTGGGTGTTGAGCATAAAAATATGGGATGCTGATGATGCTACTGGAATTACAAAAATTGAGGTTTTAAAGCAGAAAAAAAATGAAAGATTTCTTTCTTTTCTCCCTCCTCTTTTGTGGATTTTTCTAAAAGCTTTCCTCGCAGTCGGGAAATGGAAAATAAGCTGTGTTTTCTCATGTGTTTTGTCCAGCACACTTCTAACACAAACAATGCTGAGATGTTGCAGTAAAACAGAAATTAAATGGGGTTTCTTTCTGCAAATTCACAGAAAAAATGGGATTTTCTCAACTTCTTGCCTTTTAGAACTTATTTTTGGAAATAATATATATTATTGTTTATATACTGACATATTTACATGCATAGATTCAAGAGGGGTGGAATTCCAGTTTGCCTTTTTCAGTCCTGACTGTAATGGAAAAACACAACCCCTAGATGGCAGAAAGTCCCTCTTCTGGCGTGTTTTGATTTGTTTCAATCCCTGCACGGGATGCCACGATCTCAAGTTTCAGTATTTATGAAACTCAGCTTTTATCCAAGATCTCATACCATGATGTGACATCAGTGCGCTTTAAACCTCACCAAAAACAGCTTTGTGCCTATCAAACTGCAAATCCCATGCCAAAAATGCACCTCCCTGTCCTCTCATCAGAGAAATCCCAGGGCTTTTTGGTGTCCAGTCCTTYAGAGTAAATCTGAATGAGCTCAGGGCCCAAACACTGGATTATTTGGATGCACTGGTGCAGAGGTGGAGAGGAGATGAGGGCATTACAGCGCTGTTAGCACAGTCCAGTTGACACAATTACCAGGTTAGGGGTTAAAATTGGTTCCTAAAAGCTCAGAATCCAGGGTGAAGAGGCCCCATGGTTGTTTTTGCTATCCATGGAGCGAGACAAGTGATTGATCCCTCCTGCTTGGGACGTGCTCTTTGTCCAAGCACCGCTGCTGCTGCGCTCTTGTGGCCTCAGGGCTTTGCTGAAATTTATGGACTCCCATCCCCACCTGGGGCTGCACAGGCAGGGATGGACAAGGTGTCACTGAAAACAGGGTTGGGCCACTGAGAGGCAAACAAGGGTTTTTTTCATCCACCTGTGGTGCCACAACCCAGATGCACCTTGTCCACCCTCTCTTCTGGCTCTGGGTGACACGCAGGGCTTTTCTTTGCCCCTTTCTGCCTCTTTGTGGTTTTAATTCTCTTCTCCCGCCTCTGTTCTCAGCCAAGGGTTTCTTGAGCTTGGCCCAAAGTGTGCCCTTTTGATGCTGATGTAAATTTTCAAGATTTATGRCCATCCCACACCCCCTGGCAGTGTGTCCTGCACCCACAGTGTCAGCTCAGTTTGTTTCTCTCAAACAGGGTGGATCCTTGATAGTTGTAGGTTCATGATTTATTATTTGTCTGTATCATGCAAGCAACAAGCAGGAGATACAGAAAAAACGACAACATCTATGTAAACTAAATTAGGAGACAAAATAAAAACCTCCGCAGAACATTTTATGAGAATTTTCTCGATTAATAGCTCACAATTAACAAGCTTAGTGTCACATTACTTTAGCAAATCAGAAAACCCACGTGGATTCCAGGTTAACAAAAGCCTTCTATGAAGCTAAAAACAATACACAATAATTCATTATTTAGTTTGAAACTTTTTCTCTCTTTGCAAAGCAAGGTATCCAAGTCCTTCACACCCTGAACCACCAGCATGAGTTCTTGTTCTTGTTCCCTCTAACAGACACAAATGCATTTTCTTAGTTCCTAATTTCCTAGTTTCCCACGAGAATTTGTGGAATTTCCCAGCTTCTCTCAGCTTCTTAAAACCTCTTTCATRCATCCTAGTTTCTCTCCTGCTTTTAGGATTCCTACACCCACAGCCATGCACTGACTCCACCTGCCTCCAGCCATGGGGAAATTTGAAGGATATGAGGCAAAATRAAGGAGTCTGGCAGTAAAATGGAGCTCATGGATGCAGGAAGCCAAGGACCAAAACCTCGATTACAGCTCAGCACTGACCAGAGAACCTAGGATAACCCTTGATARCAATTAGTGAGGAGTCTGTGATCAAGCAAGGATTGGAGAGGTGAATAAATGATGGGAAAAGCTCATAGGGCAGGATATAAAGCAAGGACATCACGATGGAATGACTGCAGTGATGAGTCCATCCAGTCTGTACCAGTGGTGCCTTTTTAAAGGCTGGATCATTTGTTATTCCATTTGTTATTTTATTTGTTATTGTTATTTAWAAATAACAATAAACCCATAGCTCTGATGGCCAGAAAGGACCTAAAATTGTGTATCTGAGTTCCTCTGTGGGTCCAGGTCTGGGGTTTCATGCCCATCTCTCTCTTTCTCCTGGAGAAACAGGATCAGGCTCACTGCARCACAACCCCAGCTCCAGCACAGGGGCAGGAATTCCCTGGGATCTGTCCTAGGCAGGTGCATTTCCCAAGGTGGATGCCCTGGATGCCACATCTCCTCTCACCTGCCTTTATGTGCTTACGGCTTTTTTTTTTTATCAGCTCAGGTCTTTAKCCTCTTAGATTGCCTCTGGATCTGTGGCAAATATTCCCACCCCCACCCCATAAAACCAGAGCCCTCCCTGTGGTCTGATGAGTCACTTCATTGGCTGTCTGGTTGGGTTTCTGTGGGGTAAACACCCACCTGGGATGGGGATGTCTGTGTGATTCAGCTGCCCACGCAGGATGTGGGCACTCCTGTGACATTTCAGCTGCCCTGAGGCACCTGAGGCACCTCTATCCCCCTGGAAAATCAGGTTGCCAGYGCTGAATTCCCAGGAGATTKGCTGTACGAACTACTCAGGATGCTYTCCTTGKTGCACTGATGTCTGTCAGCCAGGAAAGCACCATCACCTTCTGCAGGTTGCTGGGAAAGAAGGGAAGAAGCTGGGATGAGGTTTCAAAGTTGTCCCCAGTGAGAATCTCTGACGTTGTGCTAATGAAATCCAGAAGTCATTAAGAAATCATGGTGTGGTCCTGAAGGAATCAAAGTGCCTTAAGCTGAAGGGGAAGAGGAGTGAGGTAAAGGGATAGAGGGAATCACCCATGAAAATGGCAAATCCCAATGCAGGAGCTGACTGCAGGAGCCAAAGGGACAGAGAGGGATGCCCCTGGAAGGGCCAGAATTTGGGAAGCATTTCACTCTTTACCTTCATCCTAGAGATGCAGAAATCTTTGTAAGTTGTGACAAGGAGGGAAAACTGTCATTTCAAACCCAACATAATCCTCTGCCCATCTCTCTGAGGGTTTTTGTGATGCTCAAACCAAAAGGACCATTTCATACCCTTGGCAATCCTCAAACCTGCATCTTCATAGCCCTGCAAAGTCAAACACCCCAAAAACTGCTGAGTTCTTGGCTGGGGAGGTGTCAAGCAGCAGTGGGGATCACCAGGGGCCAATTAAAATGTAAAATAAACCATAACAGGCACTTGCACCAAAATATTTCCGTGCAGCTGGCACCGAGAGCAGGTGGCTTGCTGCAAAGTTGGGTCCTTCAAGGAGGRCTTCAGCTCCCAAAAACTGCAGGGATGTAAGCAACCACCCCTGGATGTTGTTATTTCCTGGCAATAATGTCCCTGTGTGCGTGAGAGCAGTGGCCACACTGCTACACCTATCCAAGGACAAAATGGGATCCATCCAACGGTGGTGGCAAAAGGTTTGTTGGACACTCTGAGTCCCGTGGGGACAAGGAATCACCCCTTGGGGATTCCTTGTCCCCACGGGACAATGGGGAAGGATTTTGGGAAGGAATGAGGTCGGGAGCAGCAGGATCAGGCCCTGCATGTCATCCACAGCTCCGTGGTTTGGCACTTTCATCCCAAAATCCTGCCTGGGGATTTGGAGAATACTGCGGAGATGGGGAAAGGAAGGAATAGAGTTTCACCTTTTATTCTTTTATCACGGCAACAATGCGTGGTGGGGGGAAAAAAAAAATTAAAAAAAAAAAAAAGAAGAAGAAGAAGTTGTAAATGGCAGAATTAACAATAATACACCCCCCCTCATCCCCATCCCCATCCCTCCCCCCTCTCCCTGTGCCGTCCATTCAGGGAGACCGACAATAAACAAGGTCATTTGATTCATTCAGCTCGGGGTGTAAACAAAGCCTTACAATAAACCCCCCTCCTAATCAGGACCCCCCTTTTTCTCCAAGAATAGATGTCCCCCCGCCCCTCTCCAGGCCGGGGCCCCCCCTCTCTTGGCTTCTCCTCTCCCATCATCCCTGGAGCAGCCCTGCTGCCACTTCCGCAGTCCCCATCCCGGCTCCGTGGGGCCCCGCTTCCTACTCGGTGTGGGAACCTCGGCTTCCCCAGGCAACATCTGCATGGACGGCCCCACATTCTCATGCTGGCCTCATCCCTGATCCAGGGACAGAGAGAGAGAGAGAGAAAAGAGGGGGGGAAAAAAATATTCATAACAAACCAAACCCTAAAGGGATTCGCATCCCCTTCCCAGGCCCACGGGGAGCAGATCCCAAAAGTTGATGGTCAGCTTCCTTTTTTTTTTCCACAGGTTTTGCTGGGATCCCTGTGGCTGATGGGAAAATAGGTCTCTGTGTGTGTGTGCACGAGCAATGGGAAGAGGATGGGTTGTCCTGTGGTGGGATAAAGGCTGGGATGGGGTCCAGGGGGGTGACGCGAGGCTCTACCGGCAGTAGGGAAGGGGATCGGAGAATCATGGCATGGTTTGGGTGGGAAGGGACATTTGAAGGTCATCCAGTCCAACCCCCTGCCATGGGCAGGGATGTCACCCACCACACCTGGTTGTTCAAAGCCCAATCCAAGCTGGCCTTGAACGTTTCCAGGGGTGGGACAATCACCACCACTGCAGGCTTTGGGAAGTTCTGAGACGTTCTCCACCTCAGACCTTGCTTAAAGGAATTTCTGCGGAGCATTCAGTGGGTGTGCCAATGACCCACACACTTGGGGATTTATCCCACCTGGAATGTCCACCCTGCCACCTGCACAAGCTGGGATGTCACTTGTGGGTCCTGCCTGAGGGTTGTTGCCCAAATATTGGGATATTTTGTGTCACTGGAACCTTCCCTAACCTTTGGGATTCCTTCCAGGTCCTTGCAATGGCTCCAGGCTCTGGTGGGATGCAGGAAGGAAGATCTGAGCCTTGCCCACATCACAGGGGACCCTATCCAGGCTGCATGGAGCTTGGAGCAACCTGGGATAGTGGAAGGTGTCGCAGGGGTTGGGATGAGCTTTAAGGTTTCCAACCCAAACCATCCCCTGATTCCATGCTTTGGTCAACAGAGATGGACATGAGCAACAACTCTCCTAACAGTTTTGCTCCCTATATTCCAGCAAACATGGATTCACCGCTGGATTTATGCACTGGGAAATCTGGCTTAGCTTTTGCCTCTTGAGTTCACCAAAACCTTTCTCTGTGTGACCTCAAACAGCCCAAATCCTCAGAATCGCCTCAGTTTCCTGCTCGAAAGCGCTGAAACAACACTGGGGGCAAAAAACAACCTTCCTGTGCCTCAGTTTCCTCCTTGTTTTTCCTCGGTGTTCAGTTATTTGAATTGCAAATTTGCAGCACCAGGGGCCGTCCCATGATGTTTCCACATTGCTGAATACAAGAGAAGGCTGCTCATCTTTGATCACTGATCTGATACCTCCGCGCTTCCACAACGTAATGATAATAAAAATCATAAAAAGGGATGAGTTATTCCTTCTCAGGGGAGAAGGTTTGTTTTCAGAGATGCTCAGGAGATGAGTAATAGCAAATAATTCTAACGCAAAACCCGTTTCTTTGCAATTTAATATTTGTAACGCCACAAATCTGGCTGTGTCTGTAATTTTTGCTTTGTCTACTGGACGCCCTCCACAATTACTTGCAAGGGATAAGAAGTTCATTTTCCTTTACTTCTGGGGAGAGAATKCTTCAAAATAAAAAAACTGTGAGAAACTGAGCTGCAAGAGGGAGGGAAATCGTGGCCAARCCATCATTTGGTACGGCAAGAAAACCCAACCAATGGTAATGAGCTTTTCTACTTCAATTTTCACCTGCAGAACGTAAATGTGTCCTTCCAGGCCAGGAAAATGCCTCTGTTCCTCCCTCTCCCACACCCCTGCTCGAAGACACTGTAAAAACTTCTTGCTAAAATGTTGGCAGGTGCATTTGGATATTGACCTTGGGGACAGGGGACGGTGGTGGCCTTGGCACTGCTGGAGGAATGGTTGGACTTGATCTTGGAGGGATTTTCCAACTTGAGTGATTCCAGGATTCTGAGTTTGTGCTACACGACATTCCRGCATATTTAAGCTTCAGAAATCACCAATTTTTTTCAAGTGCAGCATGACAAAGTTTCATCCTGTCAGACATCAGGACGCTCATGGATTAGCAGACCCTTGGATCAGTATCCCTGTACAGACACCTTGGGGAGCACCTGCAGAAAAGCCAGGGGATGGACCTGGGGGGTGTCACTGGGATTTTCCTGGTCCAAAAACAAAAAAAACCCAAAAAAACCAAAAAACAAACAAAAAAAACCAAAACCAAAACCAAAAAACCCACAAAAAACACACAAAAAAAAAC
>CADDXX010000639.1:293078-303734 GCA_902810485.1 Alauda arvensis
GAGAAGAGAAGAGAAGAGAAGAGAAGAGAAGAGAAGAGAAGAGAAGAGAAGAGAAGAGAAGAGAAGAGAAGGATTTCCAGGGGAAAACACTAAGATGGTGCAGAGGACACCAGTATCTGTGGGTTATCTGCAGCTCTGTCTGTGCACGGCAAGTGAGGATGTTGGGTGGGTTGGATATGGAGCTCCTGCCTTTCCCCAAATGATGATTCTGAACCCAAATCACAGGCACTTTCTCCCAAATGCAGAACACCAACCCTACTGCAGAAATTCCCACTCAGAATGCAGCTAATGCCCACTGCTTTCCTGGCTGACTTCATGGAAGGACACCAAAGTCAGGGCTTTAGCAATATTTCTGGYCCAGTTGGGTTTCCCTGGGTTATTCATTATTTTCAGAGGAAAACAAATCCTTTGACCTGTGAAAATGCCGTGATGACTCTCAGCAAAGCTGTTCMTTGATGGTCAAATGGGRTATTTTAAGCAAGGTGGGGAGTGTTTTTCTTTTCTTTAAGTACACCACAAACTCTTCCTCWGTATCAGGAGTGCAGAATTAAATCCTAATTAAAGGCCGTAAAAGCGCAGTGAATCTGAGAGGCCRGGAACAGGCACATATTATTGTCCCTTTCATAGATCATACGAGCTCTGSGGTGACATAATAAATAATCCACCTCCAGTTTTTAAAGGTAAAAACCAGCAAATCATTAATAACGTCTGTGGCACCATATATCAAACTGAAGCCTTCCTCTTACAGCTGATCCCCTGCTATTCCCAGCTGCCTTTTTGCCTTTTTGCTGCTTCCTCCCTTTGCCCTGCTCATTCTCCCCATCTTTCCCGTGCTTTGTCCACCCGTGTTTATTTCTGTTCCCTGSAGAGCTGCAGGTATGAGCGAGGCAGGAAAACGCACATCACGCTCTTTAAACCCAACCTCGGGAGGTTTAAAACTTGCCTGGACAAGAAGAGACAGGCAGAAGCTGTTTTTCAGCGTAGAGGAGCTGGATGATGATGATGGTGTGGTGGTTTCACTGATTTCTGGTACACCTGATCTATTACACTGCTGTCTGTCATGGTGGAGCACCTCCCTGCATGCCAATTTTTCTTGTCACCATCTCTTCTTTGATATTTTAAAATTTTTCTGTAACCTCTTAACCCATTTCACTGTCTGAGTCTGTCTCTCTGTGATTCCATTTCTGAAGGGTTGGGATACAATCTGCCATTACTTGTTCACACTTACGAATTCTTCCAACATCAGAATCATAGAATGGTTTGGTTTGAAAGAACCTTTAAGACCATTCAGCTCCTACCCCCTGCCATGGGCAGGGACACYTTCCACTRTCCCAGGTTGCTCCAAGCCCTGTCCAACCTGGCCYTGGACACTTCCAGGGATCCAGRGRCAGCCACAGCTTCTCYGGRCACCCTGTGCCAGGGCCTCCCCACCCTCACAGGGAAGATTTCTTCCCAATATCCCATCTAACCCTGTCCTCTGTCAGCTTAAAGTCATTCTCCCTYRTCCTGTCACTGCATGATCTTGTCAAAAGTCCCACTCCAAGCTCCCTAAATTGCTGGGCTTCTTGGGATTGTCATTATTAATAAATCTCCATATGACTATGACATATAATCACAGGGATTATATCAGTGCCTCAGTCCAGTTACCTGATTTCTCCTCTGTCCCAGGATGTGGGGTTTTATCTTTCTTCTCTTTGGGCATTGAGGGGACTCCACACAGGTCTCACAGAGGAGGAAGGGACTGCAAACATGGAGACAGGGTGGTCTTTTGCTAAGTTCCCCCACCTGGAAGATGTGGATCCAAATACAACACCCTTTTCCTGGAAAAGGTAAAAGCAGCAGGGAACTCACTCCAGTGGCTGAACTTCATATTTTATGCTTGGATTTATTTTTTTTTCCCCAGATCTGGGAGTTACTGCAGCTGTAATACCATTCCTGAAAAAATACAACTCTCTGCCAGTGTTCTGGGATGAACTACTGGGATGCACCACTCAGGAAAGGTGGAATTTCTCCCTCTGTTGAGTATCTGACTCACTCTGTGAGTACCTGCCCAGAGAAGCTGTGGCTGTCCCTGGATCCCTGGAGTTGTCCAAGGCCAGGCTGAACAGGGCTTGGAGCAACCTGGGACAGTGGAAGGTGTCCCTGCCCATGGCAGGGGGTGGGACTGGATCAGCTTTAAGGTCCCTTTCCCACCCAAACCATTAAAGGATTCTACGACTTTATCCTTTCTCTCCTTGATGCTCAGGGCAGGGTCCAGCTCACTCCACAGACAGCTCCAGCTGAGGTCAGGGCACCCGCAGGTGTCCCCAGGGGAACCCCCTGTCAAACACCACTCCCAGGGAGCAGGAGTGACTCTCCTGTCCTTACACAAGCCGTGAGTGCCACTTGAGATGCTCTCTGTGAGCTGGCACACGCAGAGGGCAAACCCATCCCGCCAGTGGAATATTTAGACAAATATTCAGGAGAGTCTGCTGTGCATCATGTCTGTGACAAAACAGCTGCCACTCATGCACTGGCTCCAATTCAAGCCAAATTTATTAATCCTTGGTAAATTGAATTGCGGCTTTTGGTGCTGAGGAGGGTCCAGAATGGAAGGGAGGTGGGAGGGCTGCACATTTTTATGGATGTAAGGAAGTGATGGAATGCTGGCACAGGTGTCCCAGGAGCAGGGATTTGTGACGACCTGAGGTTACACGTGCCCTTACAGCTGGTGAGGATGGGGATTGCTTTGCTCTTTCCCTGCTGTGTCCACCTGCGAATGGGTGACTCCAGCAGGGTGACAGGGTCTCCRGGAAGGCATGGTGAAATTCCAGTTCACCACCCATCAACACTCACCCAGCACTCCCCAAGCTGGGAGGCAATTCCTTAGTCTTTAGGTGAACCTCCCTTGTCTTTGTAGTGGCCTTTCTCTCCTCCTCTTCATTGCCTCAGGAAAGTTGTAGAATCAGGGAATACCCTGAGCTGGAAGGGACACACAAGGATCATCCAGTCCAACTCATGGCCTTGCACAGAAACCCCAGCAATCCTACCCTGTGCATCCCTGAGTGGTGTCCAAACATTCCTGGAGCTCTGGCAGCCTTGGGAATGTCCCCATCCCCTGGGGAGCTCTTCCAGTGCCCCACCACTCTCTGGGGAAGAACCTTTTCCTGATATCCAGCCTAAACTTCTCCTGACACAGCTCCAGCCACTCCCTGGGTCCTGTCCCTGGTCACCAAAGAGCAGAGGACAATGCCCAGTTCTGCTGAGCACGTTGCTTCTGCTCCATCAGGGATGAAGGAAAGCAATGAGTCTGACTCTTCAAAAAATTGGTGTTCTGGATTCCCTGAGCTTAACAAAGGCTCTGTGYTATCCATCTCTCCTGGGATTTCAGTGCTGCAAACCTACGGAGTAGTGAGTTCCCAAAAGGAATAATTTGCTGCCACCTACCCCTAGAAACACCAGTGGCTGTTTATTCCCATCACTCCAGCCCTCACCACATACAGATTTCTCCATTTCAGGGCATGTTTGGAGCTGCCTGATTCCCAGCAGTGATGATCAGTGATACTCACCCCTAAACCCTGCTGGGATTCACCAGCTGGGCCCACCTGCTAAGTGTCCCCACCTTGGACTTTGGGGACTGATCCAGAGGGTGCAGTTTGTTCCTTGCACAGATTTGTGCAGCAGGAGGAAGGAACCTCTTGCCTTTTGAGCAGTTCCACCCTCCCTCCTCACTGCCAGGATGCCCTTGTTAAAACAGCTCCAGAGGGAGCTTGGACCTGTATTTCCTGTGCTGTAGCAAAGGGCACTAACCCAAAGGTACTCTGCACTGGTTCYCTGTCATCAAACTGTCCAATGGTGAATGGCAAGGACTGGATATTCCTGCAGTTAGGAATTGCCGTGGAAGATCATGTTCTCCCCATGGATGAGTTATGCCTAGAAAAACACCTTCCAGTTGGGATATCTTGAGACCATTCAAGAGTTCAGTTCCCTGCTTATACCCCTGACTGAAAGACACTGGTGGGACTTGAGAAAACATTTCTGTGTCTGTTTTTGCTGAGTGTGTATGGCATAGCCTGCCCTGAAAACACTGACCAGATCCTGGGATGGGATATTGGGAAGAAATTCTTCCCTCTGAAGGCATTGAGAAGCTSGGGGTCCCCAGAGAAGCTGTGGCTGCCCCTGAATCCCTGGAAGTGTCCAAGGCCAGGTGGGATGGGGCTTGGAGCACCCTGGGATAGTGGAAGGTGTCCCTGCCCATGGAACAAGATGAGCTTTAAGGTTCCTTCACACCCAAACCTTTTAAGATTCTCTGATGATCAAGGCCTATGAATGTTTTGCCTGGACAAATACCAGCCTGTTGATAACACGTAGGCAGTGGAGCTGTTTCAAATTCTTCTCCAGGTTTGCAGACCCCTGCCAGAGCAAAATGGATCTTCCTCTCTCTGGGGATCATCCCCACAAATCAATAAGACTCTTTTATGACACCCAGCTCATGGAGTTGTCTCCTGAGATCCCAGAAGTCAGGAAACTGTAAACATCTTCCCATCCTAACACCGACTGCTGATGTAATTAGCATAGATCTGAATTCCAATTCATTATTATTCATGAAACTTGTACAAATCCCCCCTTTCATTCTCCCCAAGCTGGCCTGCTCCAACAAGAGCAGGATTGTTAAAACCACTCCTGACATGGAAAAGRGACTCAGACTCCTGTACTTGCTCATGTTTCCAGAACTCTGTTTGGGGTGGGATGCTCTGTTCCTCTCCTTTTCCTCCATGGCTGTGGGTTGTGGGTTCTCCCWGCTCCCCTTGGTGCCTCCCTGGCAGGGAACAGCCCCGAGCCCAAGAGGGACATTGGATTCACAGAATCACAGAATCACAGAATTTCTCAGTTGGAAGAGACCTTCAAGATCATCGAGTCCAACCCATGTTCCAACACCTCAACCAGATCACGGCACCCAGTGCCACATCCAGTCTTTGTTTAAACACATCCAGGGATGGTGACTCTACCACCTCCCTGGGCAGATGATTCCAGTATTTAACCACTGTTTCTGTGAAAAACTTCCTCCTTAAATCCAGCCTGGATCTCCCTTGGCACAGCTTGAGGCTGTGTCCTCTTGTTCTGTCTGTTGTTGCTCGGAGAAAGAGCCCAACCCCCAGCTGACAACAACCACCCTTCAAGAAGCTGAATTGGATTCCTGGGAAAAGGTCGGTGTCTGCTGGGATCACCAGGCAGGAARAGACAGGGAGGAGCGACAGGAAAGTGAGAGAAGGGAGGGAGACAGGGGGCTCATTTTATTTTTTTTCCCATCTTCTGTCCTTCCTCTCCAGCAGAGCCCTCCCACRCACGGTGGGAACCCAAGGTGGGGCCAGAGATGCACAATCCTCTTTCCTTGCTCAGGGATGTCACAGGAAGGTGAAACCTGAKGAGATTAGAKGWGGTCCCTTGCCGGGGCTGGCTGACAGCTCCAGAAGACATCTGATGTAACCAGATCCTGGCAGTTCAGCGTGGGCAGTGATAAGAGACATCTCCCACGTGTGAGAGGTGCATTTCTCTCCTCAGCTCTCCCTCCCTCCCAGCACACGTTGCTGTGGTGAGCTGATATTGCCAGGGTCCTCACTAGATTTGTCCCATTCCTTAAGTTTTCTCATTTATGAGGTGCATCCTTGGGGCTGAAAACAAAGTCACTACATCAGTGCACAGAAAGCTAAATTACTACACTAGTAACTTCCAAAATTTTACAAAATGTGAATTTGGGATGGAATTTTCAGCAATTTCAGTGCAATCCTGTGCCAGGTCTGAATGAAACATTTCTCACCCCTGGGACAAGCATTACAGCTCTGTCCTCAGGTYACTCCTCAGTGCCCTTCTATTCCCTGCCCATGGCAAGGGGTCAGAACTGGATGATCTTTAAGGCCTCTTCCAGCCATTCTCTGATCCTCTGGTTCTATTTTTACTCTCCAGGTTTTTTGGGAAGTGAAATCCAATGTTAGGACTGATGGGTGTTTGCTTTCAGGGTTAGGTTTGGGACAAGGTGGGAGACTGGGAAGAGATCAAGGCTTCTGCCATAAAATACAATCTGGGTTATCAGAAACATATTGGGACGTTTTTATTTACAGCAAACCCTCCATTCTTCAAATCATTGCAGATTTTAGTGTGAAATCCCTGTTCCCATTCTGTGACTGGGCTCAACAGCCCAAACCAACTGGCATGTCTGATGCCACCATGGAGATCAAAAAAGACTGAAAACTCCCCAAAAACACCTCAGCTGGTGCATGGGGTCAGTGAGGGCTGTGCAGCCCATGAGGGCAGAGAGCAGAGGGTTGTGTCCTTCCTCAAGGACAACTTGATGCATTTTCCTGCCCCATCCCTGGCAGCRTCCCAGGCCAGGTTGGATGGGGCTTGGAGCACCCTGGGATSGAGGAAAAYGTCCCTGCCCACRGMAGGGGGTGGCACTGGATGAGCTTTRAGGTTCCTCCCAGCCCAAAGCATTCCGTGACTCTGTGAATTCCTGCACTGGGATGTGCCTGCCCTCCCTGAGGTTGGGTGAATCAGGTGCCTGATGCAAGGAGGGACAGCCCAGGGCAGACAGAGGGAGAGCCAAACCTGGCTGCATTCCTTGCCTGCTGCTGACTCCTTAAGGAGGGTGAGGTCCTGCTGCTCAGGGAGGTTCTCAAGAGCTGGAGTTGGTTCCTTGTACTTCAGCGAAATTCCTGCTCTGGATAACTTGGGAAGAAACTGATACTTGAAAAGGAGATACAGAAATTTGAATATTTAGCAACCCACAAATTATTCTTCGAATGTTTTAGTGCACAACGAAGAGTTTTTTGAAGAGACTCACCCATGCCACTCATGAAACTGAACATGGAAATTACCCTYGAGGGGCTGGGGTTGCTGTGACGGAGAGGATGCTCTGGAATTGCGGTGGGAAGGATGGTGTTGGTTGCATGAACCTGAGTGTCTGCAGGGGGATCAGGAGTACCAGAACAGGAGCCAAAGTGTCCAYTGCCCTAAGGCTGGGCTGCCCCTGGGACCAGGGAGAACTCCCAGGGTGCAGGGGGAGGATTTCTGTGCTGGAACAGACTAATGAGGCACCACRGGGAAGCGTTTCCATCCGCTTAGGAAGCACCGTCCTGACCTTGCTCCTACGCCCACTCCCTCTCTGTCACGGGCCTGAAAGAGCCTGGCTCAGCTCTTTTCAAACTGGAAAAATGAGCCCCAGCACCATCCTTTATGCAAGAGCTGAAAGGTTAATACGTGTCACCTCTGTCAGCCTCTGCAATAGGCAAAGCCCTTTTTACTGAGGGGGAAAGAAAAAAAAACCCCACCAGCCTGTCAGAGCCTGACCTTTCCACCCTCACACTCCAGCCCCACTTTCACACCACGGGGCTGAGAATAAACACGTCCTTTTCCAAGCAGGGCTGGATGCTCTCAGCTGCAGCAAGATGTGGTTCCTTGCAGGCGGTGCAGGTGGCTCTTAGGTAGGGGTTTTTTCCTGTGGATTGCGGGGATAAGCAAGCATCAAGCTCCTGCAATTAGAAAGGTCAGCAGGGATGCTTCCTGTGGGAGCTGCACAAGCCCTGGTGCTCGGATCAGAGGGCAGGGAGCTAAAATTAGAAGAGGCAGCGGGGTTACGGAGGTCGCTCCTKGAGCCTGACAAGGTCGTGGGGTCCGCGGCTTAGGGGCATGAGAAAATAAACTCCTCCAGGCTTCATATTTTCCAGAGGATCACAGAATATACCTGTTTTTCTCCCTAAATAATCCCTCTCTTTCCCTGACAGGTAGAGGATGCGTATACACCTGGCTGGCCACACCAAAAAAAAGTGAGGACTGGAATAATTGGGGAATCCCCAGCTGAGTCACCTCCTAGAAAGGCTGTGTTGGATGGACACGGCTCAGGAGATGTCTTGGGGTTTRGCATTTTTCTGGGATATGAAAGACTGGGTCGTTCACCATTCAGAAGTGCAGAATGAGCCCCTCTCTCTCTGCTGAGTTTATCCTAAAACTCTGGAGAAAATTTTCACCAAAAGCAGGGCAGCTCCAGCAGAAGAGATGATGAGAGATCCCACAGCCCCGGGCAGCCTGTGTTTGTTTCAAGCCTTCTTTAGACACCTTTTCCCAACTGTTTGGCTCAMGGTATCCCACCTGGAGCAGGGAAAACTGCAAGGACTGAGTGTGGCYAAGGATGMARTGCCTGGTCAGAGTKTAAAYCAGTTTTGTGTGTTYTTTATCCCATSTCCTAATYACTCCTCYTGCATCCTTGAGGAAGTGCCTCTCYGGAGGAGCAGTGGGATTTACTGATGGATTTACCCCCAGAAGAGGAGTGCCACACTTTTGGAGTAAAACACTGCACCTCCCAAATTCCTGGGGCTTGATGAGTGCACGGATTTGAGYGTTCCCATCCCAGCCAGGAGGAGAACTGATTTCTGCACTTTGCCAAGGAGCCACCAAGCCCTGCAGTGCAAGTTCTCCACCTTCCAATTAAAAATAAAATAAAAAAAAAGAGGGATCTTGCAGGGCACATCCACAGCCAGCTTGGAAACTCTCCCTGCCCTCCAGAGAAAAACCTACTGCRGGAGCCTGAGGTCCAGAAATAACCACAAACCACTCTTTCCTGTCAGGCAGCTGGGGTTTCAAGTGGTTGGAGCTAAATATGGCACTGTGTCAACAAGGAGCCACCGGGAAAGGGGCAATATTGCTCTCCATTAGYGAGAGGAGCCTGCTCACACACATCTGCAGAGACCTCAGCTTTGGAAAGCACATTTCCTTCATTTCCGTGGTCTGCTCCTGAATTTTCACCACGCTCCTCCTCATCTTTCACTGGATATTTCCCATTCCCAAAACCGAGCGGGCAAACAAAAACCGAGGCACATCCAGAAGCGATTTGTCTGGCTGGTAAAGAAACAAAAACAACCGCCCCGAAGCCGGGCAGAGGAGAAGAGGAAGGCACGAAGCGCAGCTGTGCGAGCCTCACGTCGCCTCTGCTCCCTCCTCCCTCCTCCTCCTCCTCCTCCTCAGCCTCGCTGAAAGACAGCAGCTGTAATCCCTTCCCAGGTGGTGACAGGAGCGATCYTCCCAGCCCCTATGGACGTGACAGGCCTGGAGCTGGCTGGGAACGCGCGTTCCCGGGCTGTCAGAGGCACAGGGGAGGCTGCAAGACCCGACAGGCGCCTGAGTCACGGCAGCCAAGGGGAAACGCAAACGCTGGAAGAGCGAGGGGGATGCGGCTGCCAGGGATCCTTTTTCAGCTGCTCGCTTCCTTCATGGATGAAACCAGGGGAGGAAAGGAGGCCACCTCCTGCAGCARCATTTATCTCTGGATCCCCACCGGCTGCTCCCCAGCCCCTTGGAGTGGGCTCCCCAGCTCGCTCTGCCCAGGCTGTGACTGGCATGTGTGTGAATCACTGCCCAGACACGGTGGCAAACGCAGATGTGAACGGGACAGGTCACCCGGGCAGGAACTTGGGTGATTTCATGGTTTGACAAACTGCATTTTTGCGTTCCTTTTAGTTTCTCTCTCCTTGCTGCAGGTGAGGAGCTGACTGATTCAACGCGAGTCGGGCGTGGCACTGACCGTGTAAGCGGCTTTAAAGTGATCAAAGTCAGCAGCTGYAGGAGAAATCCTGGGAAATGTTTGCCCTTTCCCTAACCTGCTCAGTTCCAGCAGYGGCTTTTAGCAATGGCACAGAAAGGCAGAATCCCAGAATGGTTTGGGTTGGAAGGGGCATTAAAGATCATCCAGTTCCACCCCCTGCCATGGCCAGGGCCACCTTCCACTATCCCAGGCTGCTCCAAGCCCTGTCCAGCCTGGTCCTGGACACTCCCAGGGATCCAGGGGCAGCCACAGCTTCTCTGGGCACCCTGTGCCTGGGCCTCATCACCCTTAAACAACGAATTTTTTCCTAATATCCAACCTAAACTCTTTTAGTTTGAGGCCATTCCCCTCATGATCTTGAAGCAAAAAAAAAAACCAAACCAAACCAAAACAAACAAAAATAAAAAACCCCAAAAAACCAACCAACAAACAAAAAAACCCAACCAAAAATAAAATCCACTTTAAAAACTTCCATGGGATAACTGGCTTGAGGTGTTGCCTGACAGTCTGAAAGTCATCAACATAATCTGCTTTAGAGCAGCTACAGCGAGATCAGCTCTTCCCAAATGAGACATTTTGGAAGGGGCTGCCCAGGAAGGTGGTGGTGGTGTCCCCACTCCTGGAGGTGCCCAAGGAAGGCCTGGATGTGGCACTCAGTGCTCTGGGCTGGGTGACAAGGTGGGGATCTGTCGCAGGTTGGACTCGATGCTCTTGGAGTTCTTTTACAACCTAATAATTCTGTGATTGTGTGATTTTCATCTGAGGGAGCTCTCCAGGCTCCCTGTGCACTCTGCAGGTAGAAAAGTGCCTGCTGGCAGTGTAGTCCCCCTCCTCCTAAGGGAGGAGGAATCCCAGTCTTYGCCCCTCTCTCCCTGCTGGTTGTGATGGGAGTCTGGAAGGTGGCTCAGGGAGAAACATTTCACCAGGAATCTTTGGAGTTCACTCAGCATTTACCACTTCCACTCTGTGCCTCATATCCAGATCAGAGCCATGACCACCAGGCTCAGCTCTTTTTTGGAATCCTGCATGAAGTGATGTGTCACAAAGCTGACTGTGAAACCAGAAGGGCTCTACACACGACG
>CADDXX010000639.1:304100-324283 GCA_902810485.1 Alauda arvensis
TTGTGTTCCCAGCCCCTCACAGGGTTTGTGTCCCCAGCCCCTCACCCCTCGTTGCTCTCCTCTGGACACACTCAAGCATCTCCAGGTCCTTCCCAAACTGAGGTCCCAGAACTGGACACAGCACTCGAGGTGTGGCCTCACCAGTGCCCAGTGCAGGGGCAGAATGAGCTCCCTGCTCCTGCTGGCCACACCATTCCTGATCCTGGCCAGGGGCCATTGGCTTTCTTGGCCACCTGGGCACACTGCTGGCTCACAGATAGGTTTGTCCTTCTTTTGAGGAATGTAATTTTGACTTCTCCATCTTGAGGATGGTGCTGTTGTCCCTGGATGATCTCCCTGGAGGCACTCCAAGCCTCTGTGGGAACATCTCAGCCGAGATCCAGCTCTCCACTGCCTCCTCCCAAACTCCCCCTATTCCTCAGGCACCCCAAATTTGGTGTTCGCCTCTGCAGCTGAACCCAGTTSTTCATTTGAGTGAAATGAATCTTAYCTCTGGCTGTAAGTACAAGAAATGGATTCTAGAAATGAAAACCACGGGAATTGTTTAATTTGGAATGCTGATTATTGAAACACGTCTGCATACATCTCCACAAACCCAACACAATGCTTCACACATACTTTTTTCTCCGTAYAATTTAAGGCATTTTGTTTTCAACCTCTCTGTTTTAATCTCCCTGCAAATTTTTTTTGATAAAATGAACCGTGTCCCTGAGAGCTTTACATGAGTATGCAGCTGAGGTATGGCCAAACTTCTCCTGGCATTAGTTGGGCATTTATTCAGAAATGTTTGTGTTTCCCCAGAGGGAGAAAAAAATAAAAGAAAAAAAGTTACTATCTGGTAAAAAACAGTTGCTAAATGAAATTTGCAGTTCTATCGTGGTTTGTAAAGTCCAAGCTCTCCAATAAATGCTTCAGCCTCTTCCAGCTGTTTGCTGCAGCACAAATGCCCAAAGCTTTTCCRTGTTARAGGGAAAATKAGCTTAAATTTTTGTCTGCAAGGAYGGGGCACCATTGCAMATCCTGTTAACTCCAGAACAGGACCTCGTGCAAAATTGTCTGAGGGATCCCAGATGGTTGTAAAGTGCTTTGATGCCATCTTTGGCATAGTGAAGGACATCACGGGGAATTGGATCTATCCCTAATTGGGTCAATATTGCAGGTTCTATCCCTAATTTGGTCAACATTGCATTCAACCACTTCTCAGAGACCTGACAGGGTGAATGAAATAATCTTTTTTGTATCCACCACCACGGTGATGAGCACAGTACAAAGAGGTGGGGTCTGGAGGAGGATCTACTGGAAAGACCTTTCTCCATGTCGAGGTTTTCCAACATTTTGGAAATGAGGAGTGAGCTCAACATCTGCTGAGGGGGAAAAAGATAAAAAAGGGGAAATGGGGAAAATCTTTGAYACCTCAGACCCTTTTATCTGGGTACAGAGGAGGTGGGATAGGGGAGGGCAGGATGATTCTAGAGGTTATGGGGAAAGTAGGGGAGGGAGGAAGAGGAAGGTACATCTCTGCGGGCTCTGACTTTGGCAACGAATCCCGATTTTGTGGTTGTTTCTGTGGRTTGGCAAATCTCTCCAGGAAAATGGCCTGCAGCAGGTGGGAGGCATCCCAAAATCTCACAGAGGCGACGCCCAGCAGAGCCACAGATCATTCCAGCAGCAAACAGCACGGCTCAAAGGGTGGGAACTAGAAGGTATCCCAAACAAAACAGCCTTCCCTGTCCCTAAACCACTTATCTACGGAGACCACAGGATTTTTAACGAGCTACTGGCCCTCTAGAAATGAGGGCAGGTAATTGCAACATTACTCACAGGATTCAAGATCAAGTTTACCACRTTTAACTCAGAAGAAAAGCCGATTATGAGGGCTCAACTCACCGGAGATACTGAAATATGCCATGAAAATAACACTTTTTTAAAAAGAAAGGAAGGAAGAAAGAAAAAAAGTCAGTTTTTAGTCAGCATTTCTAGAAGTCCAGGTCATCCTGGTCAATCTCATCTGAGTCTTCTTTCTTTTTAGAAGCCTGAGCTTCCTCGGTGTTTTCAGCCTCCTTTGGATCTGCACGTTCAGCATCTGGCTGCTCCTCATCTCCCACAGGATCAGAACCCGAAGATTCTTTGTCCTCCTCTTCTTCTTCCTCACTGTCAGGATACATCTGGGAGGGTTTTGAGCTCTCATCACTTTGAACCTCTCCATTGGGGTGGTTGCTGGTGGGGCTGTCATCACCTTTGCGTTCCTCTTCCACTGCTGCTTCCTCTTCAGCTATTCCTTCCTCTTCCACTACTCCTTCCTCTTCACCTCCTCTTTCCTCCTCATCGTCAGACCCCTTCTGGGATTGCTGTGAGAAGTTTCCAACAGAAGAATAACAGGAAAGGGCTGTGGATTTTTTCAGAGTCTCTAGCCTTCTGCTGGTTTTCTTGCCTTTGGTCTTTGAGGCTTTCTCAGAMACTTTGTGGTTGCCTCGGTCTCCGTGTTTTTCATGTGCCTTGTCAGGGTCATCACCAGTGGGTTCCTCAGCATTCTCATCAGGTTTCTCACCTCCTTCACTGTTTTTCTCCTCAGCCTCATCTCCTGACTCWGGTTTTGCATCTTCTTCTGCCTCAGCTTCGTCTTGCTCAGCTTCTTCATTTCCTTCCGCAGCATCTCCTTCAGGATTTTTGTCAGTTCCAGAGCCCTCAGCATCTCCTCTGCATTCTGATGTTTCTGCCTCATCATCAGCCACAACTTCCTCATCCTCTGGCTCCTCTGTTTCTTCAGCCTCCTTTTCACCTTCATCTTCAGCTTTGGACTCTTCTTCAGCTTCTTGCTCTTCATTTTGAGCTTCTTCTTCTTGTTCTTCTTCACCTTTTTCCTCCTCCTCCTCCTGTTCTTCCTCCTTTGTTTCTTCCTCCTCTTTTTCTTCTTCCTCTTTTGCTTCTTSTTCCTCCTCCTCTTTTGGGTTTTCTTCCTCTTCCACTTCCTGCTCTTCTGTTTGATCCTCATCTTCCTTTGCTTCCTCATCTTCCTTTGTTCCTTCTTCCTCTTCCTCCTTCCCTTCCTCCTCTTTCATTTCTTCTTCCTCTTTTTGCTCTTCCTCCTCTTTTACATCTTCCTCTTTCACATCTTCCTCTTCTTCTGCTTGTTCCTCTTCCTCTTTTGCTTCTTCCTCTTCCTCTTTGGCTTCTTCCTCTTCCTCCTTCTCTTGTGCTTCCTCCTCCTCTTTTGCTTCTTCATCTTCCTGCTTCCCTTCTGCTTCCTCCTCCTCTTTGGCTTCTTCCTCTTCCTCTTTTGCTCCTTCCTCCTCCTCTTTGGCTTCTTCCTCTTCCTCTTTTGCTTCTTCTTCCTCATCTTTTTCTTCCTCCTCTTCCTCTTTTTCTCCTTCCTCCTCCTCTTTGGCTTCTTCCTCTTCATCCTTCCCTTCCTCCTCCTCTTTAGCTTCTTCCTCTTCCTCTTTGGCTTCTTCCTCTTCTTTTGCTTCTGCCTCTTCCTCCTTTACTTCTTCTTCTTCCTCTTTTGTTTCTTCCTCCTTCCCTTCCTCTTCTTCCTCTTTTTCTTCCTCCTCCTCCTCTTCCTCTTTTGCTTCTTCCTCCTCCTCTTTGGCTTCTTCATCTTCTACCTGCCCTTCCTCCTCCTCCTCTTTTCCTTCTTCTTCCTCCTCCTCTTTTGCTTCTTCCTCTCCCTCTTCAGCTTCTTCTTCTTCCTCCTTCCCTTCCTCCTCCTCCTCTTTCACTTCTTCCTCTTCCTCTTTGACTTCTTCCTCTGCTTCTTTTGCTTCCTCTTCCTCCTCTTTTTCTTCTTCCTCCTCTTTTTCTTCTTCTTCCTCTTCTTTTGCTTCTACTTCTTCCTCCTTCCCTTCTTCTTCCTCCACCTCTTTGGCTTCCTCCTCCTCCTCTTGTGCTTCTTCTTCCTCCTCTTTGGCCTCTTCCTCCTCCTCTTGTGCTTCTTCTTCCTCTTCTTTGGCCTCTTCCTCCTCTGCTTTGGCCTCTTCCTCCTCTTCTTTGGCCTCTCCCTCCTCCTCCTCCTCCACCTCCTCCTTGGCTTCTTCCTCCTCTTTTGCTTCCTCCTCCTCCTCTTTGGTTTCTTCCTCCTCCTCTTTGGCTTCCTCCTCCTCTTTTGCTTCTTCTTCTTCTTCCTCCCCTTCCTCCTCCTTTGTTTCTTCCTCCTCCTTCACTCCCTCTTCTTCTGCTGCCTTCTCTTCCTCCTCATTCAGTTCCCCTTCCTCCTTAGTTTCCTCTGCTTCTTCCTCTTTTACTTCCTTCTCCTCTTCAGCCTTATCCATTTCTTCTTCCTCTTTCTCTTCCTCCTCTTTAGCTTCCTCTTCTTCTTCTCCTCCTTCTTGTTTTTCTTCCCCTCCTTCTTCCTCTTCTTCTCCTCCTTCCTGTTTTTCTTCCCCTCCTTCTTCTGCTTCTTCTTCTATGATTTCTTCAGTTTTGGCCTCATCTTCCACCACAGTGCTTTGACTCTCTGCTACTTCAGGTTCTTCTCCATCTCCATTCAGCTTTGCCCCATCATCTTCATTTAATTCTGGCTCTTTTCCTCCATCATCCTCCACTTCTGTTTCACCTGTCTGAGTCTGCCCCTCATCCATCTCCTCGTTTTCTGCCCCTTCCTCCACAGAACCATTGGGGACRGTTTTGGTGTCCTGGGCTGCTTCTGCGATGATGGCTTCCTCATTATCATCTTTCTTCAGCCTCAGGATTTTCTGCAAATCAAAGGCTTGCATGACTGGGGCATTGGTGGCCGCCACAGGGGCTCTGGCAGGYCTGGAAGCCAGTTTTTTCCTCACACAGGAGTCACACGGACAATATTCCTCCTCACTGGATTGTTTGCTAATGCTGTCCTCCAAAGCTTCGCTGAGGTTGAAGTCATTCTCTRCATCAAATGATAAGTCTGACGTCTCCTCCAGCCTCATTTGGGCACCATTCTTGTCCCCAAAGAGGGACTTTTTATGCATAGTTTGCAGTCGCCACCTCCTCTGCTCAGTTTGGAGTTTGGACTCGTGTGTGGGTGGCTCCTCTGGAGGTCTCGGYATCCTCCTTCCAGCCCTGCTTTTGATCTTCCTCAGCTCCTTCTCTATGCTCTTTTGTATCCTTTTGCTCACCTCCTCCTTCAGCTCCAGTATCATYGCATCCGTCTGCTTGTTGTTCTGCAGGTTCCAGCGGACTTTAAACTCGTTCATGGCATTGACATAGTGAGCCATGAACTCCTTCTCGATTTTCTTGAGGAGTCTCAGGACCCAGGTTGGGTCTGGATCCATGGACTTTTGCTGGATGAGGGATGTGCCCACGCTGGTGGATGTATCGATTTTGGGCTCGGGGTCATTTGGTGATTCCTCTTGGGGCTGCTCTTGCAACTCATCTTTCACCTCTGTGCTGACATTGGCATCGCCAGCATTGGCTTCATCAGTGGTCTCTGGCTGATCAACTTCTTTTTCAGGGTTTTCTAGTGGGACTTCATCATTCACAGCTTCAGCTCCTTTCTGTTCTCCAGTTTCAGCTAATTTGTTTCCTTCTTCATTTTCATTTTCTCYCCCTTCCTCCTGACCATGCTCACAGTTACTGCCCCGATCCTCCTTATTCTCTTCYTCCTCCTGGATTACAGACTCCTCTCTAGCAGACTCTGCTTTTYCCTCTCCTTTTGGTTTTGAACGGGCTGTGGAAGGGCGGGATGGCTGCTCTCCCTCCACGCTTTGCTCCTCAACTTCAGTCAGCTCTGTGCCAGTCTCCGCGTTCTCCATTTGCTCAGCTGGTTTGCATTCCATGGTTTTCTGTGCCACCAGCGYGGCACCAGCTGTGCACTCTTCTCCTGAGCCATCGGAGCCGCTGCAAACATCAACCCCAGAGGAGGACATGGGAGTGAAGGCGTGATCCATGGATTTCGTGGCTTTAGACCCAGACACTGGCTTTGCCAGCTTGCTTGCCTCTTGGCCTGAACTTGGGCCGCTCCCTTCAGCCGTGCACCCAAACCACAGGGCCTGGAAAATATTTAGCAGCTCCGTGTACCTTGACTTACTCAAGTGTTTTGAGTTTTCTGATGGATTCTCTGACTCYTCATCAAGGAGCTGGAGGCTGGCAAGACAAGAAATCAAAATGTTGGCRGAGTTGCTCAGTTTCCTCCCCATCGTGGGGGACACTTCGGGCAAACTGTTTGATCGGTCAAATTTGGTCTCGTGCTTTGAACTGAGCAAGGCCTTCATGATCTGGACAGACGTCTGGACAGAGGTWGGCAGGTCTCTCTTGTTGTTATTTTGGTTGGATGTGACTGACTTGTTGCATTCTTCCTGCTCCGCTTCRGCAGCTTCAGGTGCGGCCTCAGAGRTTTCTTCCTTGTTSATGCATTCTTCAGCCTCTTCAATAATGGCTGTGTCTTCTGCTTTCTCTTCTTCCACTTCAACCTTTGCTTCATCGTTTGCTTCATCCTTTTCAGCCTCCTCCTCCTCCTCATTCTTTTCCTCAGCTTTTTCCTCCTCTGGGGCTTCCTCAGCGTTTGTACAGTGTGATATCTCAGTSGTCGACTCTGCACATTCCTCTTCTCCATCGTCCTCCATTTCRTATTTCATAAGCAATGTTTCCGAAGGGATTTTCCTGAGCCATTCTTGCACAACTTCATCTGGAGATGCATTTGGTAGAGCTGATGGCATTAAATCACCTCCTTCTTCCTGAACGCCAGCATCTTCTACCTCTTCCTCTGGCTTTTTGTTGCAAGAACCACCAGCCTCTTTATTATTCTGAMCRTYTTCTTTGGTTGCAACGGATTTAGAGCCGTAGGAAGTTGCTTTTGAGGAATCCACTATTTCCTTCTGCTCTTTTCCCGCGGTCAGCACGGACTCGGTGCCGATGCTGCTGATGGAGGAATTCTTCAGCATGGTGGAACGGATATTTTTTCTCTTTGGCTTCCCCTTTGGTGGGGCAGGGCAGTGCARGCTGCACACTGACATAGTCTCCGACACCGATGCCCGGCTGGAGTTGGACACCCTCACACGAAGATTTTTCGGGTTTGTCCGTCTTGATTTTGAAGACAGAGACATGTTTGATTGYGAACACCTATCATCAGTTTCCTGGGACATCTGTGTCAACACRCATTGATCTTTTATTTCTGACTTTGAAGAGACTCTTGAGGARCAACTTGTAGGTTTTCCATTCCTAGTCCCATCCTCAGTTGGGTGGTCAACTTTTGAACATACACTCCCACTCATGCTTCCCTGTTTTGAAGAACTGGGTTCTGAACCAATCTTGGCATGASCCTCTCCAGGTTTTCCATTAGGACTTGAAACACTTGAGCAGAGGGATGATGGCTTGCTGCTTTCTTCTTTATGGCTTCTCTTCTTTGAGCTTTTTGAGGATTCACTGCAGCTATTGGCAGTACTTTTTGAGCTTTTCTCCTCAGCAGGAACTGCAGTTGCCTCTGCTTCACTGGCAGAYGAAATGTTTGAGTGAAGAGATCCTGACTTATGAGACATGGCATCTCCAACAGATTTTTTCTTGGTTTCACAYGAGCTTTTGGAGTAAAYTGATACCCTGCTGCCCGATCTCGCRTCATATGCACGTAGGGAATTCTTCTTTTTATTGAGAGTGGATTCAAGTGAAGACACAGATATTTCAGACTGTGCGTCCAAATGAACGTGGCTGCGTTTGCTCTTTTTGGACCCTCTGGAAGAGCARGAGACACTGCATGGAATGTTCTCATCACTGCCACTTCTCTTGCTGTTCCTGTCACTAGCCTTGGAACGGTGGGTTCCTTGCGTAGAGCATCGTTCCCCTTCACTGCTCTCACCCCTGACTGATTGGCTTGGCTTTGTTTTTGCTGACACCGAGCTGACTTCATTGACTTCACTTTCATCCTGCTCTGCTTCCACCTCTTCAGCCTCTTTCTTGGGGCAGGACTCACTGGAGAAAGAGGACACCACTGGGTTGGCTTCAYTGRYTTCACTTCCATCCTGCTCTGCTTCCACCTCTTCAGCCTCTTTCTTGGGGCAGGACTCACTGGAGAAAGAGGACACCACTGGGTTGGCTTCATTGRCTTCACTTCCATCCTGCTCTGCTTCCACCTCTTCAGCCTCTYTCTTGGGGCAGGACTCACTGGAGAAAGAGGACACCACTGGGTTGKCATCGGAGRRGTCACCCTGTTCAGTCTTTTCYTTTGGTGTGGTGCAGTTACTGGACTTGCTGTGCACGCTGTCAGCAGGGGTGGAGCACTGGCTGTTGTCTCCCTGATTTGCCTTCTGAAGGCTTGAGGAGGACAAGCTCCTGCCCACGCTGCTCGTTTCCTCACACRCGTGCTTCTTGCTCTGCCTGGACTGCAGGGATGACCTGGACATGACACTCCCAACTCTGCTGCTTTCGACCTCTTCCACGTCATCCTTCAAGCACTTCACAGAGGAAGCTTCGAAACAATTTGCATCCTCGTTTTGCGAAATGATTTTGGTGATCTCCTGGTCTTCATGGCTGTCTTGGGTATCCAGGTTGTTTTCACAGCTTGAATGTGACATCAAGCCCAAGGATGAAGGCCTCTGGCTGTTCGCTGTGCTGGTCTGAGTGTATTCCTGCTGTTCCTCTCCGTTGGAAGCACCAGTGGATAACTCGCTCCGGCACGTGCACTTTTTAACGGACCGATACGCCACCCTGTTCTTTACAGTCTCTGAGTAGGATGAGGACTCTCTCACAATGTGCTCAGAGAATTCCTCRCTGGAGGTGGTGTGGATGCTGTCCACAGATGTCATTTTTTTGTGGACTACTCTCCTCCGGGAAGACGTGCTGGAGCATGACGACCGCGTGTGCCAGGTGCTCCGCACGCTGGGCTCTTCCTTCTGGGACATGTGCATGGGGTTCTTCCAGATGTCATAGTCCTGGTGCTTCTTTCCACAGCTGTGACAGTGGGCCTCGTCACATTCCGATTCCTCRAGCTTGGACATGTAGGAATCGATATCACAGGGATACAAGGAATCGTCTGCCTCTGAGCTGGCTTCTGGGTTCATTTTCTGCAGGGGATCCACTCCGCTGTCCTCCTCCATCCCTGACTCCTCACAAGGCAGCTGGTTCATCAGGTTGGACTTCTTGATCTGGGTGGACCACTGCAAAGTCTCATCGTTGAGCAGGCGGAAGCGCACCTTCATCTCCACGGACAAGCTGCCGTCCTTGTTSACGTGGACCCGCTTCTCGATGTCATCGTTGACCAAGGACTGGACCAGGTCCCCGGCTTTGGGGTGAGAGCAGCCATTGGAGAASGGTGCCCCGTTGTCTGGAGAGGCCACCAGGCCATTGGGGTACGACTTTTCTGACGACAAGGAGAACCTCATGGACCTGTTGCTGGATGCTGACCGTGGGTGGATAACGCTTTTTTTGGCTTTCAGTCCGAAGTTCACTGGAGTGAAGGAAAGAGAGATGGAGAAAGATGTTAGCTCACGTAAAGACGACAGAAAATATATAAGTCAAACCCTCAAACTTGTGAATCCTTATGTTATTCCATTAAAGCCAAGCTTATGCCAATTTGAAAATTTGTCTTTGACTAAGTGATGCCCATTAATCATGGAATAGTTAAGGTTGGAAAGGACCTCTRGAGACAATCCAGTCCAACTTCCTTGTTAAATGTTAAATTTTGAATTAATAACCTGAAATAAAATCTTATGCACCTTAACTTTATTTTAAAAAATTAATTGAAACACACTTTGTTTTATTAAGTGAAAGTCAGGAAGTAAAATTAAGAAAAATAATATATCTATATACATATAGAGCAATTTAGTCTCTGAGTTTGGGCATTATATCACGTTGCAAATATTCCTTTATTTAACTGTGCAAATTTTTTAAAATTCTTCTTATTTAACCAGGGAAAAATACATGGAGAAATGACCCTCTTCCTTAGCTGATCACACATTTACTGTGCATCATCCACTTCTCCACTCATATTCCAGGAAATGTGTGGCCGTGTAGWCCAGAGCAACACTCAGTCCCTGCAGGGATGTGCCACTAAGAATAATCATAATTCTTATTAAAACAGAAAGAACAAATAGAAAAGGAATTGAAAGCTGATGATAATTACAAAGAGAAATAGTGGGATTTGTAGAAGAAATCAGTGAGAATAAGGGAATTTAGGAATTGCAATTGGAAGAACACCATTATGGTCCATGCAGTGATCTGCATAGGTTTGTTCAGGTCACTTAATTTCAAGCAGAATACATTCTATCAGGTTGCAAGACATTCATCTGCCTTGTTTCAAATATGTGTTTGTCCAAAATTTCCTTGTACAAATATCCAGACAATGTTGGGCCTCCATGGGCATATGGACATGCAGCTGATTGGAGGGCATTTTAGGAAGGAAGTGCTGAAAAATCGCATGGAATAGCTCTTCCCTAACCATCCTAATGATTGAACTGATGGATTTGCTCAGTATCTCGATGGGCAAAGCTCCAGTTTATTCCCATGTTTCCCTCCAATTTTTTATATTTTGCACAGTGAGCATAGGATGCCTCTGCCCTCGAGTTTCTGCAACTTTTTGGCAACACACAAGTGAATCTTTCCAAGCTCCTGGTACTGACAATGGAGAGAAACAGACGCACCTCCGGGGCACACTTAATTTCATCCTACAATAAATCCTTAATACAGGCGAGATTAATTGCCCTTTGGAATTGGGAAGTTCCTTTTCCCAGGCTRCTGAGGGTGGCTGGTTTAATTACCTGTGACCTTGGATAACTCATGATGGGGTGCCAAAGAAATATAATCCTGGATAATCCATGACATACTCCTTCCTGAACATAATCTTTCCATAAAAAACACACTTTGTTCCCTAAAGGCCAGCTGTAACCTGCAGGAGAAACTGAGTCTCCTGCTGGCAGAACCGGAGCATCCTCTGGTCCTGGTGCAGGAAAATGCAGGAGGGAAGGCAYGATAGGCCAGACAACGAGGGGATAGAGGGTTCGTGGGAAATCTCAAGGGTCTGGGGTGACAGACACAGGAAAGGAGGGAGTTCTGGAAGGAAAAGGAGACCCAGAGATATGAAAGAGGAAGGGAAGTCAGCCAGACGTGGGGAGCACGTAAAAGAAAGACTAGGGGGGTGTAGGGAGGAAATCCTAGAAGGAAGCCAGAGAAAAAGAAGGGGAGGATGGAGAAGGAAGGCCTGGGAGGCAGGGAGAGAGGGAAGTGCATTTTCCACATGGAATCTGTGCATTGGAGCAGCACAATGGGGGCCTGTAAATCCCCGCGCTGTGGGCCCAGCCATGGCCACACCACTCAGCCCCAAGATTTTTCTTACTGTCATTGTTCTCGTTGACACTGTTGCCGTTGTTGGAGCGGGGAGGCAGGTTGGGCAGCTTCTCCACGGAGTGCTTCCTCAAATTCTCCGTGGACACGGGCTTGAAGGGCTCGCGGCCGACGCACACCAGCACGTTGGGGCAGTGCAGCAGAGCCTGCATGCTGTCGATCTGCAAGAGGAGCAGCACGTGGAGCACCATGAGCCCAGACAGAACAATTCGGTCCTTCCAGGCCTGTAATTAACTCACGAGGAGTTGCAATCTAAATAAAATCGTATTTGGGTGGTGGTCTCAGGCGTGCAATGCTGTTTTTTGGGGGTTTTCCTGTGCGAGGCCAGGAGCTGGGCTTGATGGCCCTTGTAGAACCTTTCCAGCTCAGGATATTCTGATGAAAATATTTTAATGAAATATTTTGAAATGATTCAATGGGAATAAACGTGGTTCTGGAGAACTTAGGGGTCTTTCAATGAATTCCTCCATTGAAAGAGAAGCTCTGCTGTGTTTCGATCAGATTTCCTAAGATAGGGAAGGGCTGGGAGAGATTGCCTAAGGGAGAATATATCTCGTTTATTATGTATTATACAAGATTTCACATACTCTTGAAAAAAAAATTGGGCATATTCCACGTTGTAGTGAGGAAGAGGGTGGAGCTGGAGGTATTTCAGTTTGCCTTACAGAGAATTACAACCTTTAAATTCTTCTAATTTCTGATTGGGGCAGCTTTTATTACCTGAAAAATGCTGCATTTCATTTTGTCCCTTGGTTGGTCGTTTTCTTGTTCAGGAAGAGGGATGAGAATTGTGACTTCTTCTAATATTCCCTCAAATAGTGCTTCAGTTATAACCCCAAGAATTCCCTCAGTGCTGGACAATGAGGGACATTGTCCCCAGTGTGGGAAGTGCTTGTGAAGGAATCTTTGTCCATGGGGACTCAGGTTTGCACCCCTCATCCTCACCACATGACCTGCTCCTGGATCACACACCAAGTCCTTCATGAGCCACTTCTCATGGAACTGTATAATCCTAGAACAGTTTGAGTTGGAAGGGACTTTTAAAGTGCCATCCAGTCCAAACCCCAACAATGAGCAGGGACATCCCCAGCTGAATCAGGTTTCTCAGATCCTCTCAGCTATTACCCAAATAGGTTTGTGTCTCTCAGAGAGCAGGAATCAGTCCTGTGGGAAGCCCTGGGCAGACAGATCCTGGACCCACCTTCCATCTTGTTCCTGCAACCTCTCATTTGAAAGACTCAAGTTGAGCTCTCAGGTAAAATACATTATGTCTTTCAAAATAAGGAGAAGTCTCTCTTGCTGTCTGACAGGACTTTGGAGTGGCCASTTTCAGGCAGCTTTGTGCATCTCCACAATGTGTGATTGTCCCTTCCTCCTCAGCCTGCTGCATCAGAGAGCAGAGGGACAACCTCAACAAGAGGTGACCACACCATGGGTTACCAGGCCAGCGCTGGTGTTGGGCTCAGCAAGATGCACCCTGACCTCACCCTGCCCCTTAATCATCACCCCCTTAACGAGAACCACGATAAGGAATCTCAGAGGAGCAGCGGTGACAGTTCTGCAGTYGTCACACGTGCCTGAAATAACAGCACATGAAGGAAAAGACCTCGGCCTCTAAATGTTGTTACAGCCAAGGGATGAAGAGCCAGGGCYCCCTCAGAGCCCAAGCCCTCCGTTTGTGAAGAGCTCCTGGGATTTTCCAAGATGTCCCTCCAGGACTGTGGGAGGCACTGAGGGATTGGTGCTGGATCTGGTGCAAACAAGAGGGTAAATGTGTGGAGGGGGAAAGAGCAAGTCAGAGATAAGTGGAAGTGCATTCTATATCCAGTTAACCACTTCTGAAAACATTTCTTACAATGAAACACATGGCATCAACTTTTTTTGTGGCAAAACAGTAAAAATCCCTTTGCCTTCCCGTTGTTTTCTCTTTTCTGTTTGTGTTATAACAACTCGTGTGTTTTAGGCCCATCCAGTTTGCTATGAAACCCRAAACAAGAGAGCTTTTCTCACTGGAACTTTCATTAAATTCTGCAAAGCAACGAAACGGCCAAATTTATGTGATAGGTACCATGAAACAGAAAAACAGCTCACAAATCTCAGCTTGCCTCTGTTCACTCCACTTCTGGTCCGTTTATTCCTAAAGAAAACATCTTTATATAGTCCTAATGAAAACATCTTTCTAGCTCACTTTAAATTTTATAGAAAGTCTAGAATTTAATAAATCAAATATTTTGAGTATGGTTTTGCCATCTGTATATTTAATTTCCTTCTTTTTTAATTTACTTGCTTTTCTGTTCTTTTTTTTCCTGATAATTTTTCTTTTTTCTTTTTATTGCTTTGGTGAGATCTTTTCCCCTGATCTGATACAAGCAGAAAAAATGTGAGGACAAAAAAGAAAATAAAAGAGAAAATGAAAAAGAGGGAGAGAGAAAAAAAAAAGAAAAATAGACACAAAAAATATGTTCTGTCCCTAAATTAGAAGAATCTGTCTTTCAAGCCCCACTAAGTTTAGGAACKGTTCCTATTTGCAAAGGACATTTTTTTTTCAGTGAAAGCTATTTTTTGCCCGCGTTTTCTCACGTGGTTCCATGTCTGGGTGTAGATGTTTCAATCACACTCATCACTGCTGCACTGYGTGTGCAGAAAATAGATGGTGCCAATGACAGAGAGCCAGGGATCCATGGAGCTGAGCCAGCTGAATTAGGGAATTTATATTTTCTTTTATATGGAATGCATTTGTGTTATGTCACTTAAAATACTCTGTATTTGTAGTGTGGGGCATTTCTGACATCAGTAATACCCATGTTTGTGTCTATAATGTAAATTTTCTTCCYGATGTCTTGCAAGATCAATCTCTTTGAATTGATAATTCCAGAGGTTCATCTTTTGTGATGCTTCATTATTAAAAGCATTTTGGTAGTTTTAAAAACAACTGAATGTTGCCTGAGGGCGAAATAAATAAATGTTTTAAACACAACTGAATGTTTTCCTAGGGTTAAATAAATCCCGTTTCTCACACTGATATCATGGGCTCTGTTTCAGGGCAGTGCAGGGTTGGGATAACAGCTCATCCCATCTGCTCCATACGGAGCCTTCCCACACTGCTGCAGGAATCCCATCCTCTCCCCACRCTGCCTGGGCTTTCCAGAGAACATCTGTTTCCAGGGCCATCCATATGACAACTTTTACTGGTGCTGAGTTATCACAGAGCAGCACAGCCCCTCCTGTGCGTTCACAACTTGCAGTTCACTCCTGGCTGAGGCCCACGTGGTTCTTCTCGGATTTCATTCATTTAAAGGAATATGTAAAAACTGTTTGTAATCTGAAGGGATCAGACCCTGACACATTCCAGTGTCCACTGCTGCTCCTGGAAGTGCTGAGTGGAATGCTGGCCCCATTTCAAGCAGTTGGTAGAGTCTCCCCTCGCTTCTCTGGATTCTGCACCACATTGTCTACAGCCGGGAAAAGAGCGGAACTGGGAGCTTTCTTTCCATCAGCATCATCATGGAATGGTTTGGGCTCTAAGGGACTTTAAARCTCATTCAGTTCTGCTCCCTGCCATGGGCATGGACAACCTTCCTCTATCCCAGGCTGCTCCAAGCCCTTTCCAACCTGGCCTTGGACACTTCCAGGGATCCAGGGGCAGCCACAGCTTCTCTGGGCACCCTGTGCCAGGGTCTCACTGCCCTCACAGGGAACAATTCCTTCCCTATATCCCACCTATCCCTGCCCTCTGGCAGTGGGAAGCCATTCCCTGTGTCCTGACCTTCCATTCCTTGTCCTCAGTCCCTCTCCAGCTCTCCTGGAGCCCCTTTAGGCTCTGGAAGGGGCTCTGAGCTCTCTCTCCCTGGATCCTTCTCTTCTCCAGGTGAGCACCCCCAGCTCTCCCAGCCTGGCTCCAACCTCTTTTTTTGCTGTTGTGCCAGAGAAGCGATCCTTTTCTTCTTGGACACAACAACCAACACAAAGAGTTTTTATGACTTGAGCAACTGTATTTTCCATGCAATTTCTGCCACAGATTTTCATGCTGGGAGAAGAAACTGGACATCAGACAGAAACTTGGAGAGACATAAGATCACAAGGTGTGGCAGTAGGACCATGGTTAAAAGCAGACACAGTAACTATTCCTGTTCCAGAACCATGTGAGACCCAGGGAAAGAGGKGAAATATTAGATGGGCTTAATTCTGAGAAAACAATCTGATGTTGAATTGCTGTTCAGATTAAGTAAGAGGTGGAAATGATCTTGCAGARATCAGTGTGAACKTCARCATATGGAGGAAAAGGAAGCTTTGRTGAGATCATCTCCAGAAGTCTTTTCCAAACTCATAGTGATAATGTGATTCTGTGTTTTATTGCAGAAGTGGRTGATATTTTCATGGAGACAGCAGTTAAGAAAAAGTGGGATGGARCTGAAAGAGAAGATGGTGAATGCTCTTATCTGCTTTAGCTCTCACAGACAGTGGAGAAAATTGAATGCCACTGAAGTGGGATGTGTTTCATCTGAAGGTTGATCTTGTCCAACCTTAATCATTTCTATGATGATTCTGTGATTTTAAAGCAATAGGAAAACCTTAGATTCTTCTGGTAAACAGATTCCCCACTTCCTTCTGTCTGCCACAGCAAGACTCCTGAGCASCCTGCTAGGATATTCAGAGAAAACAGTAGTAAACCCCATCACAATTTAGCTAAAATAAACACAAAGGGTTGTAAATCCTTAAARTCCAGTGATCACTTGAAGGAGATGKGATGGAGAAGAGAATGCCCTGCTCTAATATTTCTCTATTAATTAATCACACAGGATTGTAACTTATCATCTACAATCAAGGCTTCTTGGTGGAGAGCAGCCAATATTTTTGGGAGACAGGTAATTTCACTGTCCAGGTAAATATCCCCYCCTTGGACATGCCTGACTCTCACTGATGGCAGAGTCAATCACCTCAATGCAGTTGTCTAAATGCAGATTCACAAAATTATTTGAGGTGTTCTAGAGTATCCAATGTGTGCCTGAGAATGGCTGACAAGATGAGAGAAGAGACCAGAAAGCTCAGCAGGAAACTTCAACCACATTCGTAAAGTTAGAAAATGAGGGATCTTCATTTGCAAGCTGAGTCCCAAAACATGGGAACTTCAAAATATTTTGATCCAAAGTGAACAATTAGGAATAAAATGGAAGAGAAATAATGGCTTATGATGAAGGTGTTTGATGGGTTAGCAAAGAGTTCCTTTGGATCACGCAGGATCCATTCAAGCCTTTTTGGAGTTCCCTCGATGTGACTCAGTCACAGTTAAGGCTGTGAATTATCAGAGGCAAAAATCCACCAAAATTCATGGGATCTGTCTCTAGCAGTTGGATCTTGGTGGGCTGGAATAGCTCCCATTAAAGTTTTATTGCRTTAACACTGAAAACTAAATTGAGTTTGTGAGTCCTACTGTAAAACCTGATCCAAACCCCACTGTAATAGATGGAGAGAATCCTGGTGACCTCCACCAGGACTGGATCAGGATCCAAGAGGATCGTGGATGCTGTGAGTGAAGTTCTGGAAAAGAGCCCAGGTTGGATGAGTCTTAGAGCAGCCTGGTTTAGTGAAAGGTGTCCCTGCCCATGGCAGGGGGTTGGAATAAGATGATCTTTAAGGTCCCTCCCAACCCAAACCATTCTAAGATTTATGATTCCCACCAGAGGAACTCTCTGCCCCAGTGGAAGATGGCATTTATGGATTGGTTCAAAAAAGCTGAATGTTCTTTCCAATAAAAATGATTGATGGACATTAAACTCCACTGGGAAGGTCACTACCAGTGAGGTGTAAATGAAAACACGTCCTCTCTTCTGAAATACTCCTTTTTTCCAGTCTGGCTGCTATCCATTGAGGATGGATTGTCTCCATGAATTTTGCTGTCCAGGACCCACCAACTGCTGTGATCTCACAAGGACCTCTAGGTGCTACTGCAACACAGTTAATAATAAAATGTCACCAATACCTACACAGAAGCAAGGCAAACATAACTCCTCTCAAACAGGGAAGCAGCTGGGTGTTGTGGAGAACAGGCCACCCTCTGCTCTTCCCAGAGAAAGAAGAACCACTCGGCCTTGCTGAACACAGATATGAGTTTCTGATGAAGGCAGAGTGAAGGAGGCACCTTTGCTCTGCCTCTGCTGGCTGCCAGCCAGCCAAAGACATCTGGGACTTGAACAGAATACGGAAATATTGCAAGATATTCCAAGAGGACAAGTCTGTAAATGAATCCACCTTCCAAAGGAGTACAGGGATGCGTGGGAGAAAGAGGAAAAGCTGGAAACAGACCCACTGAGGAGCAGSCTAATGGGCTGAGTCCATGGCTGGGTGCTGTCTCACTGCCTCCTTTCCTAGAGCTCTTCTATCTGTTCCCTTTTGTTTTTCATTCCCATTTATAGTTCCTTGGAGTGTGAGCAGCCCTGTTGTTTTGTGGTTGTTCCACCTCCAATCCGGAGGCACCCAGGCTCTGAACTGATGTATTGTGGTTTAACGAGAATGAATTTTGCATTTTATTCATGCAGAGAACCCATTTGCCCTTCCCTTCCCCAAACTTTGCACCGGAGGAATTAGAGAGCGGTTCTTCTGGGGAGTGGCTGGGTAATCCGTGGTCAGAGGGTGAATCACGGGGTGGTGCCACTCCGTGCCCACAGACAAATTAGCAAAGGAGTGGAAGAAAAGGAGGAGGAAGAGATCAGGAAGTGCATGACTTGYTCTCCCTTTCTCTAACCTTAGCAGGGGTCACCAGGCTCTTCCCTGCCATCGAGAGGAACACAGAACAAGAGGTAATACGGAATTTAGGGTGAGGAAATATTGCATGGAAATGGATCTAATCTGGAAATGGCAGAATCCAAAATATTAGTCCAGAAGAGAGCACACAGCATTCCTTGCATCTCCCAAATCACACATGGAGTCTTAAACTAAATTAAATATCACATCCCCAGATCCACACAGAATCATGGAATGGTTTGGGTGGGAAGGGGCTTCAAGGATCGTCCAGTTCTACCCATGCTGTGATCAGGGACACCTTCCACTATCCCAGATTGCTCCAAGCTCCATCCAGCCTGGCCTTGGACACTGCCAGGGATCCAGGGGCAGCCACAGCTTCTCTGGGAATTTTATTCCAGGGCCTCCTCACCCTCACAAGGAATAATTTCTTCCCAATATCCCGCCTAATCCTGCCCTCAGTCAGTGGGAAGCCATTCCCACCTGTCCTGTCCCACCATGTCCTTGTCCAAAGTCTCTCCCCATCTTTCTTGGCTCCCTTCAGGTACAGGAAGGCTCATCCCAAAACCTTCTTTTACCAAAGAAAGATCAATAAATCAGGACAGATTGCAGTGTCCAGGGCTCTTGTAAGAGCAGGTGGTTTGTTAAACACAAATTACAARCTGCTGCCTTTCTTTGATGCTTATTTAATGAGAATGTGGGCAAATCCAGTGCTCCATATGCTGAAATACAGCAGTGTAAGATAATTTGCCATTTCAATGTTTCTCCAAACATCAGCATCTTCTAGATTTTTACAGACATGACCTGTTCAGCTTTCAGGTTTGCCCACAGTGCAGAGATGTATGAAAAAAAAAAATGAGAGTTTTGGAAGGCCATGAGGTGCTCAAAAAGCCAAGTAAAACATGTGAAAAGAGAGAGGAAAAATGCAATAATGCCCTGCTCTGCTTTCTCAGTCAAGCACAGGCAAAGATCATGTGCAGCTATTGCTCTGCTGGCAGCTTTTCCTGGAGTACTCACGGATGTTTTTTCCTCTGTGTGACACTTTGCACACATATAAAAAAATAAAACATTCTGGGTTTTGCCCTGAAAATTCTTTGGATGAACAACTCTTCCATCATTCCAAGAGAAATACTGCAATCACAAAAATTAGTGGCTGTTGGAAATCACTCGGGTAGCAGCAGAAGAGAAACATCTCGTGGGAAAAGAGGAAAGGGGAAGGGGATTGATAGGGAAAATAAAGGCACGGAGAAAGAATGGTTTTAAGAAACAGGTGAAGAGGATATAAATGGGAAGAAAAGTGATTTCCAGCCTGGTTCAGTTTGGAAGTTTTGATGGTGTGAGGGGTGCCACCAGTCCTGCYCCTGTGGGGGATGAGCTGGTTCCTGATGGAGACTATGGGAGGCTTCCCAAGGACTCCACCATGGATTGGTYTGGGGACATCTCCACGTTGCACTCGCCTTCTGTGCAAGTTTTGATGGCCTTTTCTCTCTCCACCCACCCTGACAGCTCAATATTAAGTCCGACACTGTACAAGCTATGAAGCAGCCAGAGAAAGAGCAAACTGCTGTTAAAGGTGCAAATTTCAGCTGAGGAGAGAGGAAGGCCTTTTCTAGAAAGTTCAGCTGATGTTGTTTTTCACCTTCTGACTGAAATCAAGAGTCCCCCACCTGCCCCTTTGGCACTGGGTTCGTTAARTCTGGTCCATCCAACACCAGCGTTTGAAAATGATGAGTCAGAGTCACATCCACTCCACCCCGAGAGCCTGCCCTGATCCTCTCCTGGGGCAGGATTRGCTTCAAAAGCGGCGTGCCTTGAAAAATGTGAAACATTTGGTTCTTGTGCTCAGCCTTTGTGGTGGCTGAGTCAGTGGGAAGGATCCAGTTTGGGAGCTCAGGCTTTTCTCTATAACCAGAAGTCGTCAAAAATCACTCCTTTCATAAGGAGAATATTGACATCGCGGATGAGAAGGTATTCCAGTTGGAAATTGTGAGGGAAGGAGGGAAGAACAACCTAAGAGCTGGGATTGAGGATATAAACCCTCCTGGATCAAGCTCACCGATCCATAGGGAGCTGATCCATGGTCTTGCCATCTTGGATGTCTCTTAGCACAAACACCGTGGGTAAAATCTGTGGGCTCCAGAAGCTCTGGGCACAAAGAGAGACACATTCAGCTGAAAATTTTGGTTTAATTGAGTTTTTTGGTG
>CADDXX010000639.1:324498-342854 GCA_902810485.1 Alauda arvensis
ATTCAAATCTAAAAATCCTCTCTTTTCCTCTCCTTTTACTGGCTAAAGACTCCCAAGTCTTCATTTGTAAGACCTAACTGCCCTATGAAAAAACCCACAGACTTTGCTGAGAAAATTCTTTGAAGAAACACTGCTTTCTACTTAAAGTACTTATAGAAAATTCACAGTTTTTCCAGGAGAGGGTGGAATTCTGCTATTTTTTGTCCTCTCAGCAAATGGATAAATAGAGAGATCATGGTGACAAACCTTACTCTCCCCAAGTCCACTTTTATTTAGTGCTCCTTTTCTGCACTATAAAGAGAGCCATTAACAGGAAAAGCTTCACATTTCTCATAAAATATTTTGTAACACAACTTCTTCTGATGAACCCTGATTTTTTCCTGGCAATTTACCTGTTGCTGCCATAGAGCTGTTTTTTACTGGCTCAAGGCAATTTTTTCATAAATAAAACCCCCATACAGGATTTTTACATCAAGTTTAAGTTACTGTTATGCAGTTTTGTGCCCTTTGTTGCACTGACAAATCTGAATTTTATCARTCTGTTTATAAGGGTGTTTTATTTCTTCTTTAACTGTCTACAATCTTACCAGAGCTCTAAGCTTCTATATGTTGGTAGCTGTAGAAGTAATTTTCCTCTAAGTATTTTCTAAAATTTGTTTAAGAGGGAAAAAACACTAAATGTGAAAATTTGTACCTATAAAAAATTCAATTCCTTTTTTTTTTTTTTTTTCAAAACCATCTGCATTTAAAAACAAAATAGTTTGTTCTGGGGAAAATCCAGAAATGCCAAAAATAGTTGTAAGAGGTATCCATAGCATGGCAGAAACTTTTGGATGTATAACTGAGGTCCCTAAGGACAAGTTAAATGAGCRGTAGAATTTTCTGAATTGCTATTAGGAAAAATTAGGAAATATTAGTGGTCATACCACCAAGGCCGCCAGAGCTCCAGGAGGGTTTGGGCAACACCCTCAGGCACATTGTGGGATTTTTGGGATGTCCTGTGCAGGGCCAGGAGCTGGACTGCATGATCCCAGGGAGCCCCTTCCAGCTCAGGATATTCCATGATTCCATGATTATTGTACTCAATAACACSATTGGAAATGTCTTTGCCCTGGATTAAATTCAAAAGGATTAGAAAGCAATTACACTTTGCTGCATTATTRCTGAAAGAACAAAACCTCCTCGGGCTAAAGGAATCATCTGCATTTGGTGTGTGTTAGATAAGAAAGTATCAGATTTGCTGCGCGTTAGATAAGGAAGTCGCTAAACACGGGGTCCCTTTAACTCCGCCTTGCAAGGCACCTGGCCAGATGATCTCAGGGCACCTCAGAGGTTCCCAAAACACACCTGGATAYGAATCTCCTTGCGGATGAGGTTCATGGAAAGTTTTGCTGAGGTTTACAGATCGCTTGTGTAAATCTCGCCGGAGTCATTGCGGTTTTGGCAGGCAATCAGAGAATATCGAACCTGAAACCTGCGGTTTGTTTTTAGACCGTGAGTCACACACATGGGTGGGTGGAAAAGTGGCACAGCTCGCTTGATAACCACGGTTTGCTCCGGATCAGGGGCTGGAATTGGTTGCRATCCCTTCACACCTGAGCACAGAAACCTGAGTGTCACGGGCGAAGGCGTCGACGTGCCACCAGAAAATTAACGATCCCACGGAGGCAAATTACCACCTCTCCTCTCCCACTGTTTACACACACACACACACACCATTTTAAACCAGCTTATCTGCCTCCATGTGTCCCGTTTTCCTCCTGCATTTCCACCAGGGTCTTGATGACACCTGTCATGAAGACAGATGATCCCGGTGGAGAGCCCAAACACGAGTGGCYGGGAGGATGCCTGCGGGCAGCCTACAGATGTCCTAGGAATGGCTCTATGGATGTGTAAATCTGAGCCAGGAAATCTGTCAGACAAGCCTGTTTCCTGGCCTTGCACCCCTAGGTCGCTGTAAATACACTCATTATCAAGAACTGCTCAGTAATAATAGTGAGGCCACCAGCTTGGCTAATAGCATCTAAAAATAAAAGTTCTGTCTTTACTGCTAAATTAAATCAATTCTGGATCCAGGGCACTGGAACAGCATTGCCTCTACCATGGTTCTTATAGTGGTCTTTGGAGTATTTAAATCACTGGCACTCTCCCAAGCAATTTCTGGGCAGATCTGGGAGTTAACACACGCCAGGCAGCTTTTCTARGAAGCGGCTTGAGCGTGGCCACCCCTGTGGGAATTAGGCCCTATTTTGGGTGCTGCAAAGTGTGATTATCCATTTGGTGCCAGAGTCTGTGCTCTGATGATCTCTGGAGTAACTGTGAGGGCTCACTGCGCTGCTTTGGGGTGAAGAACTCATCCTGCAGGTTGCTGGAGACTGGGAAGATACACCAGGGGAGGAGTAATTTCATTTGGGCCATTCTGTCTTTCTCCAAGACTGGGACATAGTTAAAGATGGCTTGATTTGCCCCAGAATGGCTGGTCTTGCCCACGTGCAACCCATGCCAAATTCCACGCAAACACAGGAGAAAACTGAGGGTTCTTACCCCAAGGGGTTTCTAATAACTAATCCTTCACAGTCTCCAGTTTCTGGTGCCTGAGGAAACATTCCTTAACTCCTGATTGCTCCCCTGATTAACCCGCACGGCAATTCTCTGATCCCTCAAGGAAATTGGGTGGCACGCAGTGCTCCTTCTGCAACGTTCTCACTTGCAGAGTCTGAGGCAAAAATCGAGTCCTTCTTGAGTCTTCCACTCGACCTTTCCRCACAACAAAACCGGATCAGATTCACTCATTAAATGTAACAACTTACGGTCAGCCTTGAGTGCGCCCAAACAAAAAAAAAACATCTCAGCCTTGGCCTCACTCCAACAAACATAAAACTGGCCACATCCCCTGGAAACCTCTTCAGAGGGCTGATAAATCCCATTTGACCTGCTCTTGGTAATTGCCGTGAGCTATGCAGACTATTTGCCATCTCACAGTGTGGTTTCAAACGCCGTGAGAGGGGGAACGTTGGGTTTTAAGGGAGAATTTGGTTTGGTTTGGTTTTTGTTTTAATTTTAGGAAGGCCTAGTGATTCAGAAATCAGGACATCTCTTCCTGGACACAGTCATGGTGCTGGGTTCCTGTGACTTAACGAAGTCTCARTGACTGTTCAGCTGGTGGGCCCTGGATAATTGCCATTTGTAAGGGAAATCCTCTGTCGCTGCCTCATCACCCTACACGTCATTTCTYACAGCCTGGGAGGATTCCTGCCCTCTCTGTGATCCCCAGAGACATCCTTCCCCCTCCAGAGGTGGGTGCTGGGGATCCGAACGGAGGTGCATTCCTGTGGTTTAGGCCGTGAGGAAGAAAACACACTCTGTGGTACAAAAAACTTCCCAGAATTGGAGTCAAAAGGTCATTTGATGGAGAAGATAACACACAATTATTCTTTTTATAGAGATGTCTAAACACCTGGTTCTTTTTTACTGATGTTCTCAGTGAAAACTAGGAAATAAGTGATTTCCAACAGTCTCATCAGCTGATGGGTGTAAAGTCCTGTACTTGTGTTTGCCAACATCCAAACATCTGTAGCACTTTGTAACTAATATATGAAAACTTAGGCCTAGCTTAATTTACTAGTCTCAGTCCTCCTATGTTCTGTAATTAATAAAGAAAGTCCAACAGGCAAAACGTCCCCCCCATCCCAAATGCCYCGTGAGACAATCAAATTTAGATGAATTAAGGAATTGTGTCCAGGATTGTGTCCTATATTTTAGTGGAAAAATGTGCACAGAGTTTCACTGGCAGTTTAACTGTGTGTTGATGTTAACCTAAATAACAAATTTCTCTATTTGGRCAGTTCATCCAATTATTTCCAGTTAATCACCTGGAAAATACCAAGTGGCTTGACCTGAAAAAAAAACTTTATGATTTTCTTTTCTTGCTGAAATTTGAATTGATTTTGCTTACCTAAAGCTGGRTTAAATTTTTATCTAGTCCTGTAGTCATTAAATTTCTAGGCAAGAAAAATCTTGGTTAATTTGGGAAAATGGGCCATTTGCCCTGATGAAATGAGTGTTCAGACACTTCACACCTGCTTTCTTCAGTGGGACTAGGATTTCCTAGGAGGAAATCTGCTTGATGCTCAGGATTAAAAATACTGGTTTCACCTCAGTCAAGGCTTCAGCATCAGAATGAAAATGCAAATATGTGAATACCACCAGAATCAAAGTAGGTGCACTTCCGTGGGAATCAGGGCTTTAAAATTCTCGGATTCTATGATTTGACTTTGATTTATGATTGAATTAAACTTCGAGGTTTGCTGGAAAATTGTGTGGACTGCAAAAGGAAGAAATCCCTTTTCTCTGCTTTCTCRAATCAATACTCCATGAAAAGAACAYGAATGYTCCATGTGTGTGTRAGTTTATGCCCACATAAAGATTTGTAATTTCAAAGCATCCTGAATTTACTCCACAAAATGGTAAGAACATTAAAATGGAGAAGATCAAAACAGAGCCACTGGGACAGAGGTGGTTTAACTCATTTTAGGATTTAAGTTTAGGTCTGGAATTACACTAAGGAAGAAACAAAAGGAGGTTGAAGAGCAAACACTCTGAGGTCTGTGAAAATCTCTTCCATTGATGGAAGACCGATTAAGATGTAGGATAGAAGATTTTTTTTTTCCTTTTTTTTGTGTTTAGTTTTCAAGAATTCAAGGAAAAACTGGCTGAAAAAGAGACATTGTGAACCTGCCACTAAATGCTGTGAATTTTGTTATTYTTAGCCAGACAAAGTCAATCCATCAGTAGTCCAGATGCATTGCTTAGGAATTTTTCTGCTAATCTGTTAAAATATGGGAATAAATATCAAAAGTTACTGTTCCAATCAATCCCAGCCCTCTTTAATAGAAAGATCTCTGTGTTAAGTCATGGGGGAAAAAATTATGTGGGTAATTGGTATAAAAGAAGTTTACAAAATTATTTAAAGAGAATTTGAAATATTCTTCCAAGAGTCATAATGCAAGAAATAAGGAAATACCCAAGAAATATGAAACATCCAGATGCCTTTGAATGATCATGGAAGAATGGAAGCTTCTTTCCATTGTCTTTAACAGAAGGTGCAAATTTAAGTGCAAAGACAAGATGTGCAGCTAAAATTATTCTCCAGCACCAGTGGAAAGAGGTTATTTCAGGAAAGCTCAAAACTCKGTTGAATTCACAGTTTTCACTCCTCAATGTAATTTCTGGTGAAAATTCAAGACACAGCCAGCTCTGTATCAGAAACAGAGGTCTTGAAGCTGAGCTATGACAAAAAAAAACTTAGAAGAACAGAGACAGTTCAGAGAATCCATGTGAAAGAAAAAGATTGGAAAATGCAAGACAGAGTGAATTTTTTTTTGTGTTTTAAATGCTTTGCACCCAGGCCTAGAGTAACAGGAAGCCCTAACAGAAATGGTTGTTAAATGAAGAGTGAACAGTTTGAAAGCTGGAGGTAAATTGCTAAAATTAACAGTGGCAAAAAACCTCACTGTTAAAGATTCCCAGGAAGGGTTTTAATAATCACACATCTCCTAATTATGTGGGAGAAGATGATGCTGCTGAGGTTGGACCCCTCGTTCACCTCTCACTGTGATATTCTGCACAGGAATTAAAGGAGTGAAAATAGAATTATTGAGGTATAGAATTATTAAGGTATGGAAAATTGATTCCTTGATGACAAAACACTAATGAAAATTTTCGTATTAAAAAATAGAATCTGAACGGACCATGGAGGGATTAAGTGGTGGTGTTTGACCCACACCCACATTTCTGCCGATGGAAAACATGGAAAGGTTGGAAAAGACCTCCAAGATCATTGATTTGAAGATACTGTGCTTATAGAGTGCATATTTAGCACATATCCCACCTAAAATATTGGTGTTTATAACGATTAGAAGAAAAATTGTGGGGAATTCATTTAGGAATTACAAGGAAAACATTAAGACTGCACTAAGAAGCAGAAGGCAAAACTTTTCTTTAGAGAAATCAGTGAAAAWTCTCAAAAATTGAAGAAGAGGGAGTTGCTATCACTTCACAAGATTATTATGTCCATCTGGACTGAGCAGGAGTCCAAGTCTTGAAAACTGGAGAAATCAGTGGCAAAATAAGTTAATTATCGATAGATTATAAAATATCCTGGTAGCAGGGTTTGGTTTGGTTGGAAGCTCTTTCCAGGCTGGTGGGAATTGCAGAAAGCTCTGTGATAAGACACAGAGGAAGGAGGGCTTAAATTATCCCCTCCCTCTCTCCTTCCTACTGCACATTCCTCTYTYCCTGTGCCAGGTAAAAATGAGTTTRTTGCAAAAYATTCCTGCATTTTTTCCCCTCKTGGGTAATGGGTCATTTGAGCCTGGGTCATTTCAGTCACCTGGCTCAGAAAGTGACACCACAAGTGGTTGTGTTTTTACCACTGAGGAGCTGGCACTCAGCCCTGTAAGGGTGGGAAAAGTGGGAAAGGAGCTGGGAATCTCCATTCACTGCAGGGACATGGAGAAGTCAGGATAACTTGTGAGATCCCTTTAAAAAAAATGGAGGTAAAGGTTAGTTAGCTAAAAAGAGATGGAGAAGAAGTCAAGAGAATCTCAGGTTTGTCAGGAAATTCCTTTGGGAACAGAGGAATGAAGGGATTGCCATGCCCTGAATTTATTATAAGAATTCCCCACACCAGATTCACTAATTCATGAATACAGAAGTGTTGGAATCCTAAAAGCTGAAAATTTTGGGTTTTCTGTGCTCACAGGCACTGACACATTTGTGACACTGACAGGAGAACACTGCATTTGACCTGAGGCCTTAGAACAGGCTTCCAACACTGAGTGAGAGCACAGGGGCTGTGGGTGTGGAGGTTGAATGGTGCTGTGTGATCTCACAGGGTGAAAAACTTGGGGTTTAAGATTTTAGTGTACAGTAATGTGTGTGAGCCAAGATGGAGAACTTAGAGTGTTGTCAAAGACTTTCTTTTTACCTTCTTCTTCCTTCTTCTTCATAGGTTTAGGTGGTTTTATGCAATTGGGTGAAAAAGGTCCTTGTTACAGACCTTCAGTGGTCATCACTGGGTCAAGCACATCAATAATAGAGGTGTCATCTCATTATTGTGTAAATGGTGCTTAAAGACCTGGGGAAAAGTCAGTAGTGGCCATTTTGTCACATTTTTCTAGCACCTGGTTAGAGCTCACAGCCTGTGAGTCTGTAAATAGTCTGTGAATAGTTAAGATAGAATAAATCACCAAGTCTGAACTGGAACTTCTGTTTCCCATGAATCATTCATGCTGACCTTGGCAAGAACAAGAAAAAGAACCTGCACCRTAACAAAAAGCGTCTAGATCCCATTCTAACCTTCATTTTCTTATGCATTAGTTGGTTAYCTAACCATCTTATCATCATTGGTTATCTTATCTTTTCTCTGTTGAGGACCCACAAAGTTCTGTGGGGAAATGTGCAACCACAAGGTGCTACCTAAGGGCCACCTTATCCCGTTKAATTCCCGGTGGCCAGGTGTGGAAAAGTTGAACATCCGTTGGGACATGCCTCCCAAAAAAAGGTGAGAAGCACTATAACTAGAAGGGGTTTTATATCTGACTGCAAAACATTAAACCTCCTACTGACCCCAAAAAATATTTGGCATGAAGTTGCTGAGTGGCTGAACCAGATTCTTCTACGCCAAACTATTGTGTAATTAACGGGGAAGCGATTAATGTGACAAAGCCCGAAGGATTAAGGTRATGTGGATAAACTTCTGGACCCTTCAACTAAAGGATTTGCATCCCAAGGAAACGTGATGACTCCTGTTGGAACAATTGACCAGCACCAGAGATATTTACCTTCTTCCCATCAACAGTGTAGAGCTTCTTCACCGGGAACTGCAGGATCTCCGTGATCTCGTCCAGGAGCGTTTTGAAACTCCGGGCGTTTCTGCGGTTCAGGATGATGGAGCGCCGGAACCCGCTCTCCCCGTTCTTCACCAGGGTGATTTTCTTGGGTATCCTGGGGCCGTGGTGGTGAGTGAAAGGCGCGGAGTAATCTTCCAGCTTGCCCTCCTGAGCCGGCCTCCTGGCRGTGCTGGAGGGGCGAGCGTTGCGCGGCGGGGCCGGCCTGTGTCCCCCCGGGGCGATGCCGATGGGCTTCACGTACTTCTTGTCGGAGCACAGGTAGCACCCTCCGTCTTCCAGCTGGTCCAGCTCGCTGATGCAGTGGATTCCTCGYGGGGTGGTGATGGTCCTGACCCCAAAGGGCAGCGGCACGCGGTGGGAGAGGTCGTCCATGAGCGCGTTGAAGCTCTTGAAGCTGCGCTGGTTGATGGCCATCCTGACCCCCGCGAACTGGGGGTCTCCGCTCTTGAAGAAGGTTATTTTTTTGGCYGGGGGCACCTTGGAGAGGGCGCTGGCCCGAGCCACGGAGGGGAGGGGYGGCTCATAGTTGTAGGAGCTGGTGGTGGACAGGTAGTCAGCGGGCACCTGAGTCATCCCTCTTGCTTAAAGGTAGCTGCGGAGAGAAGGGAAAACAGAGTGGGGTTTGTTTGAGTCAGGAAGGATCAGAGCCTGACTGGTTTGTGCTCCTCACAACAGCTCCACCATGAGAGGATTTGTACCAATGACTCCCAGGAATTCATGGATCGGGCAGACACAGGGAAGAACAGCAAGGAGAGCATCCATAACCCTGTTCCTCAAAAATCAAACCCTCCCGGTGCTGCAGATTCCAGTGGGAATCCAGTCAGTGTCAGTCACCCCTGAGGCACACAAGGCATGAGTCAGACCCCAAGCAAAACCCACAAGAAGTGCATTGTTGTCCTTTGGAGGTTTGTCTCTTCCTTGCTTATATTTTTGAGGTTTTCTCTGAAATTGTCAGAGCCAGTGATTACTTCAGCTTTATTTTCACAAGCCCAGCACTGAGATTCTCATGTAACCCTTTAACCCCGTGGACTGGGGCATAGCAAAAACCAAACCAAAGCTGAATTTCTTCATGTTGCGATTGCACTTTGCTGCACACAACCAGTCCTGAGCTCASTGAGGGGCAGAGCARTCTGGTTKTAGAARTCATGRTTTTAGARCCATGGTTTTAGAGCCRTGGTTATGGCCATGCCAKAAYGTGCTGAGTTCTGGATGAAAAATTTCTGGCAGTTCTTCAAACAAATAACAAATAGCACCAGACATCAAATAGAACTGCAAAACTTGGTTCTGCTAAAGAGTGGGAAAATTGGAGACTGTTTGGAATCATCTGCCCAGTTTTTTTTGTCGGTATCCTTCACTTTAAAAGATAAACTGATTTTGGTGTTTCGGTCTGGTGGTTGCACACCACATTTTGAACACAAGTGGTTTTAATGTCATTGTCCTGATGAAGACAAGACTCTTAATTACTTGCCCTTATCAAATCCATTGTCATGGAAGCCAGCTGCTAAAAAAATCAKACCTCACATGGAATGAAACTATGATGCCCAAGAAAGAAGACACTTTGATTTTGACATGAAAAAAAAATAAAAGAATTAACACTATTTTYACAACTACTAAAATATTGGCTGTAATGAGCACAATACATTTATTTAGTGAATATGAGCAATGATTCCCCAGTTTACTCTGAGTTAATTACTCAGACTTCAATGGAAACTCTAAAAATGTCATTTAGATGTGTCATCTTCAGGTTATTCATCTGCTCACAGATAGGAAATTATTTGAATTGTTAATAATGAATCAGTAGAATTATAACCTGCAGAAGGGGGTTGTGGCCACAAACACCTACATCCAATTTATTTTCCAAATTCTGTTTTTAGTTTGTATCCGTTTTCTGTGGTAACTTTCAAAAAAATCTGACAAGAAAGGAAATTATTTTAGTGCTCACAAATGAATTAGAAAACAGTAAATGTATTTATAATGAAATGGCTCCTTCAGTTTGCTCCTGGTTGCCTCTCTCACAGCAGCTGAATGAAGCTCTAGTTTGAATAATGGTGATAAACACAGTTTATTCTTTGGAGAATCAGTTTGGTGCCCACTGCCATTAATGAGAATTTTGTCACTGTTGGAGCACTCAAAAAAACTGTAAATGCTGAATTTCTCTACATTTTATAACAAAACCATTATATTCTCACCRCTCAAGTGAAATATTTGTGCATGTTGTACTGCAGCAAATGCTGCAATAAATGGAAGTTCGAGCTCAGCTAGGAGAAAAGRCATTAGGCATCATTTGAAAAACCATTATTGTGACAAATCCCTGCTTTTTTTACATCCAGGCACACCCCAAAGATTTCAGTATGATTTATTCTTTCCACRTACACATTTCACCAAGCAATTATTCACTTATTTATTTCCCAGTTAAAGGTCAATCCATTACTCCAACTCATCATTTCCAGGGAAAAAAAAAAAATCTCATTTCTGTATTCTCCAACAGCTTCCAGAAAGGTGGGTTCAACTTTTCCTCCACCAGCCCCACACTGGATCTTCAAACAGCAACAGCATCATTTCCAAACAAACCCATTATCCAAATTGTTGTCACTGGACAAATGGTGATCCACAAAATGCTGACTGCATTCCCAGAAATAAAAACTCCTTCCCAAGGATTTATTGCACATTTTCCAAGCTTTTAAATAGTACTGCAAAAAGTACAGGAGAAAAAAAAAATAAATACAGGACAAACCATGGCACGCTTTCCCAATACTACTTTTCTTGGGGAATMATTTCATAGGATTGTTTTGGGATGATTAATTTAAAGGAATATTATTCCTGGAGTTTTGGGTGATAGAGCTGATTATCCACCCCAGCCTAAAGGGTCTGTCAGATCTGCTCTTACAAAGCCATATATCCACAAAAAAAATTAAATATAACAGTTCTCATACAGAGAAGTTTAATGTTATCCATTTGAAGGGTTGGAAGGGAATTCTMCTGTTAATCTGCAAAGGAAAATGCTCATCTTGCCCAAATACMCCTTTTTAGAGAAATAAGAGAAGTCCAAATGCATATTTTTGTACTTACATTGTAATACTTCATCCCTCTGGCCCGAGATGGACTTTTTCTTACAGAATATCCRAGGTATTAAAAGTAAAATCAACCAAATAATAATAATAATAATAATTTAGAAAAGCCACACACCCAGCCAGCCACCTACAGGATCAAACACACTGGAAAAAGGCAAGGGGAAAAATGTTAACAGGTTACCTGCTGTCAATCAAACTGGCCTCAAAATGACTGACCACAGCTTGGAGGGTTAAGCAGGGCTGTGTTGCTAAGGATAGAAAGAAAAGCTACCTAAGCTGCTGGAGAAGGCTCTCAAATCCACTGGGGCTTTAGCCACAATTTGTCCAACCCCCCTCTTCCCCGTGGCCACGTAACTCCGGTATAAATCTGACTCTGCTCTGAAATCACACCAGCACRACTGGRAATGCAATCCAGGGGTGTATTCCTCCCTTAAATAAAGGCCTGGAAAACTTCCCCGATCCAACCCGCTCGTTAAAATGCTTTGGGATCTTATTTATCTTTTGGCAGCTCCAGGGAAATCAGTGGGACTTGGAGTAAGGATGATGGTGGCTCTGAAGGATCTGCGTGGGTCTGTCACTTCTCACCTGGCTGACAGGACAGAGATGGGGGAGATCCATAAAAACTTTTTCAGGAAAATATTAACAGGAAAGTCCGGAGAGCCCTAACCCCAAAYTTTTCAAGTTCATGTCAGAWGTCAAAGTCACAGTCTCAGAATCAKGCTCGACASYTGGATCATTGAGATTTGAGCATGAAATATGGACAGACAAGCACGTGAGTGACTACAGGAAATTACTTGTTCTGTCATAAGAGCCTTCCTGTTTTGTCTCTCAGTTCCCACTTGCAAAAGAAGACACGTAAAAAACAAGAACAAAACAAAAGTCAGTTTGATTTAGGTACAAAATCAGTGAGAAATCTCACTCCTGCATGGACTGGGGTTCTTGAAGATTGGACCTTGATGATGTTGGAGGGCTTTTCCAACCTTAGTGACTGTGATTTGGTGATTCCATGACTTACACAGCTTGTTCACCTTTCTCTCTCTCCCAGCACTAAGTACATCCTTCTGCAGAAACAAATGACTTGCAGACAGATCAAGGTCATAAAGGGCTTCTGTTACAAGGGTAGGGATTACAAAGGGATCCTGCAAGAATAAATTCAGCCAGGTTCACATCTCAGGTGCTTAACAGGAATCTTCTAATTGTAATGTCAGKGTAGGAGCCATTACAGTCCTCTTTGTGCAGCACTGCTTTTCCAGCTGTGGACACATCTTKGAGGGTCCAGAGGCTGTTCCTGTGGGATCTTTGACCCAGAGGACYGAGCTCATCTCTTTGTAGGCTTGCATTGAGTATAAGAGGTCGCAGCTCTACAGGAGAATTTGTAGGAGTCCCTCCRTGGGTAAGACTGAACCCCTCATGGAGGTTTCCTGCACACTCAGGGCTGTGCCAGGGAGCTGGTCCCTGTTTTTCAATTTCCCATCGCAGTTTGAAACGAAATCTCAAAAGGACTAAAGTATAACAGGCAGGGAAGTCCTGGGCTTCTTAARCCTGCCCAACCTCTGTCGCTGGAATTCACACAGAGGAAGCTGTGTGACCCCCTGGCCAAAACCTAATGGAATGGTTKGGGTTGGAAGGGACMTTAAAGATCATCCCATTCCACCCCCTGCTATGGGCAGAGACACCTCCTACTATCCCAGGTTGCTCCAACCTGGCCTTGGACACTTCCAGGGATCCAGGGGCAGCCACAGCTTCTGTGGGCAACCTGTGCCAGGGTCTCACCACCCTCAAAGTGAAATATTCCTTCCCAATATCCCATCTATCCCCRCCCTCTGGCAGGGGAAAGCCATTCCCTGTGTCCTGTCCCTCCATCCTTTGTCCCAAGTCCCTCCCCAGCTCTCCTGGAGAGCCCCTTCACCTGCGGCATTAACATCTGTTCACATCAGCCTTTGCCCTCTGTCCCTTGCACTTCTCTTATCTTGGATAATTTTTTTCTTCCTTCTCTCTCTTGGGGGTGCAGAAGAAGTAAAGGAATCCAGGTGTCACCCAGAAGGTGCCTGAGCCAAGGCAGGAGAGCTCCCAGGGAATGACTCCATGAATTGAGCACCAGCTTTACAACCACTGTTCAAGGCCTTTATGAGGAGCTTCCAGACTTGACTTAACAACTTTGAATTATCAAGAATCCTCCCCACCCAGCAGTGACAGCTCATTAACCCCACTTATAACCGAAATCTGTGTCTTTCCTCTCACCTGAACTGTCCCAGTGTCAATTTTTAAATGACTTTTATTGATTAATCAGGAATTTTGCTGGAAATTCCTTTTCCCATACAAACAATTGCAGCTTGGACTTCTGCAAAGTCATTTAATTCAGACAGAAGAAAAAAATACAGACCACCAATAACATTTGGAATGCAGATGGTTTGAAAACTCCAGGATTGTCTTTCCAGGGAAATCACAAACAAAATGATTTCATGTGGAATTTTTCCCAGACTAGGTGAGAGTTTCTAGCCAGGAAGATGAATCAGTTTGAAGATTTAACCATGTTTTTTTCCTAACAAAAGCTCATTTTAATTGGCCCCGTGCTCTTTTTGATGAAGAAAAATATTTTTTAAATATCAAAGTGATCTTAATTAACAAGAACTATTTATGGCCTGACCAAGACAAAGTAATGTATGGAAAGTTACAAACTTCGAGAAATGTGATTCACAAAAAGATAAAAGCATTGAATTGGAAAGCAGATTATCCATTTCCATATGAATATATAATAATTATCTGAAAAAAAAAAAAGGGGGAGACCAAAATGGATAGAATGTATATTTTCTCCTCAATTAATTTGTTACTTAAATTACTTGGAAAAGGTTATCAAAAGAACTTTAAATTTTTCATTGTTGAAGGAGATTTCTGACAGCAAACGTGTCATTGGATTCTATGGATGGATGAGCTTAAACCATTCCTCACTTTTCCTCACTTTCTTGTCAGAGCTGGCCTTAAACCCATGGAAAATCACCTCCAGGCAGGAACAGTGTTGGAGATTTCAGGGATTGACACCATTCCTTGAACTTTAGTGTTGGATCAGAAAGGAAGCTGGAGATGCATACTCTGTCTTCTGTGCAAAAATATCTTCTTTATTTGACAGCACCAACAGCTTAGAACATTTTCATCAATTATTTTCTAGGAGGTTTTGGATTCACTGCATCTAAAAGAATTTAAGTATTTTCTTTCTCTTCTGGGATTTTGTCAGGAATTTGCAGGGGAGRTGGATGGRTRAAGGCTCCATCTCTGGAAGCATTCATGGACAGGTTGGATGGAGCTCTGAGCAACCTGGGCTGGTGGGAGGYTCCCGTGGCAGARGGGTGGAATTGTCTGGTCTTTAAGGTSCTGTCTGTGTGTGCATGATGTGGATAGAGGTGATAAGGRCACTGGAATTGTTGAACCTGGGGAAGGAGTGGGAAACAGCCACATCCTTGTCTGGAACTGCCATGGGCATGGGATAGGTTTGGGGATAGAGACACTTCCCAGGAGAGCAAAGCATCGAGACATGGCTGGCACAAGCAGGAAAAAGGTGATTTTGGTAAGAGGAAGAAATAATTYGTGGTGATGATCAGAGGAGCCTCAGAGGTGGAGGAAACAAATCTGAGGATACTCAAAACTCATCTGATCCGCTGAGACTGTGAGGGTGGAACCTCCAAAATCTGCTCCAGCCTGGTTTATTCTGGGATTTAGCAAAGGCAAGGCAGCTTCTACAAAGGTTTCCTGCACTGGATCAGGTTCCTGTGAAAATTGGGATCCACCCAAGTGCCAGTTTAATGGGATCCATCCTTTGCAGCCACCTGAACTGTTCWGTCATCAGAGATGTTTTCTGGGATCTGATGGAATATTCCACCTCAGATTYCTTTAACATGATTCTCTCTTCCCTATTGTGATCACCGGATTTCCTTCTAAAAATTTAAATATTCATTGATACATGTGACTTTTTTGTTGTTCTGGGTTTTGGGGGGGCATTGGTGGGATTTTTTAACAGGATAGGTGGTGTTTTTTATTCTTTTTTTTTTTTTAAGAATGTACTTCTTTTTCTTTACTTGGGCCTGTACCATTTTGAAACAAGTCAAACCTCAATCCAAGTTGCATTTCCAAGTACAACCTCCAGTGCAAAGGATTACAGTGCACTTAACCTGGGTCATAAAGAAGCCCAGCCTCCTGGAGGATAAGAATTAGTCTCAGGGGTCAGATTCATCTGCAGAAAATCTCCCTGCTGTTCTAGATGTATTATCTAATTAGSTCTCCAGCCATCAGCCACAGGTGCAAAGAAAGAAAATCTACTGAAATCGCTGAAAAATCAGTGTTTTTTCCCAATGTTCTTTATTTTTGAAGCATTTATTCTGTTACAAGGTCTCTGCAGCTGATACATCATTTCCCATGGGTTTAAATCATGAGTGCCTTCAACATGAAATGAAACACAGGAGCTGAGAAACTTTGGAGGTTGGGCTTTGGAACTAGCTGCTGTTTCAGACCAACCCAAACCATTCCCTGGTTATTCCTTTGGCAAGAGGTGCCTTCACTRTGGAAATAAAAGGTGAAGCTGAAGACCAAACTCCTGGACCGAGCCCTAAAGGATTCCAGGATCAGGACCTCAGGCAGGACAGACCTTACCAAGACTGGCTCTAAACCAAGACTTGGTTCAAACTCCTCAGTGCTGAGTTTTGTTTTCTGCTCAGGCTGCCTGTGGAAATCATGGAGTAACCATCCCCTGGAATGCTCAGGAGACACACAGACGTGTGGGGCCATGGGTTGGTGGCAGTGCTGGGTTGGACCAGATGATCTTAGAGGGCTTTTCTGTGATTTTTTGGTGAGGAGGAACAGGGACACCGTGATTCCTGTTTGTTATCCCTTCCCTGCACATCCTGCTGTCCCCATCTCAGAGTCCCCCTGTTCGATCACGCTGTGACATCTMCCCCAGGGTGCTGATAAGCACAGGCCACTCTGAGATCCAAGCACTCTCCCACCAGAGGAGACCCTAACGGAGAGGATTGCTCTCTTTTCCTAAAGAAATGTAGGATTTGTCTCTCCTAAAATGAAAATCAGGGTTTAATAAACCAGAGGCAGAGAGGGCAGCTCTGCCACTTGCTGTTCAACACCCAGCTGGGGTCTATTGAAACAACAACCCTCAATCACAGAATGGKTGAATTGGAAAAGATCTCCAAGACCATCGAGTCCATCCTGTGACTGATCCCCACATTTTCACCCAGCCCAGAGCACTGAGTGGCCTTCCTTGGACACCTCCAGGAACTGGGACTCCAAAACCTCCCTGGGCAGCCCATTTGGGTGTGACACAGCCCCGGTGGCACTGTGACACAGCCCTGGTGACACTGTGACAGGATCTGACAGCGACAGCCACATCTGGGTGTTCCACAGCCTGCGTTGTTCAGCTCCAGCAACAGGGCAGGGATACCTCTAGGGTCAGGGTTTGTTTGATCMAGGCTTTTGTTTCAGAGGGTATTTCTAGTGCTGAAGCCAGGAATTTCCCAGTAATATTGTTACAAATAATCAGCACAGCCCTTTACTCACATTTCTGGCAATATTGKGGAAAAATAACTTTGTATTTCCTAGTGAGGTGAAATTTCCTGAGTTTTTTTTTACCAGAAAATTGATAGACAGAAGTGCTATTTCTCTTCTCTCTAATAATGAGGGGATAGGACCTGAGGGAATGGTTGGAACTGTGTCAGGGGGAGGTTTAGGTTGGATATCAGGAAAAGGTTCTTCCCTAAGAGAGTGGCTGGGCACTGGAAAAGCCCCAAGGCKGCCAGAGCTCCAGGAGCATTTGGACAGTGCTCTCAGGCCCAGGATGRCATTGCTGAGGTGTCCTGGGCAGGGCCAGGAGTGGGATCAATGATCTTTGTGGGTCCCTTCCATCTCAGGAGATCCTGTGATTCCATGACTCCGTTCACCACATCAGACAGAGGAGAGGGCACAGCAAAACTGGGGCAGCTTGCCCAGCTCAAACCTAAAACTGTACAATTAATTACATGAAAGGAACGTGATCCCAAAATCTCACAAGGATCAGGAATGGGCTGGGCAGAGGTTGGCAGATCTTTTGCCTCTCCACGGAGTCTCCCTGCTAGGGATGTCCTTTGATTACATGGCCACAGCCACCAAGGTGGCTCCTGTACCTCCCACCTCTCACCCCAGGGCTGTTYCCAGCTCAGAGCAGGAARCCCAGGCACACAAGGAGTTTCTAGAGAAGCAGCTGAGATCTCCTAAGCTGTGGTCTCCTCCATAACAGGGAATTCCTCCCTGTAACAGGGAATGATGGAAGAGGCTGAGAAAATGAAAACATTCCTGAGAATGTTTTTTTTCCAGGGAAGCAAAATGGGTGATTGGAGTGAGAAGCTGAAGAATCAGGAATGAGCACAAAACCCAGGACCTGAGGCAAGCTCTGCCTAAAAATGGCCCCCCAGAAGCTGATTGCTGAGAGATAAATTAAGAGAGTCCCCACGAGCTTAGCAGAGGTTTCAGTTTGCAGCTGGATCTGGCCTGGCAGCTCAAGGCCGTACATCAGGAGAAGGAGCTCTCCACAGGTTCCAGAAGCTGCAGGGGTTGGAAGGTTTTTTTTCCCCAGTTTCCACAAAAAACCACTCCAGTCCTTCCTCAGGACAACATTTGAAATACACAGACACTGAATTCCCCAGACCTCTGGAGTTCAGCATGTGGTTCTCCATSTGTCCAACAACCATTTGCATCCCAATGTTTCCATCTCCATAAGGCACAAGTCCATTTCCTCCACACCACCATCATTTCCCTATTTTCCWTTTCCAATAAGACATTTACTTGAGATTATTAAACCTTCGAATGAAACATTGGCTTTTTTTCCCTCAGTACAGATCTCATTTTTCTGACCATTGTTAACAATTCCAGCCGCCTTTATAAGATTTCTCTTCCCTTTCTTGTACCCTCATCTCCTTCCAAATGATTATCAATTTTGATTTTCATTAATGTGCCTTTTATGCTCTAAAAAAAGTTATTTAAAAATATATGAAACCAAATCCGCTCCCTCCACATTCTAACATGTATATCCTTTCTCTCTCACTTTCTCAACGTGCATTATTGAATCCATGGACAGCATTTATTCATCCAACAATGTCYCTCTTTCTAAAATGCTTTTAAATAATTTTTCCAAGCCAAATCCAGCGCTGTGTAAAATCTGATAAACAGTAGAAATAGTCAGATTTCTCTGGAATCATGTGTTTATCTGGCCTTTTGTCTGGAATTCTTCTGCCATACAKCTGCACTCTTATTTGGGCCTCAACATTTATTTAATTGTATTAGAAGCCACCATGTCTCACCTGGAGTGACTCCTTTTGGCTTTGAGGAATAGGAGGAAAAA
>CADDXX010000639.1:343204-372079 GCA_902810485.1 Alauda arvensis
TTTTTCTCTCCTTTTGTGCTGCTTTTTCTCTACCCCCAAGATTTACATCCTTCCAGTTCTGACTTAACCTCGATTTTAGCCCATGTCAGCAAAACCCTGACCTCTCATGCAGAGCAGCACTCTGGCACCCTGGCCAAAGTCTAAATTTGGTGTTTTTCTGTGATTTTTGCTTTCCTACACTTCCAGCACAATTAAAATGCTCTCAGTTTCCCCCATCCATTGAATCCCGGTGCCGGACTCTCCGATGGGATGAGCCAGCAGGAGCTCATGGGGATCTCCTGGGATGGAACACCTGCTCCTGCTGGGGCACTCTGCAGGAACAGMAGGGACAATGCCAGCTGTGGGACAATGGAGGGGTATTCCTGACACAAATGTTCCTGCCCAGATGTTTTGGGGCCCCTCCTGGGAGAACAGAGTGTTCTGGTGGGGTTGGACGCTCAGGTGGCCCCACAATGCTCAGCCCCAAACAGGGTCAGGGGGGGAGGTTGTGTGCAGCCAGGGGGATGGGACAAGGATCAGTGCCTGGATAATGTGGGACAAATAAAATCCTGCTGGGCAGGGTGCTGGAGGCTGGATGTGGATGTGTGTGATGACTCCTCCAGCTGGGAATGTCGCTCCAGGTTCTCCTTCAGAGCCACCAGACGGACGCGACGTCTTTCAGGCTGTGTTCGACTCATGGAATGGTTCGGGTTGGAACCTAAAGCTCATCCAGTTCCACCCCCTGCTATGGGCTGTAAGGGACACCTTCCCCTATCCCAGGCTGATCCAAGCCCTGTCCAGCCTGGTGCTGGACACTTCCAGGGATCCAGGGACAGCCACAGCTTCTCTGGGCACCCTGTGCCAGGGCCTTACCACCGTCACAGACAGCAATTCCTTCCCAATATCCCATCTATCCCTGCCCTCTGGCAGTGGGAAGCCATTCCCTGTGTCCTGTCCCTCCATGCCTTGTCCCAAGCCCCTCTCCAGCTCTCCTGGAGCCCCTTTGGGCTCTGAGCTCTCCCTGGATCCTTCTCTTCTCCAGATGAGCACCCCCAGCTCTCCCAGCCTGGCTCCAGAGCAGAGGGGCTCCAGCCCTTGGAGCATCTCCATGGCCTCCTCTGGACTCATTCCAGGAGCTCCTCATCTTTAATCCTTAACTGGAAGTCTCAAATGAACTCTATCTTAGAACTATTGTTTCTCTCCATTGTCTGGAAAAGAAGCTCAAGGTGAAGAACATAGAAGGTTACGATAAAGTTGTTTCATCTGCTGTGTCCCATTCCCTGTCTCCTGTCTCTAAATTATGAGAAATAAGTGCTTGAATATCTCCTTGCTGACCCTTCAAAGAACATGTTTAAAATAATTTTTTTTAAAAATTGAATTGAAAAGAACTACTGAGAATGAACAGCTGAAGTACTGAGAAAGAAGGGGGGGAAAGCCCCCCAAAAGAACTTCATTTCCTCCTGAGCTGGCCCTTCAAATAGCATTCCTTTGATATTCTTGAGAGATGAGAAAGTAAAAAAAAATTAAATTACATTAAGTTTTGCTTCACCTTAATTAGTCYTTCAAAGCATTTGAAATAATGTTTGAAAAAGAATAGAAATGTCATATTGAGACACGGCTTGGGGTCTTTAAAAGATTCCACATTTGAACTTGTTATTTAGAACCAAAACAGCTAAAAGAGACACCTCCTGCTCCATGCTAGTTGCAGTTGAGACCCAGTTCTCCTGCACAGCGATGGACACCACGTTTTTGAGACCTGGTCTGCTCTGCTGCCTTCACCCCAGGGGAGGATCTGAATGTCCTGGTGCTTCTTCCTCATTCTCACTCCCTCTCTGCTGTCATCGTGATCCCTGTGGTGTCAGCTGGTGACATCAGCCTCGATATCCGCGGTGTCACTGCAGCCCTACACTGAGCTGGGTCTCTCCTTTCCTTCCTGAGCTTTCCCAGAGGTGGTTCTGGCAACGCTTTCCGCAGAATCACGGAATGATCTGTGTTGGAAGGGAGCTCTGGAGATGCTCCAGCCCAACCACACCACGAGGGCAGGGTCACCTGGAGCAGGCGACACCAGAATGCATCCAGGTGGGTTTGGAATGCCTCCAGAGAGGGAGACTCCATGAAATCCCTGGGCAGCCTTTTATCAGAGTTAAAAGGACACCTCCTTATCTCCCACCACAGCTCCTCCTCCCTCCCTGCTGGAATAGCCCCCACTCACACAACACCCGGGCTCACGACCTCCGTGTCGTGTTCAACACCTTCCTCTCCTTCACGCCAGACACTCCCACCTGGACTGCTGCCAAATCTTACAGACTCCTGGCTGAAATGGCTCCCAAACCTTCTGCCATCCCTTCCTGTAAAACACCTGCTCCTGAGTGACCTTAGCCTGCATAAACTTCTGTCTGTTTTCACGATATTGCAACAAGATCCATTCAAAATCCTGCCTATAAAATTCTTCACTTCTGCAGTCACAGAATCCCTGAATAGTTTAGGTTGGAAAAGACCTCTCCAAGATCCAACCTGTCACCAAACACCATCTCACCAAGGAGACCACAGCACTGAGGGTCACATCCAGTTGTTCATTGAACGTTTCCAGGGYTGGGGATTCCACMTCCCTGGGCAGCCCCTTCCRGTGCTYAACCTGCTTTTTTTCCATGTTTTCMCCTYTGCCCTTACCATGCTCAGCTGATYTGAAGATCTTTCTTGCTCCTGCCTGTCCTGAGGACTGCAAGGGTTGGCCAATCCAGCTCACACCTCTCAATCCATGGAGCAGGAGTTTTTTTCATACTATGGGAATGGGCGCAAGTAAAGGTTTAGGGAGAGATGCAGTCCTTGCTGCCTCTCACCTTCTTTCCCTGGCCTCATGCTCATCCCAAAACCACAGATCTTCCAAACCATTTTGGAGTTAAAGCAAAGCTTATATAACACTGCAGCGATGCCTCAGCTCCTCAACTCCACCATTTCCCAGCTTGTATCTGATCCTGACCTGGATTCGGGTGGGAACGCTGCTCCGTTTGTCCTATCTCTCACCCAAAGGCAGATGTGATAAGGAACAGCGAGATTATGCACTAAGAGGCTTTGCATGCCTTGGAGGAAGCTTGAAGTGATGGTGTGTTGAAACGGGTGAGTGRATTGCCAGCAGTATGGGAATAGGTCTGGAAAAGTACTGCAAAATARACCTGGGATTATCTGTGCTGATTTTTATTTTTTTTTAAATTTTTTTTTCCCCCATGGGTTGGCCGAGGGCCACGTTCTTCTGACTTCAGCGTTCACTCTGCCTGAACTTTCATGGCAAGGGCACCTGCCAAATGTGYTCGTGGGCTGGCTGAGGTGTTGGTGGAGGGCAAGTCAGAACTCCCTCCCTGCCAGGCCCTCGTGGCCACATCTCAGTGACACGAGATTGGCTTGTGCAGTCAGGAACCAGGGGATGACACCTGGTGAATAAGCCTGGTCAGCTAATGCAGAAGGAATGCGAAAGGCAAGGGGAGCAGTCGATATGGGATCACTTCAAACAAACTTTGATGCGCCTGGGAACGTTCCCAGAAGTAGGACAGAAAGTTCCACCAGGCTGTTGTAACTCATGGAAGCAGCTGTAGTGGCCTCATTATTCTTAGGTGCAGTTTTAGCACCAAAAGTTGCTGCAAAAGTGTTTCTTCCCAGTAACTCCTGATCAAATATTCTACATKTAGGTCACAGAATCGTTTGGTTTTGGAAAAGCCCTCAAATATCATTGAGTCTGACCGTTCCCCCGGCATTGCCAAGGCCACCACTGCCCCATGTCCCCAAGTGCCACATGCACATGGCTTTTAAGTCCCCACAGGGATGGATGGGGCCTCCAGCACTGCCCTGGGCAGCTGTGCCAGGGCTGGACAGCCCTGTGAGGGGAAGAAATTGTTCCTATTTTCCAATCTAAACCTCTCCTGGCACAGCCTGAGGCTGTTCTCTCTCCTCCTCTCTCTGTTCCCTGGGAGCAAATCCCTACTCCTCTGGCTGTCCCCTCCTGTCAGGGAGTTGTGCAGAGCCACAAGGTCCCCCCTGAGCCTCCTTTTCTCCAGGCTGAGCCCCTTTCCCAGCTCCCTCAGCSTCTCCTGGTGCTCCAGCCCCTTCCCCAGTTTACAGCTTTGCAGGTTATTTTTATTACCTGCCAGAGCCCCGCTGCTCTCTGGGCTCTGAGGCAGGGTCTCCTCTGCTGTCACTCCCAGTTCTACCCAGTTCAACCCAGCACAGGAACTGGAGGTTTAACTGGCACCTGCACACATGATTCCATCAGGCAGCAAAGAGCCCTTTCCCAATTCTCACAGCTTTACTGGCTGCACCTGGGTAAAAATGAATGAAAAAAAAMCCTCTGTTTGTTTAAAGAGCAGAACTGGCACAACGCGGCTCTGGGGYGAGCATCACGTCTGTTGAGCAAACAGGTATAATTTCCACGGATTTATTGGTCTGTTGGATTCCAGCAGTGCTCCCGGGCTGGATGGGGAACGCACAGGTTGGGACACGGACACGGGCAGGCAGCACAGGCCCAGGCCTGCTGGCAGGAGCAGATCTGCTGCGATCAGGAGTGAGCACACAGGGAGTCACCTCTGCTCTCTGGGTGCCACCACGTGAGCCAGCCTCCCTTTGCTGGCTGACGTCCAGGCCGTGCCATCACTGGATCATGGAATCATCAGGGCTGGATCATCCAGTCCAACCATCAGCCCAGCACTGCCACTGTAACCCCTAAATCACATCAGCCAGTGCCAGATTCAGGTGCCTCTTGCACACCTCCAGTGATGGTGACTCCTTAAACACCTCCCTGGAGAGCCCCTTTCAATGCCTGACCACCCAAACTGGATTTTTTATTTTTCTGATATCTAATCTGAACCTCATCTTAAGGCCATTTCCTCTGGTCCCCTCAGTGCAGTCGTGGTAGGAGAATCTGACCCCACCTCCCTGCAACCTCCTGTCAGGGAGCTGGAGGGAGAGATGAGCTGCCCCCTGAGCCTTCTCTTCAGATCATAAAATCAGAATGGTTTGGGTGGGAAGGGACCTTAAAGATCATCCAGACCCAGCCCTGCCATGGGCAGGGACACCTYCCACTATCCCAGGTTGCTCCAAGCTCCATCCAACCTGGCCTTGGGCACTTCCAGGGATCCAGGGGCAGCCACAGCTTCTCTGAGAAACCTGTTCCAATTCTTGATCATCACAGCCAAGAGTCTAACATCTAGTCTAAATCTGTCTTCCTTCAGCTGTCCCTCCAGGCCCTTGTCCCAAGTCCCATCCAGCTCTCCTGGAGCCCCTTTAGGTACTGGAAGGGGCTCTAAGGTCTCCCTGGAACCTTTTCTTCTCCAAGTTCTCCATTCTCCCAATATCCACCCATGGACCCTTCCAAGCACGTGGTGGATGCTGAGACCCAGCTGAAATCCAGCACATTCCATAGAAAGCCTGGGGAGCCTGAAGGGATTGRGGTCTCCCCATCTCAGAGCYGTGGAGACAGAAACCTGAGTGCTARTYSTAAAATCCTGGAATGGTTTGGSTYGGAAGGGACCTTAAAGCTCATYCCACTCCACCCCCTGCCATGGGCAGGGACACCTCCCACTAATCCCAGGTTGATCCAAGCCCTGTTAAACCAGGCCTTGGACACTTTGAGGATTGGGTATCCACAATTTCTCAGAGCGTGAGACAGGAGACACAGACAAAGGCTGAAGGGAAAATTGAGGTTTTGGTGGATCAAGGAACCTGATCAGTGCCACTTCCTTGGCCATTGGGGCACAGCCTTTGTCCCCTTGGCCTTGATAATTTGCTTTACATTTCTGCATCAAAGCAAAGAGACACAAACCCAAAATCCGACACAATTCCACTGTTTCCAGGTGAGCTGCCCAGACACATCCACAGGAGGATTTGCTCTCCCTTCTCCACAGCACCCCTCTCCCTCTAAGCCCTTAAGCACACTCAGGATCCTCCTCACTCCATCCAGGGCTCCAAGGAGAGCAGAAACACCGAGAAAATCAAGCAACAAACCCGACTTCCATGCCCTGCAGGGGGAGGAAGGCTGAGGGCAACCACAASCCTGCAGGATGCCGCCAGCTTTGGGGAGGTTTTGGAGGGAAGCAGCAGAGTGATTGAGGGGTTGGTGAGATGAAGGAGGGAGCAAAGAAAAYGTTGAAAGAACTAAATATACGCTGCTCGGCCAGCTCGTGCCCAAGGGAAAAATTCAAGAGCTGGCAGGCAGGAGGGAGCCAAGAGCCAAGGGAGAAGCAGGATCTCCATTGTTGAGAGCTCACAGCCCTTGGAAGGGAACARTGAGGAATGACTGGGGGCCAGGAGATAAGTTGGGCTGAGGGGAAGCTGAGGAGTGGAGGCACTGCACTGAGAGATAAAAATCGAGTCCTTTCTGGAACAACRTTTCTGGCAGCAGCCAGGGCACCTGGGTCTTGGTTTTCTCCTGTACTTTTCATTCTCTAAGTGGTCAAAAATGTTAAGGCTCTAATTCTTCCTCTTCCCAGGCATGCAGAGGAACAGCTTAATGTAGAGCAAGAGGGTAAAAATAGATGTGATGGGATAAAACTGAGGAAAGGGCAAGGGAGGTCATTTAGATTGGAATAATCTTCAAMTAAAGGAGAGGAAGCCCCTTCCCACTGGTTATTTAAAACCAGGCTGAGTGGGGAAAAAGAGATTGTTTTGGTTTTTGGCAGGKGAGAAAAATCACACTGTGAAGAGATAAAAAAATTCATTGTTTATCTCTCAAAAATTATTTTAAACATATTTAAACCACCTAAGCCTTATAAATGTCATTTTATAGTTAACTGTGCAGTTTGTCCCTCTTCTACATTAATGGGCAAATTACTTGTAACAACTGATGGCAATAAAACTCACCTCTTGGCCAATGGTTTGTGTTTCTTCAAAGCAAAATAAGAAGRCAGCCAGAATTACAGGGAAATAAATTGAAAGAGAGGAGAAGAAGACTTATTGACATTCCAAAGGAGAGCCAAGGGAGATCCAGTGAAGCAGGGGGGGAAAAACCCCAAAATCAAAAAAAGCAGCAAGAGATGGAAACAATCACCTTGTGCCCTCAGTTGCTGTAAGGAGCAATTTGGGGAGTAGAAGATGTGGAAAATAAAGAGAAATCAATCACCAGCACCGCCAATAGTTCATAGTGACTGGAACTGGAGTTTCAGACGTTCAAAAGCAAACACAAATCTTGATCCAAACCCTGGAAGAGTCACAGAGGTGCAGAAATTCCCAGAGGAGGGGTATGGCCACCAGGAAACATCCTTCCATAGCAGGCAGGTGGGACCAGCTGGGTTTTCAGCAGAGGCCAGGGTGGATTGCCAGGTTCTTCTCTTCAAAGGCTCAGTGGGATGCTGACCTGTGGCMTCCTGGGGAATTTATATCAGCTCTCACCTTCCCTCCTGTATTAATTCAGTTTACGTGGTCCTGCCATGAGTTTCTCAACACAACGTGAAGAGATCAGAAAGCACAGAGCTRCAGGATGAAATTCAATGCCATTTTCTACTCAAATGGTCACATTGGATGATCTAAGTGACCCTGATGTCTCTAACAGTACGAATCTCTCTTCAGCCCAAGAAATCAATTCGTTTTTTAAATCGTAATTCATTAAAGAACTGTCAAGGGTTAATGACCTGAGACTCAAGTTAGCCAAAAAACACAAGGCCCCCCTTTTAGCCTGTGCTTAGAGAGACTGAGGGGCTGCCAAGAAAAGGAAAAAGAAAAAAAGAAAAAAGGCCTTGTGGTTACTCAGTTCTTACAGAGAAAAATCAGAGCAAAAAATTCTGGTTTAGACTCCAGCTGGGGTTGTGGTGACAGTGACATCTCTGCCATCAGGGCCTGGAGCAAACCTGGCTCCCTGCCTGGGCAGCAGAGCTCAAAACGGACAGGAGTCCCCTCTTCATGCACAGGAGCGTGGATCTTCTTATGGGATTGATCCACTCAATCTCCTGCTGTCCCTGAATAGCAGGGAAACTCTTAAGTGGCTGCAGCAAGTTAGGATCAGGAAAAACTGGGATCCAGCTCTGGTCAGCAAGGAGACCTGTTTGCCTGGGAAACGCCAAAAAAAAAAAAAAAAAAAAAAAAAAACGGATGGACCCAGAGCCCACTGCAAAACCTCCCAGGGAAACACAAACACAGCCCTTGGAGGCCTTCCAGGGATAACATCTGCATTGCTCAACAGAGCAGAGCACAGCCACCAGCTATGGCTTGTTCCCATCAGAACCTTTCCCTGCCAGCAGAACTCCTGYTGATCACAGGCACCCATTCCTCCCACGTCACCAACACCACCTCAGTTTCCTACCAAGAAATAAACAGAAAAGARTGGAAGGGTTGCTGAAGAAAAAGACAACCAGTGTTAACATCAGTCCTGCAGCACCTCCCTTGTCACTCCTTCTCCCAATGTTGGTTTAGAAGCTCACAGAGGGGCAGAGAAAGGCAGGTTCCACTCACCACAGCCAAGGTAATCCAGGTGCATAGCTCTGCTCGGGGCAGTGATCCACGCCAGGCCAGGCTTTCCTCCAGCACCCACTGCGGAGATCAAAAGCCGAGCAGAGAATTCCTCTGGCTCCTGCTGCTCTGAAAGGTGGGACACCCTTCTGCTCAGTCCCTGCCTGCACAGGGAGCTGGGCCCCCACCTGCCTCCCTAGAGCTTCACATCTCTGCCCYTGCCGCAGCTCTCCCCGCGGCCAGGCACTCCCATGCTCCGCCACTTCTCCGAGAGGACAAAGCCCGCAGGCTCCTCTGCCCAAGGGGAGCTGCKTGGAATGGGATTAGGATGAGCAGAAAGGAGCTTACAGCTGGGCCACCATCTGCAGCGRCCACGATTAACTAAGGAGGGTTTAAAGTTGTTGGTTTTTTTTCTCTCCCCGCGCAGGTTTGGTTTTGCATCACTGTGATGTAAAAGTGTTGTTTCTGCTGCTCCCCCAGCCTGTCCCAGTGCCTCCCTCCTCCTCCTCCTCTGTCCACATGTATTCCAGCCAGGGAAAAGCTGGCTCCTGGTGGCAAAGGCTTTCTTGCCTTCTCTCTTGCCAAGCCCATGTTTTAAGCCTCCAGCCTCTGATWTGCAATAATTAAATCAGATTAAGTGAATGCAAAATCCTCTCCTTTACCTGAAAAACTCTCGTGGGTGGCAAAATGGAAAATTCAGTATCCAGGACAAAATCTCAAATATTTCACCGGGAACTCCTAAACTGTATTATGAATTATGAGGAATGACAAAAATCACAGCCACARAGAGGTGAGGGTAAGAGTTTTTCTTCCTTCATTGGTTTCATCCTTTCAGTGGAGAAGAGGCATCTTCAGATCCTGGTATTTTTCCCCACAGAAAGGCCAAGTGCAGACCCCAATGTCCCAATGCCAAGCTCAACACCCCCACCCCAGATGGTGCCTCTGTGCCAAAACTCTTGTGTTTTCTTAGGCTTCATTCCCAGCTGGGCACTGAAGGGGCTCCCCAGGGAATGGGCACATTCCCAAGGCTGCCAGAGCTCCAGGAGGGTTTGGACACTGCTCTCAGGGATGCACAGGGTGGGATTGTTGGGGTGTCTGTGCAGGGCCAGGCGTTGGATCAATGCTCCTTGTAAATCCTGTCCAACTCAGGATATTCTGTGATTCCAYGATTCACCCCCAAGAACGACTCCATCCCTCCAGGGAATAAGGGAAATTTGAGATTTTAGCTCAGGTRCTGACCTCTGGAACGGACAGCTGGAATTGCATGGGATGGGTGCACACTCTCATCGTGCCAAGTCATCCAGGAGGACAAGCACTTTCCAAAATCTTTCTGCATCCTGGAGTGAAAACTGACTGCAGCACAGAACATCTATCACGGAATCTTAGAACATTTTGGATTGGGAAGAACCTTAAAGCTCATCTCATTCCACCTCCTGCTATGGTCAGGGACGCCTTCCACTATCCCAGGCTGCCCCAAGCCATGGAATAATTGGTATTATTCTTTCCAGGGCAAGACAGACACCCCTGGAATCCTTGCTTTGGAAGGAGCTGAACCATTTTCCAGGCCCTGTTGACCACGTCTCATCCAGGAGGAACATCATCATCATGAAAACACAGGCAGTAGAAGCATAAATCAGCAATGTTGGAGTTTATTCAATGAATCCTATAATCCTAAATGAGGTGTGGCTGTAAATAAAAAAGTCCCAGAAATTCTTACCTACCTTCAGGTGCTTCTGTTTCTTCTAGGGGGAAGCAGGGAAAGCTCAGCCAGCTCTGAATTTCCCCTGCAAGCGACTCYGGCCTCACTGATGACAGACCAGAGGCTGCTTGCAATTATTCAATGCTTGTAACCACAGACAAATCTAAAATTCTCCATGGTTGGCCCAAAAATAACGCCCCAAAAGACAAGGCCACAAGAACTGTGGTGTTAAAAATTTCTCCCTTGGTGTGTTGAGCTCCCACCCCATCCAAGACTCAAAAAAAGGGAGCTGATTCCAGCCGTGTGTGAGGATTGCACACGTTGCAGGCTGTGACTGCAGGCAGGTGTCCTGTTAAATCTCCCAGGGGATTGGCAGCTGTTTATCATCAGGACAGGGGGGATCTCTCCAGCTTTACCCCGTGCAGTGGCTTCATCACYTCAAGCTGCACATGAGCAGCTTTGACCTCACGCTGCCGTGGTTGGCTGGGGTTTGTTTTGTTTTTTTGGTTTTTTTTTTTCAAAAGGAGATTACACAGAGTTGCTCAGAGTTCCAGCGCTTTTCTCCTCGGAGACTGTCTCAATAATTAATTGTTTATTATAATTAATTGCGTTCTGGCAGCCTCCCTGGGCTGTTCCACCTGTAAATCTCCGTGTAACTTCAAGGCATTATTGAAAATAGACTCACCCACGRAGGTGGCTGAGAAGATTTTATGAAGTGTTAAGGGAGAATGCAGAGTGGGGGAARAGGAATTTTGGAAAACGTGTTAGGCTTGAAAAAAAAAAACTCCTGCTGGGACCACTGCTCAAATTCGAGGCTGAACCCCCAGTAAAATCTACAGGGGAGAGAAAGCACCAGGGTGGGTAACYACCACCCCAGGTTCCAGTCTTTTTAATAAAGGAAAGCTGCAGGTTCCAGCTCCTCACCACAGTGGCTGTTCTGACCCTGTTTCCTCCCCAGCTGAGGAGTTCTGAAAGCTCTTGGGCTCAAACACACAGTGAACATGACACAGCAGCAGCTCATGAACAAACCCAGGGGTCCCCTTTTCCAATCCTCTCCTCCCCCACTAAACCCCTCCTGCCCCTCCAGGAGAAATTTAGCAGAAGGCAGGAGAAATTTGCTGACTGACAGACAGGGGGAACTTAATCCCTTTGACTCCCATAAACCCCTCCTTATGTTTGGATACCATTAGCACCTGTTTCTAATCCATTATTGAAAGGTTTTTACACTTAACAGTGAAATTACCAAAGCTGTTGGGTCCCATTTAGAAAAACCGAGTATGGTACAACTGGGATTACTTTGGGGAAATCACTTAGGCCCTGTTCATGCAGGAATATGAGCCAGCACCTCATTTCCAGGAGATGTTTAACCTCCCCTCCTGCGTTTTCCTCTTCTGAAAAGGGCCTCACTTTCTCCCTATGGAGTTATTTTCCATGTAGAGGAAGGACCTCAGTCCCAGCCTCCCAGAGGTGTTCACCAAGAGGTGACTGTGCTGGAAARGAGAACCAGCCTAGACCTCCCTGTGTCAGCTGTGAGTTTCTGCTCTCCACCAAAATACTGTCCAGAGAAAATCAGGTTCTCATTTTGTACATGGTGACAAATCAGAATTGTGCCATTTTAGGCAGACTGCACTTAAGGATTGCTTTGCTGAGATGATCCCAGTGGTGGGTGACCAACTTCTGGGAGGTGCAAAAGCCTGGGTGTTGTCACCACTGTCCTGATAGTTTAAAATGTGCCTGTTTATTGCACAAGGTTGGATTTGATGAACTTTAAATGTTCCCTTCCAACCCAARCCATTCCATGGTTCTGYTCTATAGGRGGGGAGTCAGAAAACTTGAGAAATGCAGCTGCAGGCAGACTCCTCTTTGCCACTGAGACTGAAGCTATTTCTTTGCCAAATCTCTCCTCTTCCCTCACCAAACACACATCCTGCTCCAGCCTTGCAGGGTCACTTGAGAAAGCTCTTCATTTGCTCTGGAATTTYATAAAAATAGAAACACCTGAGAACCCAGCGAGCCTGAAAGCTGTGTTTTTGTCCTGAAATGCAGCTGTATGAATGCATTAAGCCATGGGGGTCAGGGAAAGGAGGGTGGTTGGGCACTGAACAGGCTCCCCAGGGAACGGCCAGGGAACCCCAAGGCTGCCAGAGCTCCAGGAGTGTTTGGACAATGCTCTGAGGCACGGGGTGGGATTGCTGGGATGTGAGAGGCCAAAAGCACTGGTCTCAAAACACCGATTGTGTGGAGGTTCTGAGGACATCCCCTTGTTTTGGTCCATCATGGATGTAAGAAGCAGCTGTGGGATGCTCGAGCATCTTCCACCCTTCATCTTTCCTGCTTGGGACCCTCTTTAAAACCAACCCCAGGCTCCCCACAGGGGATCTGAGCAGAGCCCAGTCTCTTCTGGGTGAGCCTGAAGGGGAGCTGGGRCTTTGCCAGGCTTGGCTGTGCTCATCTCATCTGGAGCACAGCKTCTGCCATCTCCTCAGGGCTCCGTCTCTCGGCGTTGGCAAACGAGCAGCAGATGCACAGGGTGACATCCCTGCCCTGCCATGCTCTCAGTGTGCTGGGCTCTGAGACCAGGAAGCCAGGCTGATGCTGGGAGCCAGCTGAGCCTGGCTGGGCTGAGGATGAAGCTCTGGCCTTGCCACGGTTGCAGCTGCAATGGGTGATGCAGTTTCTGGGCTGCGTTTTTTTCGCCTTCCAAGGCGCAGCAGGTGCGAGGAGCCCTGGGTGTGCTGCACAACACAAGCACAGGGGATGAGAAACCTTCTGTCCTAATCCCCTTGGACCCCAAATTGGCCTAAGAGAGAAGGAACTGCCTGATGTGCTGAGGCATTAATGGATTAACAATAAGAGCATTAAGGGACTTGATTAATGATGCAACCTCCACGCCCCCGCCATCCACATCACCGGCCTTTAAAGGGCTCCAGCCTGGCCCTTGTGCCTTCCAGCACTCATTTCTCATCTTGGAGAGTCACAGAATCATGGAATGGTTTGGGTTGGAAAGGATCTTAAAGCTCATCTCTTTCCAAACCCCTGCCATGGGCAGGGACACCTCCCAYSATCCCAGGGTGCTCCAAGCTCTGTCCAACCTGGCCTTGGACACTTCCAGGGATGGGGAAGCTGGAACTTCTCTGRWTTACCTGTGCCAGGRCCTCCCCACCCTCACAGGGAAGAATTTCTTCCCAAKATCCCATCTAACCCTGCCCTCTGGCAGTCTGAAGCCATTCTTCCTTGTCCTGTCACTCCATGCTCTTGAAAAAATTCCCTCTCCATCATTCCTGTCAGCTCCCTTCAGGTACTGGAAGGCCTCAGTGAGATCACCCCYAATCTGCAGCTGCACTCAAATACAGCCATGTGCCAGCTTGGTGTCTCCCTTTCTCCTCAGGTGATAGAATTTCCCACCAGGAATCAGCAGCTTTTCCTGGTGGCTGCAGCCATAACCCAACACTTCCACTCTGAGGCCTTGCCTTCAGTCCAAAGGGGATTTCTGCAAATCAGAGCATTTCATGGCTCTTTTTCACCCCCACAATTTCAGCTGTGTCAGCCTGAATTCACCCAACCAAGCTGGAGGTATTTACAGAGTGGATGGAGATCTTCTTTAGGGAAGATATTTGCTGGGAAAAACTCAGGCCATGCAGGGGAGGTGGAGGTGGGAGAAATGTGGAAACCTCTGTATTCTGAGAAATGATGCAACTTCCTTAAATCTCAAATTGAAGATCTGGCCTGTCATGCCAGCACATGGGGAAACCTCTCCCAGTCATCCAGGAGCTGCTTGTTTGAACATTTTAACATCCAAAATACGGTGATGGAAATGATGAGCAGGAAGTTTAAAACCTCTGGTGCCCTCCTGGCTGTGCCACACACTGGGAGTGCTTTAGCAAATCCTCTAAACCTGAGGATTTTGGGAAGGGAGAGGTGGGTGATAAACTCAGAATTCAGATAAAACCACTCCAGATATTTTGGTTTAGAGAGGATGGGCGATGGCAGCCAGGATTTGCTCGCTCCAGCATTTTCACACCCCGGTTTTTAGGATGCAATGCTGATACAGGACAGGAAGGTGACATCTCTGCCAGGAAACCAATCAGTGCTTGGAGTCATTTTCTGGTCCTGATGACACTTATTAGGGCTGGCAATGCCCACAGTATTGAACTTCTTCCAAAATGAAGTAAATGTTTCCTGTCTGGGATCAGGGATGGGCTTTGGTACCAGTTTGGGCCAGACCTGGGTCTGTGGGCAAGCAACTTTTACAGACCAGTTAACCCAGTGCTTGTCCCTGACCTTCTCAGCATCACCACTTTGCTGGATTCAGAGAGCAGAAAAAGCTGGAGACTGAAGGAAAGCCAGGAACGTGATGGAGAGGGTGGAGAACCTTGAGGAAAAGGAAATCTGACTCTGGTCAGGCCCTCAAGAGGCAGAGGGGATGTGAATCAGGGCAGAAATGCTTCCCCAGGGAAATGACACTGTGTGCAAAGTGCAGGTTCCTTCCCKACCCACCACCCAGCTCTGGTCCYCCTGGAAAAAASTTCCAGGGRATGAGATTTAGAGATTTAACCACAACTGTGGGACTTGGTACTTCCCAGGAAAGTGGCTTGGATTTCTCCTGGCTTTGCTGGAAAGGGAAATGCCTTAAAACCCCCTGCCATGGCAATGTTACAGGATGCACCATGTGTCCTTTTGGGGTTCAAAATCCACTCTCCCAGCTACTTCCCTCTGCTCTTCCCAGGCACTCTCTTCTTTTTTTATCCCTCCCTTTCACTTTTCTTTCACCTTCAGGAATGAATTTATTTTCTTTTTCCCTGGAAGTAACCAATAGTGGGAGTCAAGAATTTTCTAACGGGGCTCCAGATCTTTGCTCTGAGCTCCCAAAAGCCTCTTGCAGAGCCTGAAGACCCATCCAAAGTACAAAAAGTGCCACTGCAATCAGATTTGGGATCTTCAGTGCTGTCCTCTACAACAGCAGTGAGGAAGATGTAAAGCTCCTCAAGGATAAGGAGGACTGGTCTTCAGGCTCTGCAAGAAGGGGAAGTGGGGAGASCAGACAGGAAAGATGCCTCCAGAGAGGTTTTACATAAAGAATRTGGGTAGTTTAGCTCAAAATCCAGCCCACAGCAGGTGGATGCCCATGGGAGGGGGTTTGGAATGAGATGGTCTTGAAGGCTCCTTCCAACCCAGAATCACAGAATTCACCAGGCTGGAAAACCCCTTTGAGACCATCGAGTTCCACCTGTGACCAAACACCACCAGAGCACGGCACTGAGTGCCACAGGAGGGTGACACCACCACCTCCACCACCCAGGGCAGCCCATTCCAATGCCCAACCACCAYTTCCATGAAGAAATTCCCAACRTCCARCCYAAACCTCCCCYGGCGCAGCTTAAGACCRCGTCCTCCTGTCCTAACCCCGAACCATTCAGYGTTGCTTCGGAGAGGAAGTGTAAATACAGGCAGGAAAGCTCCATGGGGCAGGCTGAGAGTGGCCCCAGGCTGGGATGAGCCCAGGAGGGAAGGGTTTGTTGGAGCTGTGGTTGCTGGGCACACCAGGAGCAGTCATGCTCCGGGTGAAGCGTCTGGGAGCAGAGCCCGGCAGAACGGGTCTGGTGGGGTTTGCTGGTGTGTTCACGCTGCCATGAGATCCTGCCCTCACCCTGCCTCCCAGTGAGCTCTGCTGAGCTTCCCTGTGTTGTAACAGGGATGACAACATCCCCCCGTGCCCTGCCAGCCAGGGATCTGAGAGTGGCAGGGAAAAGCTCAGCTTGTAGTGCTGAGCTGCCCATGACCTCGGAGTGCCTGTGGGTTGTGCAAGGGGCTCCRCTCAGCACACACACACTGCCCGTACAGAGCTCTGTGAGGATTTGCTGCTGGGTAAAACTGGYTCTTTAACTCCAGCTTTGCACTCAGGTCTTAGGTTTTATCCAGCTCCTTTCCTTGTCCCAGCCTTTACTCCATGTCACAAATGAAAAATTAAATAAAAACCCCTGAGACTTCAGCCTCCTGTATTACASGAAAAAAATATTGCAACTTATTTTACTTCTATCTTCTATTGCTTTGGACTTACAGATGTTCCTGGACATCAGGTCTGGATACAGATTCTCCATCATGGTATCATTGACCTGATCATAGAATCACAGAATTTTTTGGTTGGAAGAGACCTTCAAGATCATCGAGTCCAACCCATGTTCCAACATCTCAACTAGATTATGGCACCAAGTGCCACATCCAGTCTTTTTTTAAACACATCCAGGGATGGTGACTAAAGATGAAGGAGCTACTGTGGCTTCACATCATCAAAATAAATCCAGAATTCAACCCCTCACTTGATGCTGATTAATATATTAATGTTGGGCATTACAGTCTGTCCAGAGGACAGAAATTGGCTCTACAGGGTGGATGTCAGAGGCCAGAATGTTCYTCTGGCTGTCCTGGATGGGCTGAGACCCTGGCAAGGGGTCTGAGGTTTTAGCACGGAGTCAGAAATGCCCCAGTGCTTCTCATTTCAGCCCATGAGAACAACTGCAAACTTTGTGTGGGGATTTGCAAGCCACGGGAATTTAATTAGCGTGATTATTGTTAAATCACAGGGTGAAAAATTGGATTGATGGGTTTTTAACATAGGGGGTTAAGAGACACAAAATGGTGGATTTGGGGTGTGGGACAGGTTTTTTTCTTCTTCTTCTCCTTCTCCATTTTCTGTTCTAACAGTGTTTCTTTTAGATYGGTTAATAGGGGAAAATAGAGTTTAAAATTACAAATTCTCATTGGTATTTAATCATAAAKAGTTGGTGAGTAAATATCTGTATAAAAGATAGAAACCACCTTGTTGGGAGGGACTTTCCCCTCGACCTTCTTGCTGAACAGACTGTGGCAGGGCAAAGAGAAAAACTTAGATAAGAACAATAAATATYTTTGSACCACAACCCACACGGTCTCTGATTCCTTCTTCCAAGCAYGGGCTGGTGAGAAAAAAGACTTTTTACACTCCCAGAGTTMATCTCAGACCTGAGAACCCCGACAGGTGGAGTTTGCAGAAACCTGGCTGTGCAAATCCCAGGGCAGATGATTCCTCCCAGAGAACAAGCTTTGCCTTTGCACCTTTTCTCTTCCAAACCCCGTGTCTTGATCCGCTGAGCCTCCACCCCTGCTGCCACACGAACGTCACCRCCTTGCCCAGCTCTCACTCTCCACTCAAGTGGTCCCAACCCTTCAATGAGAGGTGAGATGATCCCGAACGGAGCRTTCTCTACTCCCTTCCAGCAGTGGAGTCCCCCGAGGATCATCAGRAAAGGATTAGCCTTGAAGTTCCTGTGCATGGATAACCTGAGCGCTGACTCGAGTCACTGGGAGCCTTGGCTCCCTCGAAACCCGCCGTCAAATCCCTGGCAGGGTTTCAGCATGACCTTGCACCACTCTCAGGAGCAAATCCCAGGTGTGGATCGGGAGTCASCACGGGTCCACCCTTGTTTTGAAGGCTGAACTTGACAGGATGGACATGTCCAAACCGTGGCAGGATGAGGTCCCAGAGAATGGAAAAGGCGCTGTTTGATTTATAGATATAAAAGGGGTTTTTTATGTTGTCTCTGTTGGTTTGTGGCTTGTTGAATAGGAATATCTTAGGCACAGACAGATAAGAGTATCCTGAGGGCTTCCACCTGGAAAAGCCTCAGTTTTCTGGTGTTAACAGCTTCAGACAGAACCCACTCAGTCCTTCAGTGCTCTGAAGCATCTGCATTGTTGGGACCATTTAAAACCATCATCAGTTTGATTCTTTCTCTGTTGCCAAGCTGTAAGCCCGAGTTAACCCTTCCCTGGTTTGCCTGTGAGGTAACAGAGCACCCTCAGAGCGCGGGGTGTGCCCCAGCTCCATGGGGACATCACCTCTGCCTGTGGAGCTTCCTTGGAGCTCCCCTCACCTCCAGAGGGGACAGGACAGGACAGAGGCAGCTGGAGCCACCTCCAGGCCCCTCACAGAATCACGGAGCAGAAGGAAAACCTCAGGAGGTGTCTGATCCAAAACCCCATTCCAAGTCAGACGCAAGTTCAAGGTTCCATTGCTCAGGGTCRTGCTCAGCAATATTTGATCTCCAAGGATGGAAACCACCCCACCCTCGGCATCTCTGGGTCACCCCAACCATTTTTTATTCCCTTCACAGTTGATTTCCCCCGCCTTCAATCCTCTAATGTCAAACTGGGATTTCTGTTCTTGCTCTTCAAGTCAATTTTCTCTTTCCCTTTCACTTTGGGCATCCAAAATCTGACTCTGCTTTCTCTGTACCCTCCCATGGCTGAATAAACCCAGATCCCTCAGCCTCTGCTTCTAAATCCTGCACTTTATCTCTTTAAATATATTAGTATACATAGAAATAATATAGATATAGATATAGATATAGATATAGATATAGATATAGATATAGATATAGATATAGATATAGATATAGATATAGATATAGATATAGATATATAATGTAGATATAATATAGATATAGATATAGATAAATAGAAATAGAAATAAATATAGAAATATAAATATAAATATACCCTGATTTTCTCTCTGACTCTCTTCAGTTTGTCAATTCCCTCCTTCTGGAAAAGCTCAAAACTAGGAATTTTTGAGTTCCCAGAATCCAAAATCTGACCAGGCACAGAATTCTGGATGTGTCCCACATGTGCACCTCCCATAAAAAGGAGAAAAGTCCTCTGGGACATCCTGATGTTGTTCTGTCACACCCCCTTGCACTCCMGAAGGTGTGATGAGGCTTCTCCTCCTCTTGGACTCTTTTTTATCCATCTTGTTGGAATTTTGCATTTTTTTTTCTTGTTTGAATTGATGCCTGTAAGGCAGGAATCAGCTCCAAGCTCAGAGAAGTGTGAGGATGATCCCTTTTCCCTTTGTGCCTCCAYGGAGAATGAGAAGATGGGAAGGGATGAGAGGAACCAGTGATGCTCCATCAATCAGTTCAAAAGATTTCCACAGAACAGCCGGGTGAGAAAATGCCTCCTGCACTGAATGCAGGGAAAAGAGGGAATTGTGCTACAGCACCGTGGAATTTTGCACAATATTCTGTTTTTTCTTCCCACCTCACCCACGTTTGGGAGGTGGCCCATGTCCATGGCAGGGCTGAAGAGAGAGAACAGGGGGTTGTGCTGATGCTGGGTTAAACCTTTGGGCTTTTAAAGCTCCTCTGAAATAAAATTAAGATGCCTCTAATTTATAAAATGACACAGAGTTGGTTCCTCTCCCTAAAAAAAAATGTGCTGGGATCTTCGAATCCTTAAGGATGGCTCTGGAGGAGCAGAGCAGAGCTGAAGGGAAGGCAGCAGCCTGTCCTGGACCAGACCCTGCCCAGGGAAGCCAGAGGAGATATTTGGATGCTTACAAAGCTGTTTAATCACAAGATAACACGGGCAGCCTGTTCACACAAATCAGGGTGGGTCCCGTTTGCATAATGYCGATTCCAGAGACAAATTAATCTCACAGACAACTCTGCTGCTGCAGATTTTATCCCCATTCAGCACATTCGACRCAGGATCAGCTCCCAGGCTGAGGAAATTGTCACCGGGTGAAATTCTGAGAGGGAGGAAAGAGGAAAAGGGAAAAGCAGCTGGATTYCACTGTGGTAAATTGCTCCGGGATCGCTGGGTTCAAGTGGAATTTATCCCGGGTTTTGTAACTTGGAGGAGATCTTTGCTTCTTGCCGGTGATCCTAATTAGGAGATGCTTAATAGTCATTCACCCCTTATTTATTTTGCAAATCACACGAATTCAGTCAGGGATGAAACATCCCACCCTTAACCCTCCTCCAGGTGCTTCTTGCCCCGCTGATCTCCCAATCCTTGTCAAAAAGTGCCCATTCAGTGCTTTCCCAGCACTTCACAGCATCAGGGCACCAATTCTCGAGCATTCCCTTTGAAATAAAAAAAAATCTATTCAGGACACCCAGTGCTTCTTCAGAAATTAATTAAATTTTAATTAAACGTCACTRAGAAATTGCGTCTCCCTTTGCAGCCAGCTGGGTCAGGAAGGGCCATGGGGCATTCTGAGAGAGCTGCAGCTTTTCTCAGCTTTCCAAGGGGAGGGATCTGTGCTGATTCATTCATAATCAGCCCTCTGAATAATGCAGGAGATGCTAATAACAGTCCCAAGTCCTGCAGAGGAGCCGGGATGTACGTCCACGACTCCTTTCTTTTTGAGAGGAGGTGGGGAGATGGCAATTAAAAGAAATAAAATTATTTCAGTTTAAGAAACAAGGATGGAAARCACAGCCTTGAGGAGTTTTGTGAGTTCCTGATTAATTTCTGGAGGTGCAATCTTTTTGGCGGGGGGGAGATAATTTCAGAAACTGCTCAATCTGGCCCTGCACTTCCTCTCCTGTCACAGGACAGGATTTATTAATTCCAGGTTAATTAATACCTGGAAATAAATCCTGAAGCAGCTCTTGCTCTCACTCCTCCCCACAAACACAGGGACCAGTGGAGGGGGCAATGGGGGATGTGGGGTCCTGGCAGTGAGAGAAGCTCTGGGGGTCAGGAGCGATGAAAATTGGGAGTTGGGGGGCTCTGAGAGGATTTGCTGGGTTATTCCCTCTACAAGCCTGGAAACTGTCCCTGTTTAGAAGGGGTTTTTTAAGAGAAATCCTGAGGTCACTGGCTGTAACCACAGTGCATGGCTTTGATTACATGGGAATTTCGAGCCACCCTAAATGATTTCATATTCAGAGAGCACAAAGGCTCTTCCTGCYTGGCTCCAGGGAGGGAAGTCTCCAGTGAGAGGCTGGAAGAGCAAAGTCAGCTGGAGCACAAGAAGCTCAAAGATTCCAGCAGCCAATGTTGAGATGAACTTGGATGACAAAGGAAATGAGTGAGAAGCAGAAACATTTCTGCTTCATTCCCTGAAGTCTTCCTGCAAAGAAAAGGCGGGATGATCAGTCTCTGGGATGAGGTTCATTAAACTGTGTCCAGTTCTGGGGTCTTCAGYRCAGGAMAGACATGGASCTCTTGGAATGAGTCCAGAGGAGGCCATGGAGATGCTCCRAGGGCTGGAGCCCCTCTGGAGCCAGGMTGGGAGAGCTGGGGGTGCTCACCTGGAGAAGRGAAGGATCCAGGGAGAGCTCAGAGCYCCTTCCAGWGCCTAAAGGGGCTCCAGGAGAGCTGGAGARGGACTKGGGAYAAGAGATKGAGGGACAAGGAGGAATGGCTTCGAACTGCCAGACAGAAGGGATAAATGGGATATTGGGAAGAAAGGAGGTTTAGACTGGATATCAGGAAARGCACGTTCCCTGAGAGGGTTGTCAARCCCTGGCACAGACTGCCAGGCTCTTTATGTGTTGKTGGGATTCACTGAACTGCAGGAAACGCCCTGGAACTGGAGAAATCCAAGCCCTTGCTTCCCTTTACACCTTCTGGAGAATAAAATTGAAGAATGGGCTAAGAAGGAAGGTTGCTTTTCAAATGGACAAGTTGTCTTGTTTTAAGATAGCTGTATAAAATACCCTGACCAYGTCTGGAGGTTGTCAGTCCTCCTCTTGGACTAGAGGCAAATTAAATCAGCTGAGACCTGGGTTTTTTGGTCATTCATCTTCCAGCCAACCAGGAATTCCCAAGGCACCAGTGCTGGAGCCCTGCTGTCCCATCTGACAGAGAGCAAAAGCATTGAAATGCTGGGGTTTTTCCTTGGAAAACCATCAGACCCAGCACATTCCTGCGCAGATTTTGGGAGTTTGCATTTCCTAGGGTGATTCCCAACGGGCAATATAGGTGTATCATGCTAAAATCTTAAATATTATGATTATTTGGGCAGGAAATAATCATAGTAAAATCATAGAATCATAAAAGGGCTTGAGAAACCATAAAGACCATGTGCAGGAACACCTTCCCCAAGAATATTYAGACAACTAATGGAGATAAAGCTCTGAGTTTTCATCATTTAARTGGGATAAACAGCACCCTTCATTTTATTCTGTGCTCAYAGAATCCACAGAATCCTTAAGKYTGGARAAGACCTCCAAGGTCRTGATCACAAGRCAGATGCTGAGGTTTRTCCTGCCAYTTTCCCTACAARAGAATTAATCAGAAGCAAGGGGATGGCTCTCCAGGGTTCAGTTCTCCAGGAATAATATTGCTCCTTTCTGCTGGGAGATGTGCTCAAAGCTGCAGCACCTGGGCACTTCACCCCTGCAAGGTTCTTTTTTTCCCTGTATAAATGCACAGAGGATGCAGACTCCACTTTTACTCCTTTTAACCCATAATTGCAAAAGGCTGGAGAGTGGCAGCCGGGCACTTTGCACAACAATAACCTGTTCCTCTTCATCCCACAGGATCCCTGAAAGAGTTTTCATGCCTAGGCAGGACGAGGCGTCGCCAGTCGATTCCTGGTCTCACCCCCTAACCCCATTCCCGGGACATGACTCACTTTGGGACATCCAGCCCAAAGAAAGTCCAGGAATTAGCCTCCAAGTGAAATCAGTGGGATCCTTCAGCCTCCTGTGATTCAGCTGCCTCAGACATTCCCCACCAAAAGGCATYGAGGGAAGGCTGGGCTTAATCACCACATCAGTTTATCCAACRCCTCCCCAGTGGGCTGGGCTGGCCTTTTGCCAGGTTTTGCCATGGATCTTCGCTCCCAGACCAATGTTTCCATGCTAACAGCCTCATCTCCCAAGGCACAGCCCATTCCCACTGACATCTCTCCCTCAAGACACCGAGCTCTTTCTGATTCATCTGCGTCACCTTGGAGGAAAGCAACAACAGCCTGTGCTCACTTTGGGATCCTGCAGGGAATAATGGATGTTCCCAGRTCCCTGAAGAGAGGAATTGTCATCAGATGGGCACAGGTTYGTGTGAGAAGCTGSATCCCTGGAAGTGTCCAAGGCCAGGSTGGACAGGGCTTGRAGCAGCCTGATCCARTGGAAAATGTCCCTGCCCATGGCAGGGGATGGAATGAGATGATCTTTGATGTCCCTTCTAACCCTCACCCCTCTCATTCTAAGACTTGTCATTGATAGAGAGAGATCTCGTTTTGTTTGCCATCCATGACAAGTTTGGAATTCCTTTGGATAAACATTCAGTTTATCCAACACCTCCCCAGTGGGCTGGGCTGGCCTTTTGCCAGSTTTTGCCATGGATCTTCCTTCCCAGACCAATGTTTCCATGCTAACAGCCTCATCTCCCAAGGCWCAGCCCATTCCCACTGACATCTCTCCCTCAAGACACCGAGCTCYCTCTCCRACTCGTCCGTGTCACCTTGGAGGAAAGCAACAACAGCCTGTGCTCACTTTGGGAYCYTGCAGGGAATAAYKGATGTTCCCAGGTCCCTGAAGAGAGGAATTGTCATCCYAGYGCTGCTGACAGCTTARACAGAGCTCACTGGGGTCAAGGGAGCTGGCAGAGGGTGTGGRATGATTCGGTGTCAGGAGCAAAATCAGGCAAAAGCAGAGCTCTGGTTCCATTCCTAATTATTCTCTTCCATTAACACAATGCAGGCTGCAGAGTGAGGAAGCAGATCCCTGCCTCCCTTCAGCTTCCAAACGTATTTGTTATGAATGTTCTCTAATTCTATAAATGTCTTTATCCAGTTTGACTGAAGGGACAGGCAAAATCAGCCACAAACAGCTGGACAATCCCAGCTGTCCTTCCAATCGAGGTTCTCATCTTTATTTCCTCAATTAAAAAATTGCCTTTCAGGAAAAAAAACCCTTATTAAAATCTTTTTTTAGAGGAAAAATCACCTTCTCTATTTCAGTTTTATCTTTGTTTAGTTGAGAATAGTAATCTATCCATTTTATTGAAAAACCTCATTTTTTTACTCACAGTTTTACACCTGAATATAGTTTATATTAGAGTAGAAAGGGTTTAAATTACAGGATCACTGGGCTGCAAGGGATCTTTGAAGGTCATCTACTCTGAGCCCTAAAACCAAATAGTTCTTCAAACTGGTAGAATCTGGTGATGAGGATGAAGCTTAACTTGACCAAGAAACTGTTAAGTACAGCTAATGGAAAGGAAAAAGCACTCAACATTTTAAAAAACCCCCAAAAAATCTGTTTTCTATCGACATTTTGGGGCAGTTTGGATATTGCTATGAAAAACAWTATAAAAATATACATCTTGTAAATTTAAAAAAAATCAAACTATTTCACTCTGACTGGTCCCTCATCACTTTTATTTTTCTTTTCAGAAAAAACCTGAAAAATTGCACAAAATGCACTTTCTTTTTAAATGTGCTCAAGGGAAACAAAGCTAAACTCCAAGTTTTCTTTAAGTCACTGGGCTTTTTTTTTTGCTTTTTTTTTTTCCTTAGAAGGATGTTTTCTGCAAGGAAATCATCAATGGAAAATGTTTGACCAGCTGTACCCTTATCTGCAGATCTGGAAGCACAGGCAATACATGGAAATCCCCACCTCACTCCAGGTTTCAAGGGGGTGACTGTTTTTTTGTGCTCGTGCCTCTTTCGATGTGAATAAGTGCTCCAGTGCTCGCTTTTGTTTGCCCTCCATCCACTCCAGCCCAAGGAAAAACACAGGGAAATTTCACCTCGTGCAGGATCCCTGAAAGAAAAGGCCTCGGTTTTGGCTCCTTCTGGAGTCTTCAGGGAATTTGAATCTGGAGATCAGCTTGCAGCTTGCAGGAAATGACAGAGACAACCTGGGTCTGCCTGGATGCGGGCTGGATGTCGCTCGTTTGCACTCCTGGCTTGGGTTGGAGTCTGCTGGAGTGAGCCCAGGTGATCCCAGCCATGGGCCAGGAGTCAGGACCATTCCTAGGGGTTGYTCAGATGCAGCCACCTTGCTCTGGAGAGAGTTCTGAGCAGACCAGGCCAGCTGGTCATCGAGGATGGGCACTGGTTCATGTGAGAAGTTTTGGCTGTCCCTGGATCCCTGGAAATGTCCAAGGCCAGGCTGGACAGGGCTTGGAGCAACCTGGTCCAGTGGAAGGTGTCCCTGCCCATGGCAGGGGGTGGAACTGGATGGTCTTTAAGGTCCCTTCTAACCCTCACCCCTCTGATTCTAAGAGTTGCCATTGATAGAGAGAGATCTAGATTTGTTTGCCATCCATTGCAAGTTTGGAATTCCTTTGTCCCTTTGGTTTTTTGCTAAGCTTTGATTGTGGGAACTGATCTGAGKGTGAATTCYAATTCCTGACCACTCTATCTGCTGYCSACATCCWACAAAGGGACTGYAGTGCAAAWCCTTMCAGGAGAACAGCAGGGAAAGTTTAAAKTGTTCAGCCTGGAGAAGAGAARGSCCTGGAGAAYCTTCTTCCAGGAGRACAGCACTCGGCAGGAGTGGCAGGAGCAGAATGTCTGTTCAGTTTGGCTGTTCTTTCTAGCCTGAACTGGATTTCCACCTCTGCATTTCCACCTCTGCATTTCCACTTCTGCATTTCCACCTCTGCATTTCCACCTCTGGCCTGCATTTCCACCTCTGGCTTTATTTCATACCCCAGCCATTAAGTGCTGATAATTTTGGGGGAAAAAAAAGACATCCCAAAAGCCCAGAGACACACACACACACACACACACACACAGAGACACACAGACTTGCTTGGGCTTGCACTGCAGGTTCTCTGCCCGGGAGCAAATCACTTGGGAAATTTAATTAAAGTTTAATGAGGCACTTTGATTGCTGGGCCGTACGCCCGCTGGAATTAGCGCACAATGAAGGGGTGCCTCGTCACGCTGCTGGCAAGGGCTGGCAGTAGCTGGCAAGTTCAYGTAGAGCAGAGCATGTCATCCTAAATCACCTTTTGAACCCGGGGAAGGCAGCAGGGAAGAGCGAGCAGGAAGGTCTGATGGGTCATTTGTGCAGCAGATCCTTTACAGGGGAGGCCCATCCCTCAGGGAAATTCCCTTGGAGTGGATTTTGGGACTTTTCAGGAGTTTTGGGGATGGAAGGAAGGCAGGGTTGTGTGGGGGGTTGGGGTTTGTGGGTTTCCTTCTCTTACTTCTCTTGAGTAAAAGAAGGGAAGAGGAGCCTGGATTGGAGGGATCCTGGGARAGCTGGGACCTCCATGGATCCTCAATGGGACCATGGTGCAACACCCAAGCTGTTTGTTGCTAGTGGGGATGTGGGTTCTGTTTCAAGTGAAAGGCCTCCAGGCCACCAGGAAAAAGACATTTGGGAATGCCATGATGGTTTGGAGAGGGACAGTCAACCCCAGGAGAGTCCCACCTCCTTCTGCATCCAAGCCAAGCCTCCATCTAGGAAAAGACCTGTCACAGATCCCATATGGGATCTCCTAGAACCTCAGCATTTGTGTGACAATCACAGAATCACAGAATATTCTGAGTTGAAAGGGACCCACAAGGATCATCAAGTGAATTTCCCACAGAGGGATCACACCCACAGCCGTGRCATTATTGGCACCATGTCCCAGCCAACTGAGGTGAAAACTGCTCCAGGATGGATTTAACCTCCAAAACAGAGTGGAGACAGCTGGGGAAGCCTGGGAGTTAACCCACTTTTAATCACTGATCAGGCTTGCCCAGTGCAGTCACTGGGAAGGGACCTGGCAGGCCTTGTTAAAACTTAAGTGCTGAGTGGATGCACCCAAACCTGCCTGAGCTGAGAGTGGTCCAAGGTGGGACCAAAGTTCATTCTGATCCTGTCACCGTGAGATCAGTGCCTTCCAATGCACTGCCACATCCTGGGAGCTCCTGCAGCTCCAGCTCTCCTGCAGTGCCTGGCACCTGGAAGGAGCAGGGAGGGTGCACAGACCCCCTCCAGCCTGGCCTTTCCTGGAGCACACGGTTCTGCAACTGCAGCAGCACATCCTCCATCTCCCTGGGCATGGGGGATGGAAATGGGAATGTTTTCTAAGGTGGTRAAACCCAGCAGACAAATCCACGCTCCAGAAGAACCCATCAGGGAATAGGAGCAGGGTCAGAGGCTTTCCAATGACCTCCAAATTGTTTGGGGTGATTTTGGCCCAGATCAAGTGGCAACCACTGCCCAGGTAAGGTTTGAGGTGAGCAAAGGCCAGGGATCATTCCCAGGACACGGTTTGGGTGCTGTCATCCTCTTTTGGGAGGCTGAGAGGATGGACCAGTTGGGTTCAGAGCTCATCCCTTCATTTTCCTGCATCCATGAGGGTCACTGAGTCTCTCAGCCACCAGGCCATGGAGGCACAGTCAGAGGCTGTCACAACTCCCAGACCAGCACTGAAGAGGATGAGAATCATGGAATCCTGGAATCATAAAGGATCCTGAGCTGGAAGGGACACACAAGGATCAAGTCCCACCCCAGGCCCTGCACAGACACCCCAACAATCTCACTCCATGCATCCCTGAGAGTGTTGTCCAAATGCTCCTGGAGCTGTGGCAGCCTTGGGGCTGTCACCATTCCCTGGGGAGTCTGTTCAGTGCCTGACACCCTCTGGGGAAGAACCTTTCCCTGATATCCACCCCAAAAAGGACACATGAGACAGGGATTCTGCTGAGAGTTCCACCAGGCCGTGCTGAGAGCTGTGCAAAAGCAGACCAAGGGATGCTGCTTTCTCTAAGCCATACGTCCTCTGTGTGTATACACACAAATACGTATAAAATCATAAAATCGTGGAATACAAGAATGGCTTGGGTTGGAAGAGACCTCAAAACTCATCTCATTTCACCCCCTACCACGGGCAGGGACACATTCCACTAGACCACTTTTCTCCCTTATATTTAATCTAAATATGCTTTCTTTTAGTTTAAAACAATTGCATTTTATCCTAGGGTGACTGGCCTCACTAAAAAGTATGAACTAATTTTTCTCATATATATATATAGATATAAGGATTCCTTATACACACACACACACACATATATATATATATATATACAAGTATGGGTGATATCTCCTGCATATATATATATTTATATTGATATATAGGTATATATTTATATGTTGTCATGGTTTGATATTTATATATAAATATATATAAATATATATAAATATATATTTATATTTCTATATCTATATTTCTATATGTATATTTGGTATCTCCAGCAAATGAGAGGGGTAGAGTTGGGAGTACCCATCTTTTATTTATTTTATTTATTTATTTATTTATTATATTTATATGAAATGCATACAATATACATATATGAAATATATGTATATTGTATTATATATATTTCATATAAATATATAATATAATATATAATATATACACATAACTATACATATATACACATATATAGAGATATGAAATATATCTCTATATATATGTGTGTGTGTGTGTATTTTTTTTAATTTTCTTTTTTTTTTTATCTACAGTAAATATGAGGGGGAGATTTGGAAATGTCTGAGTGGTGTCAATCACAACCATGACAGCCCTAGACAAGAAGCCTGGCCCTGAGAGGAGAAAATCAAGCAGCCGGTCCCAGATCAGGGGTGCTGAGGAGCCTCTTTTAAACTCAAGCTTTTGCCATCCTCCCTGAATTCTGGCTGACGCCCAAACGGGCAGCGTGGAGACTCTTCCTTCAGCAGGGAATCAAACCCATCCTTTCCCAACCCGATGAAAAAAAGCTCACAGGCCGTGTTTTGTTTATCAAAACAAATGAAATGGGGTGGTGGAGGAGGATTTTTGGTGCCCGGGGCGGTCAGGGGTCGGTGGGACCCGGCATCCCCCGACACCCGATCCCAATCCCCCCCGACACCCGATCCCGATCCCGCTCCCCGGGATGCCGGGAGGAGCGGCGGGATCGTGACTCAGCCCCGCATGAGCCGGTTTCCTTCCTGCAGCGCCGAGCCCGGCCTTCTGATGTTTTTGTTTGCCGTGGAGCTCTGGGGGCCAAG
>CADDXX010000639.1:374409-395769 GCA_902810485.1 Alauda arvensis
GGATGGAAATGGGAATGTTTTCTAAGGTGGTAAAACCCAGCAGACAAATCCACGCTCCAGAAGAACCCATCAGGGAATAGGAGCAGGGTCAGAGGCTTTCCAATGACCTCCAAATTGTTTGGGGTGATTTTGGCCCAGATCAAGTGGCAACCACTGCCCAGGTAAGGTTTGAGGTGAGCAAAGGCCAGGGATCATTCCCAGGACACGGTTTGGGTGCTGTCATCCTCTTTTGGGAGGCTGAGAGGATGGACCAGTTGGGTTCAGAGCTCATCCCTTCATTTTCCTGCATCCATGAGGGTCACTGAGTCTCTCAGCCACCAGGCCATGGAGGCACAGTCAGAGGCTGTCACAACTCCCAGACCAGCACTGAAGAGGATGAGAATCATGGAATCCTGGAATCATAAAGGATCCTGAGCTGGAAGGGACACACAAGGATCAAGTCCCACCCCAGGCCCTGCACAGACACCCCAACAATCTCACTCCATGCATCCCTGAGAGTGTTGTCCAAATGCTCCTGGAGCTGTGGCAGCCTTGGGGCTGTCACCATTCCCTGGGGAGTCTGTTCAGTGCCTGACACCCTCTGGGGAAGAACCTTTCCCTGATATCCACCCCAAAAAGGACACATGAGACAGGGATTCTGCTGAGAGTTCCACCAGGCCGTGCTGAGAGCTGTGCAAAAGCAGACCAAGGGATGCTGCTTTCTCTAAGCCATACGTCCTCTGTGTGTATACACACAAATACGTATAAAATCATAAAATCGTGGAATACAAGAATGGCTTGGGTTGGAAGAGACCTCAAAACTCATCTCATTTCACCCCCTACCACGGGCAGGGACACATTCCACTAGACCACTTTTCTCCCTTATATTTAATCTAAATATGCTTTCTTTTAGTTTAAAACAATTGCATTTTATCCTAGGGTGACTGGCCTCACTAAAAAGTATGAACTAATTTTTCTCATATATATATATAGATATAAGGATTCCTTATACACACACACACACACATATATATATATATATATACAAGTATGGGTGATATCTCCTGCATATATATATATTTATATTGATATATAGGTATATATTTATATGTTGTCATGGTTTGATATTTATATATAAATATATATAAATATATATAAATATATATTTATATTTCTATATCTATATTTCTATATGTATATTTGGTATCTCCAGCAAATGAGAGGGGTAGAGTTGGGAGTACCCATCTTTTATTTATTTTATTTATTTATTTATTTATTATATTTATATGAAATGCATACAATATACATATATGAAATATATGTATATTGTATTATATATATTTCATATAAATATATAATATAATATATAATATATACACATAACTATACATATATACACATATATAGAGATATGAAATATATCTCTATATATATGTGTGTGTGTGTGTATTTTTTTTAATTTTCTTTTTTTTTTTATCTACAGTAAATATGAGGGGGAGATTTGGAAATGTCTGAGTGGTGTCAATCACAACCATGACAGCCCTAGACAAGAAGCCTGGCCCTGAGAGGAGAAAATCAAGCAGCCGGTCCCAGATCAGGGGTGCTGAGGAGCCTCTTTTAAACTCAAGCTTTTGCCATCCTCCCTGAATTCTGGCTGACGCCCAAACGGGCAGCGTGGAGACTCTTCCTTCAGCAGGGAATCAAACCCATCCTTTCCCAACCCGATGAAAAAAAGCTCACAGGCCGTGTTTTGTTTATCAAAACAAATGAAATGGGGTGGTGGAGGAGGATTTTTGGTGCCCGGGGCGGTCAGGGGTCGGTGGGACCCGGCATCCCCCGACACCCGATCCCAATCCCCCCCGACACCCGATCCCGATCCCGCTCCCCGGGATGCCGGGAGGAGCGGCGGGATCGTGACTCAGCCCCGCATGAGCCGGTTTCCTTCCTGCAGCGCCGAGCCCGGCCTTCTGATGTTTTTGTTTGCCGTGGAGCTCTGGGGGCCAAGTGGGAGCTCCTGGAAATCAAAGGGAGAGAAAGAACAACATCTCGGGCTGGCCGAGGCGGGGCGCGGCGTCCTGGGACACGGGGGAATTCCGGGGGTGATGGAACCGGGCTGGGAGATACTGGAGGAGAGCACAGGTCAGGGCTCCAGCGCTGGGCTTCGTATCCCAAAATTCTSCCTGGATGCCCTTCAGCTGTCGGTGGGAGCCCTCATGGGCTCCTCAAGCTCAGAGGAGGAGGAAGAAGAAGGTTTTTCCCCTCTCTCCTCTCTTCTCAGGTTGTCCTCCAGTCCTCTCTTGGGTGGGGAATGGGACCTCCAGCAGCTCCTTYTGGATTGAGATGGGAGTGGGAGGCAGCTCAGCTCTTGTTAATCACTCTGGATAGGGGGTGGCCAGATTTTTGGTCTAATTTCAAATTTCTCCCTATTGATGCCGAAGACAGAACTCCCCACGAAAAGCTGTTCAATGTCTGGACCCATCCAAACCAGGTGACCACATCCAAACCCTTCCCCAGGAAATGTCCTCACTGTCCCTGTCCTGGGCCTGGGGCAGSACTTGAGGCCTGGGCATGGCTGTGCTGGGATCTGGGGTAATTCCAGTGGGAATGGTAACGCTTGAGGGATGRGGGTCTTCCCTGTCCTAATTTCTTGACCAGTCCAAGCCTAGTGTAGGTCTCCCCATGTTCCTGGACATGTACCAGCCCTCAGGGGGTGCACAGGTTCTGGCTTGAGCCTTGGGGATGTTCCCAGRAGAGTTTTAGGAGAGCACAGCTGAAATCTCAAGAGGAGGCTCTGGCCAGCACTGGATTCTACATATTCATTGCAAAAAAATATGGAGAAAAATCGGTGTTTTCCTCATTCCCTCCATACCCACTGCACAACCTCCCCATCCTCCCCAGCCCTGCCATTGTGCTCTCATCTGATTCCCTGGATGAGAGGTGGGCAGGATAACCCTGATCTCCAGCCCTGGGGGCTGCCTTGGCTCTGGCCTTGAAAGGGGCTCACCTGAGGGATGAGGAGAAATCCTGCCTGGGAGCTGGATCTGCTCCASGTGGGCACCAGGGGTGACCCTGGARTGATGCCGAGCCTGATCCCACAGTGCTGATCCCACTGTCCACCCTCAGGCTCTTCTCCCCCAGATCCATCCTGCCCCTGCCTTGGCACATTCCCATGCAGCAGGGACAGACCCCAGGCTGCCCGCAGCCCTCCTCGCCCCATTCCCAGCATTTATCCCGCCGCACGTAGCCCTGGGGGAGCCAGAGGATTGTACACAGAGGGAGAAGTTATTTTTCCTTGACATAAACATCCAAGCCTTTCCTCGGCCCCCTTCTCTTGAAACGTGGAGGTAGGACCTGGACTCATAACATCCGGCAGGAGGGGTTGTCCTTATCTGCCAGGAAACACTCAGCTCCGGATACATCCTCCCCTGCTCCCGGCACCCCGAGCAGCTCCCATTGGCAGTGCTGGGCAGGAAACCACTCAGCAGCTTGTCTCATTCCCTCCTCTGGAGAGACGGGAGGGAGGCACTGATCCTGCCCTCCCCGCCGTGGGGTGCAGCGAGTCAGGGTGTGGTAGGGGGGAAAAAAAGGATGGAGGGGAAAGGAGAGAAAAAGGGAAAAAAAGAGGTTTTAGGATTTGGGGATTTGCGGGAGTTGGCTGTGCTGAGGGTTTCTCTAGGCTCTCTCRCTGATTTGCAGGGTGAGCTCAGTCCAGTCACCTCACCCCCTTCTCTGCCTCTCCTTCCCCCACCTGGTTCTGCTGTGAGAAATCCGGGGRAATTGTTGTCTCCCAGCTGATTTCGTAGCAGAATGCGGATCCCTCCCATGGGGCAGAGACCCCTCGTGCTAAAGGCAGCCACAAGCACTTGGTCCTTGTTCAAATTCTGGGGAAAAGACAGGTCACGTCCCAGCGCTGGTTTGGAAAAAGGATGGGAGGGAAGGGAGATTTATCTCTGTTTTGCAGACAGGGAAACTGAGGCATGGAACACCCACGTGGCTGTTTGTCACCAGGGCCCACCCCTGCCCAGTGGCACTGGGACRAGCAGAGAGGGGACGGAGGAGTCACCACCTGCTCAAGGGATGCAAAGGAAATCGCCCAAAAATCCCATGACACACATGGCAGCTCCTGGCCAGCCCCAGTGCCAGCTGGCTGGGAAGGTGACCTCATCCCTGCTCCCGRTCCCCTGCACCATGACCTGCACAGCCACGGGGGCTGAGGAGTGGCCAAGGCCTCCAGAACATCGGGGACAGAGGGCTCACACCTTTGTCACCTCCTGGCGAGGAGATAGCCCTGTCCTGGCCCAAGCTGACACCCCAGAGCAGGAGCTCAAATGAGGTGTGAGGCTGTTTTATCCCTCCCTGCAGCCCTGATTTGATTTTCCTGCTGGTTCCTGGGGTGGGGACRGCARCCCACAAACCACRRGAGTCATCAGCATGCACAGAGACAGCCGTGGGCTCCTGGATTTGGGATGGGGAGGAAGGAGAAACATGCCCAGGACTGGTGCAGAACGAGTCCTGCTTGGGGTGGAGACCCTCCCCAACATCCATAAAGGGCGATGGCCAGCAGTCTTCCATATGGATGTCCCCTTTCCAAGCAAAACCACTCCTTCCCACCTCTGCCAGCCGTTTATTTTCCATCTTATCCCTGCACCCCCAAAAAATTTGCTGTGGGTAGAGGGCATTGACCCACAGCATCTCATTCCCCATCGCACCAGAGAAAGGGCGGGCAGTTCTGCCCCTGGAATTCCATCTCTGTTGCGGTGTCCTGGAGGTGGGAGCCGGCTGCTCCCGGCGCTGGGCGTGTGCCCGGATCCGGCCGTGGCTCCCAGGGAGCCGCACCTCGCCTTGGCTGCTGCTCCCAACGCCCTCGGGGGGCCCCGGCTCCTGGTTGGGGCCTGTAGCTGTTCCTGGCGTGCAGAGAGCACAGGGACAAGCTCCCAYCTCTCCTCACGTGGCTCCGGCTCGAGCAAGTGGGGACAGGCTGGGCTGGCGGGGATCCCCGGCACCACGGGCTCCTTGGGGATGGGGTGCGTGGAGAAACCCCTTTTCCCGGGGAAATCAGACTCTGGGAGCTGCTGGGAGCTCTTGCAGAGGGGTTTTGTTCCCACCAGCCCTGCATGGGATGAAGGCAAGGAGGGAAAAGGGTTATAGGGTGGTGCAGTTGATCCCGTTGTTGCTCAGGGCATGGGAATAAGGAGAGGGACCAGCTGGAGCAGCCAAAGTCCTGGAAAAAGGGTCCTGTAGGGTAAGGATGTGACATCCCACATCGGGCTGGTGGCAATACCCAGAGCCGAATTTCTGGGAGGGGGTTGGGACGGCTGAGTCTCCTCCCCAAGGCAGTTTCACTGCTCTCAGCTGCRCGGGGATTGCAGGGAGAGATGGAGAAGGGAAAAGCAGGACTTGTCCAGCCCCACTCCTGCCCCTGGCACGGTCCCATGTGAGTCAGTGCTGCTGGGCAGAGAGGCCAAACAGGATCCTGGCACCTCCCTCCCTCCCTCCAGCTCCAAAATCCTCTTGGAAGAGCCGCATTTGGGCTGAGGCACCCCAGTCCGGGAGCCACCACCGTACCTGGGGCTGGCAGGACACCCAAAGGTGTCCATCCCTCTCCCCCAAAAGGCCAAGGGTGAGTTGGGATGCCCTGAGAGCTGGAAGAAGGAAGAGGCAGGATGGGAGAGCTGAATGCAGGGGAGACAAGAGGGGCATGGAGGAGCACAGGACAGCAGCATTCGGTGCTTCCCCAAATGAAGCCTCCACCTTCTGGGGCCATGGGCTCCGTGGATCAGAGATGTCATTTATGGGAGACCAGCCACCCTGAGGGACAGGAGTGGGTTGGGGACCTCTGAGAACCCCTCCCAGCCACCACACAGAGGTGGCACCACTAAGAAATGTGCTCCTCCACTTTTTGGGGCTAAGCAGGAGGACCCTACTTTGGGAGGACCCTGCTTTGGGAGGTCTTTACCCTGCCTTGGATCTCCAGAGGTCCCTTCCAKCCCTAMCAACTCTGGGATTCTCTGTGYRTGSCTTGACCTCAAGGACAGCAGGGACACAGCCTSATTTAATGTCTGGCAAGAGCAGGCTGTGAAGTTTTTGCATGAACARCAACATGGATYAAGCTTTTCTYACTGCTGGCCAGGCCTGGAGGCCATCACTCAACATCACCTTCACGTGGCTCCCCAAATTTGACCCCCACGCATTTCTGAGGCCTCATTGCCTCGATCTGCACCTGAAACGAGGACCCTTTTCAAGGTCCCCACATTGTGGAGCACCTTAAAAGATGAATCAGCCCAAACTGTGAAAGAAAAGAGCCTTAAATGCGACTGAAACCCACGCTCCAGGCACTGGCGCTCACTCCATACATTGACAACATCATCTGTGCCCACCAAGACACCAAAGGCAAAGCTCTTGACTTCACTGTAACATGGAAACAGGATTATAAAGATAATTTCTGAGAGGTGGCAAAAGCAGCATCAGGGCCAGCACGGTGAGCTCTGCCCTGACACACTCTGTGAAAAGTGAGGGTAAGCACTCATCATGCCCCGAGTCTGTTTGTTAGAAAGCAATCCACAATTTGTAAAGATAACCACAGATCTTTGTTTTATTTATAAAGAAAAAAAAAAAAATCTCGGTGGTCGCCGTATCATTAAAAAATTAAAAAAAAAAAAAAAAAATGGAAGTAGAAAAATTTGGCTGAAAATACCAGCGACGACGACGAAAACAACAAAAATATAAAAAAAATAGCACTTGCACGGGAAATGTTTCTGTTTGGAAAACTGTTGTCAATAGCGACAGCAATTTAAATCATCGAACAATCATCATATAAAAACATATTTATTTAAATTAAATATTTTATGCAAACTCGTATCTACACTCATTCAAAATGCATAGAGTCACACAAAAGAGATGGAATGTATTAGCTTAAAAACCSGTGAACTTTTGGGATTGTTTTTTTTTTTAAAGTTTTCTTTGCAATTATTTCTTTGCAATATTAATACATTTTTTGGGGGACTGAAACCAGGAAATCATAACCACATCGCTAACTAATCATTACCAAGTGCCATACAGTAAACACTAAGATTAATCATGTCATATAACTGATTTAAAATAAAGCTTCATCTTTATGGAAAGGAAGAGAACTCGAGCAATACAAAATCCGAGGTGGGGGCGGAGGGGGGGGAGAGCAATAATGGAAGGAATAAATCAATGTACAGCTTTATTACAAGCAATAAAACGCCAGAGTTAGGAGAGGCATTGGGCACTGTGGCTCCAAACACGGAGCCTTCCCCTTCCAGGGATGTTTGATAAAAAAAAACCTGTCTGCTACATCATCACCTCTTGGCCARAACGTTCATCCCAGGCCCTGCTCCCAGGGCTGGATGCAGGCCGGGTCCTGCCTTTCCAAACCCTGATCTTTCCCCACTCCAAAACAGGCTCAGCACCCTCGGGGCTGGCCACCCCTCTCCTGGCTGGTGTCCCATCCCCTCTGGGGTTTCCTGAGGGACCAAGCCCCCAATCCATGCTTTGGGGCAGGGGATGGGGGCTTGAATCCCTGTTGGAGTGCTCAGGCAGGTCAGGGTGGCTGCAGCCACCAGAACCCAAAACCAGCTCATGGACCTTCACCAAAACCTTCCCTTCTCCCATCCCAGCCTTTCCCCCTCSCAGGGAGAATTCAGACCTGACGTTCGCGGGGTGCTGCCGCACTCCTGACCCCAAAGCAGAGCTGGGGATGCCCCAAAAACGAGGGGCAGCCTTCCTGTGCTCCCAGGAGCATCCCTGCTTTGGGAGAGGGACTCGAACCAAAGGGGCTTTGGCGTCGGGAAGAGCCCCCTGGCCACGGTCGGAGCAGAGCACGCCAGGCTTTGCACGGTGCTGACCCAACAACCCAAATCCTTTACCTACAGCACCAAGGAGACTCCAGGGCCCCGCGGTTGGGACTCGGTCACCCCGAGGGGCCGCGGGCGGTGTCCCCAGGGGAGCAACGCCCCGGAACAGTGTCGGGTCCTTCCTCGGCCGGTCCAGGCGGCCCCGGCTGCGCTCCTAAGAGACGCTGTAGTTATTGTAGTAGGTGGCCGTGGCGTCGGCCAGGACGGAGATGAGGCTGTTCTCGGAGCTGTGGGAGCTGCCGGACGCCGGGCCGTGCCCGCTGGCCAAAGCCCCGCTGTGCTGGTCCCCGTGGCCGGGGTTGTTGAGATACTGGTCGAACTCGTCGCGGTCCATCTCCCCCAGCAGCTCGGCTTGGCTCAGCTGGTCCAAGGTGTCGAAGCCGTGGTGGTCGGGCGGTGGGGACAGCTGGCCCAGGTGGGCGTGGAGGCTGGGAGGGGGCAGGGAGGGGAAGGCGGGTGTGTAGTAGCCGGGAGGAGGAGGAGGAGGAGGGCAGCTGGAGGCCGGGGGCATCATGCAGGTGGCCGGCTGTGCCATGGGGCTGAGCGGGTGGTGGCCGCAGGACAGCGAGCCGCCCGCGTACTCCGCGGAGAAGGCGGCTCCGGCGGCGAGGTGGGAGCGGTGATGCTCSTCGGGGCACGGCGAGGAGAAGAAGCTCTGCTCGGGGTCTATGGCGTCCAGCGGGGACATCTCCGGCGGGGTGGGCAGCCCGTAGGGGTAGGTGTCCACGCTGGTGCTGCCGGCGCTGCCCGCAGCCTCGCGGTAGCCCCGCACGGCCGGCAGCCCCGGGCGGGGCGGGTACTCACCCGCGCCCTCCTTGTCCCCCCCGGGCCGGCTGCAGGTCCGCTTTTCCGGCACTGAGTTCTGGTCCCGTGTCAGGCTSCCCAGCAGAAAGCCGGGATCCACCCTCTTCCCGATGCGCTTGACCTGCTTCTTCCGACGGGGCCGGTACTTGTAGTTGGGGTAGTCTTGCATGTGCTTCACCCGCAGCCGCTCGGCCTCCTCCACGTAGGGACGCTTCTGAGACAGGCTCAGCGCCTTCCAGGACTTCCCTGAAACGCAGGACACGCTCCCTTAGCACCCGCAGCCTCCCTAGTGAGGCCAGTATCCCACCTGGCACAATGCACATCCCAAAAACCCCGCAGGGTGGGAGAAGGAGGGGGGAGTTGAGGCTGCTCTGGGGTCTCTGAGTCCATCCCAAGTCCCCACGCAAGGTGGGTTTAGGGTTAGTAAATAAATCCAGGCAGATGAACCCTCCCAGCTCGATGGGCTGGCACAGGGAGCCTGGTTGTGGAGCAGGGACAGCCAAGGCTGGCTGAGCAGGGTCAGGACGTGGTGTCCTTTAAGGTGCCCCAGCCTGTGCCCTGCCAGGRCTTGCAGCAGGGCACTGTGACAGCTGTGGAAGGTGTGCCTGCCCAYGGCAGGGGGATGGATTAGATGGCCTTTAAGGTCCCTTCCAACCCAAATAATTCCATTATTCTGTAATTTTATGACCTCGCTCCTCCCTGTTTGAGATAAAATGTCCCCAAGACACAGGACAGAAAAGCAGCATTGGGCAGGGGGGGTTTTATCCCACAGAGAGGCTGTCCCAGGCTGCTCCTCAGGGTAAAGGGGAAAAATGAGGATACAGATCAAAGCCTTTGGTGCCTTCCCATGGCCTGAGACAGCAGAAATAACACTAATAAGCTGAGATGCTGCRTGGCAAAGCAGCGAGGAGAAAACCCAAACCACCAAAGAAAACACCACAGAACTGTCCAGGGAAACACAAACTTTGGATAAGAGGTTGGGCAGCAAAAGCTGTGTTGCAATTTGGGCAGCTCTTTCTCAGGCYGTCTGGGCCGATAATTTCGGGTTGCCCTCTTGGTTTCACATCAAAATGGGGATTGGGAGAAAGGGATGGGGAGTGGGAAACAAATGTGTGCTCGAAATGGGTTGTGATCCCCCAAAAGTAACAGCAGAAACACACACAGACACCCCAGCCACACAACACTGGGACAAAGCAAAGACAGGCCACGAAAATCTGGGGGTCCCTCSTGGCACAGCAGGGCAGCCCCCWCAGGGTTTGCAGCAGMGGGGTGGCAGGGTGCCTGTCCCCTGGGATGCGGGACACCGTCAGGCTTTGGCTGCACACCGGGAGTGYGGGACAGCTCTGGGGGGAGCACCCCGTGGGTGATGAGGTGGGAGCACGGTGCTGCTCCCGGGGCGCAGAACTCCATCAGGGTTTGCAGCCMCAGGGCGCTGCACCCGGGCTGGCTTTGCACCCCAAAAACGGCCAGATAGGTGCAGGGGTGCCTTCCTGCTGCCTGCCAGAGCGGGTCCCCACCTGGGCAGGGTTGGAACCCCCAGGGATGGAAAATCCGGGTCGTTGGATCGGGTTGGGATTCGCACCCCGGGATCACCGGGTGGGTGCGTGGTGCCCACCTCGGGGCRTTGGATCCGAACGGGATTTGCACCCCAGGAACGGCCGGAGGGTGCCTGGATCYCCACCCCAATGCGCTAAATCCGGACAGGGGTTTTCACTCCAGGGACCGCAGGTGGGTGCCTGGGGAGCCCGGAGCGCTGGATCCCAGCAGGGTGTGCATCCCACGCCAGGGTGGGAGCGTGGGTGCCGGGCCACTGGATCCGGGYAGGATTTGCACCCCCGGGAATGCCCCGGTGGGCTCACGGGTACCGATTCCGGACAAGGTTTGCACCCGCRGCGATCTCCGGTGGGTGCCCCTGGGCGCTGAATCCCCGGCAGGGTTTGCACCTGGACCGGTGGCTGGGGCACCGAATCCGGGCAGGGTTTGCACCCCAGGGGATGCCCGGGTGGCTCCCCGATCTCCCCCCCGCACCTCGCCCCCCTCCCCAAACCCACCGCGCTCCTCACCGAGCATCTTGCTGAGCTCCGCGTTGTGCAGGTCGGGGTTCTGCACCGCCAGCCGCTTCCTCTCGTCCTTCGCCCACACCATGAACGCGTTCATGGGCCGGCGGATGCGGCTCTCGGAGCCCTTCTCGCCCTGCGACGCTCGCGGGGGTGGCCCTGGGGACAGCCCCTCGCCCGCGTCCCCCTCCAGCCGCTCCGGCCAGGGGAATGTGCTGAGCAGCGCAGCCATGGCCACCCCCCCCCCGGCCCCCCCCCGGCCCCGCCGCGCTGCCCTCGGGGTCCCCGCGCAGTCCCAGCCTCCTGCCCGGCCTCTCCCGTATTTATGAGCTCCTTGGAAAAAGCCTCCTCCAATGACACCGAAGGGACTCGCTGCTCCTCCTTGTTTGCAAACTCCTCAGCCCCGGCCGGGATGGTGCTGGGAGAAAACTTCTCCCCACCCTCTGCGCGGCTCCCCCCCCCCCGGGGAAGCGGCACCCCCAGCACCTCCCTTTCTCCTTCCCACTCCCCCTTTTATTATTATTATATTTTTTTTCCCTTATTTTGCCCGCTGAAAGGGAGTGAGGAGAGAGCTGGAGATGTCCCGCCCCCAAACAGCCCCGCTGCTTCCCTGCACCTCAGAGACTTCGAACTCTGCAGGCTGGGGGGTAACACAGAGAGGGGAGATAAAGGCACTGAAAACTTGGAAAGAAAAGGAAAATGGCACCGAAAGAAAGGGGTGAAAAAGGCCCCTCCCCAGGCTTTGACAAGCTGCAGGAACCCTCTTTGCCAAGGGAAATCGAGGAACGGATCCCACAGGCAGGGACAACCTTTTCCTCACTTCTCCTGCTTTGACCCCCGGCCCAGGCTGGGSTTTGCCCACCCCATGTGGGTTTTCACCCCACATTTCCAGGTTCCCTTGTATGGGGTAGAAACTGGGACACGATCAACCTGCTGGAGGGTGCTTGTCCAGCCTGGTCGGAGCTTTTAGGGGAAGGGCTCTTTTAGGGGAAAACAAGGCAGGGATGGGGCTGGGCACAGCTCAAAGAGGTTGAAACATCCTCAGTCGGTCCCCACTGCCCATCCCTTGACACCGGGAGACAAAGGATCTTTTCCTTGCTTGTTATGGAGCGCTGCCCCATCCCAAAAAGGCTGGATGGGACGGAAGTCCCAAAGCCCCACAGCGGTGCTCCCCACTAACCCCAGCTGGGTGTTCACAAGGGTGGGAAAGCCATCCAAGCAGCATTCCTCTCACTAGGACAAAGSATCTCCAGGAAGGCGATGGCACCGAAAATCCCCAGCTGGCTGCCCTTTCCCGGCTCATCCCCGCAACCTGCCCTGGGGAATGCATTGGATGGCCTGGATTCCTTTATGGACGCGGGGCTGCGGGGCTGTAGCGGCTCCGCTTTGCCCGGCCGTGGGTTTCCTCTCCGTGCTGCCCCAAAAAGCAGCGGGACCGGGTGCGGGCCGAGGCTGCCCCATCTGACCCCAAAGGCAGRGGGGGAAAACCCCGGCGCGGAACCCAGGCCGGGGAGTCGGGGCAGGTTTCCCACGTGCCTGGGTGTTCCTATTGACTCTTGTCAGATTAGGAGTGATGGAGAGAGCTCAGGTAAATGCGAGCCGGGCAGGATCCGCCTGGGCTTCCTGGTCTCTCCCTTCCCTCTGCACAGGAGMGGGATTGGCTCCGGTTTCTCGTGGGTTGCAGCGATTTTGGGGTCAGGAGAGCTGGAATCTGCCAACCTCGCTCGCAGCAGAAGCGGCATCTGCCCTACCCGGGCTCTTCCCCGGGACCGACCTAAAAACCCTGCGGAAGCAACAACATTTTCCAAAGGAGCTGATTAAATCTATTAAGCTATTTACAAGTGGGCTCCATCAGAGCTGCGTTATCTGGGAATAAAACAGGAAGGCAACTTCTCTTAAATCTAAAAGGCGCAGGAGATTTCCTGGTCTCGGGACAGATTTATAAACCCTTTCCACACACACAGACACACACACAAGGAGGAGCTGCCTTTTATCTGGGGTTTGGAGCCGGGCACGCTCCTGGGGACAGCTTGTTCTGTCCCAGCGGCTCCAGGTCTCTCCCAAAGTCCTGTCTCACGCCTCCAAGTGCCGGGATGAGGCAGGGAGGGAGGATGCCAAACTCTCCACCCTGCCCTGCACAGATCTCCCCGGGTGCTTTTTGCAGGCTGGAGCTGCTGGCGGCGAGAATTTGGAAAGAAAACCTGGAACATCCTTAATTTCGTTTAGTTCCTTTTAGGAAGGGCGGGAGTGCCCTGAAATAGAGGCTGCCCCGGGGTTGCGAGGTTTTATTTYGAATCGGGCGGCACTTTGGGTATGGTGGGTATGTCGCATGGCTCACTGTTACTTTTTAACCCTCAGGATGCTCAGGGCCTGGATATCATTAATATAAAAACACCTCTGCAGAGGCCCCAGAGGCCAGGAATTTTTAGTAGCAGCAGCAGCAGCAGCAGCAAAATTTCCCTTCCTGGGAAAAGGAAAGAGATGGATGAATTGCACTTGATCCCTTTTACAGGACTGCTCCCACCTCGCCCCGTGTTTTGCAGGACGGGTGGAAATGTTTGGGAGAGGATAAAACCCCGAGCGAGGACAGGACCTGCACCCACCTCCTGCCCCTGCTGCCGAAGCCTGGAAGCTCTCCCGGAGCACCTCTCTGGGTGTTCCTCATCCTCATTATTCCCTCCACATCCTGGGAGTGACATCTGACCTCCCAAAGGTATCACCGGGGTCAACTCGTGGCTTTTCAGAACCCCCCCGGAGACACAATCCGGGGCTCCTGTGTGGTTACAGCACAAAGAAATCCGCCAGAATATTCCTCCTCTGGATTTCCTCCCTTCCCAGGGCCCCCACGCAGAATTTTAAGTGCAAACACTGCTACTATTATTAATAACCACTTTTTTTTTTTTTCCTTCCCTCCCCCTTTCTCTCCCCCTCTCCCGCAGCACCTGGCATTCTGATGGCATTAGTAAGGAGGGTTTCATTCTGCACCCTGCCTAAAATGCTGGTCAAACCTGTCCTGTCGGAAGCTCCCTCGTTACATAAAAGGGAGGCTGGGGCCATGTGAAAACGCCACCTCTTAATTGCCACCGGATCGGGGTAATTAGTCTGGAAAAACCTCGGGATTACCTTTTTTTTTTTTTTTTTTTTTTTGTGCTCACCTTCTCTGCGGCGAGGCTTCACCTGTATCTGGGGCACAGGAAGCAGCCGAGCTCTCCCAGGGCTTTGGGAACAGGGAAATTACGGCGAAAAAAGCCGCGAGCGAAAAATAGACGGAGCAGACAAAGGGGGGAAAAGAAAGCTTTGTTCTCCCCCATTTTCGCGGATGGGGGGGGAACAGTGGCAACAACTCCCATGGGCCCGGCAGAAAAAACGAGTGGCTGAACCCTGCATGGAACGAGCATCGCTTTAAAAATAGCCCTCTTCTGATTTTTTTTTATTTTGGGGGGTGGATCTGACACATCTGGAATTTTACTCCTGCAAAGGGAGGGTTTATTTTCACTCCCCCCGCCCCTCGCACCCCACCGACCTTCAGGGACATTAAAATATGTGAGAAAGTGCAAATCCTAAATTAGCTCAATATTCRCATGTTCCTTAATTATTGATGAAACTCTTGGCTCCCAAGGGAAGTTTTTTTTTTTTTGCAGGGAGAGCTGGGGGTTCCCAGCAGAAGATTCTCCCAGTGCTGCAGTTCCCAAACTCTGCCCAATGCCCATCCTCCCTGATCCCACCAGGTTTTCCACAGAGATTGCTACCTGGACCGTTTATTTTCTAGGTAAAAAACCCCAGAGCTTTCCTATTGCACAAAAAAATTGCAGAAAACGTACCCTCCCTGAAATGCTACATTTTTCAGCATGGGCTGAACATTTCTGCTCTTGCTACTTATAAAATGCAGCTTTAAGGTTATAAAAATATATATATTTTAGTGCCTTGAGGTTAAAAGGAACTAGGAAGAGTTTCCCCTCTTACACCTTTAAATTTATGAAGATGGATTAAGATAAGAAAAAATGTGTTTGAGTGATTCAGGAGCAGATTTTGACTTGCTGAGAAATTGAGCTTTGTTTTACATTATTCCCACTTCTGCCACCACAAAACTGTGTATTTGTACTGCATTTCCCAGTCCCAGATCACTAAAAGTTTGCTGATCCAAGAAAAAAATTGGATGGATCAGCACAGAACAGGCACAGAAACAAAAGCCTGGGTTATTGTCCCGAGTTCCCTGAGCTCTGATAATTCCTGGGGGTTCCTGCCCAGGAATGAGGGGGAATTAGGCAAAGGATGGCTTTGGATGCCCACAATCCTCATCCCATATCCAATACACCATTCCCAGCTCTTTTTTTCCAGCCAGGTGTGATGCTGGGCAGTGTTTCCAGCAGAGTTTGTGTGGTTTTCCTCTCTCCTTGGAGCTTCCTTCCTTCCCTCAGCGTTGGCAGGTTCGGAGGTTTCCTGACGTAAACGGTGCCTTTTGAAGGTGGATGCTGCAACAGCTTCGGCTCTCGTGTGTTTAAACAGGAGAAAATTGGTTAATTACGCTGATGAACGCAGCTAATTGTCCTTGCTGAGGGCTGAGGAGCTGCAGGCAGAGAGCACCAGGGCAGCCAAAAGGAGAAGTGCAGCCACGGACAGGACGCTGAGCTGTCCCCAGACACTTCCCAGAGCCACGGGATGGTTTTAGGGTGGAAAATCCCTCAGAGATCGAGTCCAAGCATTCCCCAGCACTGCCAAGGCCACCTCTGACCCATGTCCCCAGGGGCCACATCCACATGGCTTTGAAATCCCTGCAGGGATGGGACTCCACCACTGCCCTGGGCAGTTCCAATGCCTGACCACCCTTTCCATGGAGAAATCCCTCCTCAGGTCCAACCTGAACCTCTCCTGGCACAGCTTGAGGCTGTTCCCTCCCCTCCTGTCCCTCCCTGGCTGTCCCCTCCTGTCAGGGAGTTGTGCAGAGCCACAAGGTCCCCCCTGAGCCTCCTTTTCTCCAGGCTGAGCCCCTTTCCCAGCTCCCTCAGCCTCTCCTGGTGCTCCAGCCCCTTCCCCAGCTCCGTTCCCTTCCCTGGATACACTCCAGCCCCTTCAATTCACAAAAGTCACAAAGTAGCAGCATCTAATGAATTCAAATTCCCTTAAACACAAGCACAGGTGATTCTGAAATCTTTAATGGTGTCTTGCTTTAAAAACCCCTGGTTGTTACTAAGGGGCACGTGGGGACATGGGGCAGTGGTGGCCTTGGCTGTGCTGAGGGAATGGTTGGACTCTGTGGTCTCAGAGGGCATTTCCAACCTCAGTGATTCCATGATCCTACAATTCTACCTCTGCTTTATGCTTTGTGTGAAGCTGGAACACCTTGGGAGCAAACTCAAGGAATTCTGCCTTTACCACACCTGGGCTGTCACCTCCAGTGCCATCTCCCACCCCTGGCTCCAAGGAAAGCTCCACAGTCAGACAAAACTCCCAAATCCCACGAAGTTCACGCAGATTCAGGTCCAACAATGGCACCAGGACTATTTTTCCATGGTCTCTACCCCCCAGGGCAGCTTGGTGCCTGCAGGTGTTCACAAGCACAACTCAACCTCCACTGTTGCTGCTCCAACGCTGCACTTTCCAATCGCGTCCTTGGCCGCGGATCCCGCTGCGAATTCCGAGCCTCAAAGCCACGAGCAGGCCCTATCCCCACAAAGAACGGAGCAGCTCAGGAGAAATCCCTGCAAAGAATGGAGCAGCTCAGGAGAAACCAGCTCTGGAATGTTCCCAAAGCAAAAAAAGGAGAATTTCCTTCAGTCACTGCTGACCCGGGGTGAGCAGAACTGAACACATTTTAATATCTGTGCTGCGCGTGCCTCGTTCCCCGCTCGGCAGCGGCAGCAGAGCAGGGGAAGTCTCATTTTCCCTTGGTGTCCAGGTAATTTCACTGGGAGCCACCTCATTCTGCGAGCACAATGGGCGAATTCATAACAAAAGGCCTCGGAGTTTGAAAGTCTGATTTTCGCGGAAATGAAACCAAGTTGTTCCTTTGTGCTCGCCTTCTGCTAATTCCACCATCTGGGCACTGACGTAATTCTTTTTCTTGTGCTTTCTAAAAAAGGCCCTCTTGCCAAACCCAGAGCTGGGTTAAAACCGAGCTCGAAACCCACTAGAAACAAACAAACGAAAAAAATATAGATATGTAATTTATTACTCTGGAACATGCTCCTCTTGTTCCAATCATCCATTTCACTGGGCAGTATCTGGTAAGAAGAGCCTTTCATTGAGTAATGCTGACCACAAACACAGAGCAGAGCAGTTAAATCAATTGCCTCTGTCAAAGACAAGCAATTTATGATTGATGGTTATTTATTTATTATGATTTTTTCCCCTCCTACAACCACATGCAGAGCTTGGGGCACATTAAAATTCCTCATTTCCCGGGATGAAGTGCTGTGTAGTTATTGCAGAAACAGAGGATCTTCCACTGGTAGCTGATACTTCCATCTGAGCCAGATTCAAGTCTTGGCTGTCCCGAATTGAACAGGAGCAACAGTGCAAATTTAAAGGTTTATTCCTGGTTTTCTTCTTCCTGGAACTGACACTGGAATGTGGCCAAGCACCCACAAGAATCAGCACAGGARAATTCACAGAGGGAACAAACAAGCCCAGCAATATTTGGAGAAGGAAACCTTACTCCTTGACTAGCACCTTTTTAAACTGAAATCCCAGAGAGGCYGTCAAGTTGAGTTGGCTTAAGAGTTAAAAAAATAATAATTGGAAGCAATCAGGCTTTTGGATTCTAATACCAAAATTAATAAAAAATCCGACTTGTGGTGAGCAAGAAATCAGGAGGGATGCTTCAGTTTAACATAAATCAGTATTTTGCTGCCTTCTTCCAAAAAAGAAGGTGATTTTTTCACCTCAAGCAAGGAGTTTCCTCCCAGTTTGACAACAACTGATGGTGTTTGGTGGTATTTCATTTAAGGAAGCCAGGGACAAGCAGATCGTGGTGAATAATAATTGTACAGCCTGAAAAGGAGATGCAACAAGGGTTAAAACCCCTGGCATGTGAAATCCAGGGAAAGGCACCTTGTTCTCCCATCCAAGAAGTGAAACTTCATTTTGCTGCAGTGAATGAGCACGTCCTGAGGGCAGGGGTGAAAAAAGGTGMTTTGGAAACCAAAAAGGAGGAGTGGAAGCTGCACCCAACCCATCCATGTGGTCTGGGTGCTGCAGATGGAGCTTCCTCCACTGCACAATAAAGGCAGCYGAGGGAAATTTTTTCCCCTGTTAACATCTGCATCTTGACAATGTCCCTCAGACCACGTTAAGCAACTCTGCTGAGCTGAGACAATATAAAAATGTCCCCRTTTTCTTCAGCAGGGCAGCCAATGGGATGTTTTAGATTTACACTGATGAAACCCAGCCAGGCCTGSATGAAATGAGCAGCCCTTGGGTTTTGGATTCTGGATTCTGCCAGGATTGCTGGCTGGTGTTCAGGGGYGTGCTGTCAGTTTGCTGTGGCCAAAGAAATATCACAACACCAGGAAGGTGAATCCTTCTTCCCAGTCCACCACTTCCAAGCTCACCCCTATCTTCTGACAGCTCCGAGGGACATTAAAATGCCAAAATTCATGCTGAATGCTTCAGATCTCCCACAAAACTGCTGGTGGCAGTGCCCAGTTCCAGCATTCCTTATTTCCAGGCTTACAATGAGAAACAAGCTCTGGTTTGGTTATAAATCCMAACTGCAAGTTTTCAATGTGTCAATGGCAACAGACTGTGCTTTTAAAATCTACTGCTCTCCCAATTTCATGAAAAAAACCTGGCTCTATCCAATGGATTCCAGAGGTGCCAGTGAAGAGATCCTGAGTATTGCCTGGAAATCAAAGATTTAGGCATGGTTAATAAATGATAAGGTTAATACACATTTCCTTCAGCTCTGGTGCAAAGTCACAACTGTTTGACAATGGTTTTGGAGGCACAGGGARGTCTTTTTATTTCATCCTTTAGTGCTGACAACTCAGGAGCAAACTTTTAATCAGAGTAAGCATTTTGGGAAGAAACAACATTCATTTTTTAAGTAAAAAGAGATGGATGTAAAAATTGGACACCACTTTGCAAAAATCAAGGTAAAAAAGACAGACAGCTTTGCAAMCCCCCCCTGCTTCCAGCAGCAGAGCTGGGCTCTCACAAGTGAAAACAATTTTAATAAAAGGGCGGTACTAGGGTAATTTTTAGATTTTTTTCTTCCTGGATTGAGAAAAACACAGTCAGTGTGGAGCAGCAGAAAGTCATTCCCTGCCTTTCACAGTCTTGATGTGTTAATCCTCCATGTGGATCCCTTTTGAATGAGGCACTGAAGCTCCTGTTGGCCCATCAGCATGTTTTCCCTTGGGAGGGATCCTCTGGGTTTAGATCCAGTCTGAGTTTAGATCCAGTCTGAGTTTAGATCCAGCCTGTGTTCAAATCCAGTCTGTCTCAGCTGGAGTTGGAGCAGTGTCCAAGCCTGGATTGGTGCTGTGTTTACACAGAGCCTCCTCTAACACAGACTCACCCCTGAGCCTGAAAGGGTTAAATGTTCYTGCAGTGCTTCTTTTTCTTTCTGGGTGCTCCTTCCCCACACTCCCCTGYCTCCTCTTTTTGCTTTTTGTGCTTCTTCTTGTGGCGTTTCCTCTGCTTTTCCTCCTGCTCCTCTGTGCTGAGTTCCTCCTCCTCAGAYATTCCCACAGAAATTTCTCCATTGCCTGTATTTTCATCACAACTGATGTTTTCTCCTTCATCCTCCTCTTTATGTTTCCTCTTTTTTTTCTTCTTGTGGCATTCATTTAGTGCATCATCCAGTTCTTTTCCATTCAAGCTCCCTGTCTTGGGCTTTTTCCCTGGTTTCTCACAGTCCTCTGTCCTCTCTGCCTCATCATCTCTCTTCTGCTTCTTCTTTTTCTTCTTGACTTTGGTTTCCAGCTCTTCTGAAGGCTCCACAGCTTCCTCAGCTGTYGGGCTGGAATGATCCACCTCTGTTYCTGYCTCCTTCTGGGCTCCCTTCAGCTTTGCCATGCGCTTGGCAAAATATTCCTGGACAGTGAGAACACTCTCCACTGTATTGGAACCATCCCCAGGGCTGGAGAGCCACTTGTTCYTCTCTTCCTGGGAGTCAGGATCAGCAATCTCCTCCTGCAAGGGAACAGAGAGGAGCAGGAGTCAGTCAGGAGTCATGGCTTTAAACATAATGCTGGGGTTTTTTGCACATTAATAAGGAAAATGCTGAAAAAGTGACGTGGTGCTTTGAAAATTAACTGTGAAAGTACAGATTTGGCTGGAAGTGAGGCAGCCCTTAACGTGCAAGATGCTGTAGGTTTAGGGAAAAGAGGTGGGAGGAGGGAAGGTAGCAAGAGAACACAAAACCAAGACAACTTTCAGTTGTTTTGGGTTCCTTAGTTTACCTACTCCTACATAACTCATGTCTCTCACTGCCACACTCTGTGCATTACACTGACTTTATACATCACATGTCTCTGCAAAGACAAAAACCAGCATGAAAAATGATCCCCTACAATCCACCAGCCTGTGGCACAAAGGAAATCCCATGCCTGGAATAACTCTTCAGCCAAAGAACCTGTGATCCAGGGAGCAATCCAGCACTGAGGCATCCCCTCCATCTTCTCTGATCTTTGGAAACGTTTGTTTCCGAGCTGCTCTGCTGTCAGGGTGTCTCAGATGTCGTTGTTTAACATTTGATCACACGTTATCAGATGGCACAAACAACATCCCAGCTTACATCTTACAAGGTTTCTGCAGACAGGAGAKGAAGGGCTGCTCATCTCCAGCTGCAGGTGAAGAGTCTCCACTTTGGAAAGGAAATATCAAACTAAAAGCAAAGTATGGCTCTGGAGCTGGATGTTACGGATGGCACGAAGGGAATTGACTGAGAAAGCAACAAATGCCACAAGATGGAAATGTATAATTTGTTAAATTATCCGAGATTTACAAAAGAAACAAACCAGAAAGCTGAAATTAAGGCTTGTTCACATACATACCAAAGCACTCAAAAGGCTTTACCACAAAGCCTTTGTGGTAAAGCCTTTTGCTTGGCTAAAGTCACAAATGACTCTTGGAAATGTCCCAAATTTTCACAGAATCATTCCGGTTGGAAAAGAGCTCCAAGACCATTGAGYCCAACCTGTGRKTGACCCCACCTTGTCACCAGCCCAGAGCACTGAGTGCCACATCCAGTCACTCCCTGGACTCCAGGGATGGGGAYTCCAAACATCCCTGGGCAGCCCCTTTGTCKTGGATTGCAATGCAAGATGTGGCCAAAGAAATGTGTGTATTCTATTGCCATCTGTTGAAACTGGCTGGGGAGGTGTTTTTCTTTATCTCCTCTATAACTCATTCCTCAAAACTCCAGGASGRAGGGGGCAGGTGTCTTCTGTGAATGGCCCAGCTGTTAAACCAGCTGGGGCAGTGTTCTTTATCTCTKCCAGGACCAATCCTCCCTSCAGGGGATCTCTGCTGTTCATGGGCCATTGAGGCTCAGAGCAGGGCTGATAAAATTCCATCATCCCAYYGGGAGARGCTCCACGCAGGAGGAGGAGCCAAACATTCCCACCYGGATAAAACCTGAGMSTCAGAACACCAGGGGAGCCCCTGTTTGCCCTGGATTCCCAGAGGARMMCMARMCC
>CADDXX010000639.1:396141-419694 GCA_902810485.1 Alauda arvensis
CCYTYCMAWKSCYKRMCMMCCYTTYCMWKGRRRAAWYCCYTCCTGATGTCCAACCTGACCCTGCCCTGGCTGTTCCCTCTCCTCCTGTTCCCTGGGAGCAGAGCCAGACCCTCCCTGGCTGTCCCCTCCTGTCAGGGAGTTGTGCAGAGCCACAAGGTCCTCCCTGAGCCTCCTTTTCTCCAGGCTGAGCACTCCCATCTCATTCAGCTCATTAATTGTTTTTTTAAAGCCTTGTACACCCCACAGGGAACCAGGTACCCCCTGTGGATGGGAAAAGCTGGGAAGGATGGTGTAGAATCCTCACCAACATCAGCCTCACAACCCCTTCCTGAAGGAAAGGGGATCCACAGGGATTCCAGTCAGAGATAATTCCCTGTTTTTCCATTCAYAAATGCACAGCTGGGTAAAAGCATCCACTCTGCCCACACATCCTGAATCCTGCCTGCCCAAAGCAGAGCAGTCAGATTCCACAGCCACTTTCACTGCCATAAACTGATCCTCGGGGAAGGCCAGCAGATAAAACCCCACTTATCTCAACACTTTATATTTATTGCAAGATGCTGCWGATAAAGGGCCTGGCTCTCTTGAGGGCATCGTTAAACTTGCTGCCTGGTGGGGTTTATTGGGGGTTGTGAGTAAGGTTCTCCAGGTCTGGCTCCTCATGCATCCCTAACCTTTACTCCCATGAGCAGGAATGCAAAAATTGGTGTCATTAGTGATGCATTACGAGGGGTGATTTCCTCATCCATCTGCTTTCAAGAGAGCCATTCCAGTGGAACGAAAGTAAGGCTGCACTTGAGATTCCAGTGATGTTTGTGTGGGCACTTATCAAAATTAGGGACTTTTCTTGTAGGGAGATGTTGTAGTGCTCCTGAAGGGTTATGAGGTAACTGAAACTATTTGATTTCTGGCAAAGAAGCCTGAAAAGGGATGTGGAACACAGGGAAAAACAGGATGTACCCACACAMGTCTCCACACAGGTTACATGTGGAAGGGGAGAAGTTGAACARGACAGGATTCCCAGGATAAATGGGAATATTTAATTTGTATTACACCTGTTTTTAATAAGACCTAACCCAACAAGCAGAGAATCCCATGTCATCACAGGATCATTTAGGCTGGAAAAGAGCTCCAACACCACCAAGTTCATCCTGTAACCATCTCTGTCACCCAGCCCAGAGCACTGAGTTCCATGTACAGGCATTCCTTGGACACCTCCAGGGATGGGGATTCCAAACCTCCCTGGGCAGCCTCTTCCAGTGTTTAACAACTCTTTCCATGAAGAAATTCCTCCTGAGGTCCAACCTCAACCTCCCCTGGCACAGCTTGAGGCTGTTCCCTCTCCTCCTGTCCCTGTTCCCTGGGAGCAGAGCCCGACCCTCCCTGGCTGTCCCCTCCTGTCAGGGAGTTGTGCAGAGCCACAAGGTCCCCCCTGAGCCTCCTTTTCTCCAGGCTGAGCCCCCTTCCCAGCTCCCTCAGCCTCTCCTGGTGCTCCAGCCCCTTCCCCAGCTCTGTTCCCTTCCCTGSACACGCTCCAGCCCCTCCAGGTCTCTTGTGGGGAGGATCCCAGAAGTGCCCCCAGSACTGGAGGTGCCCCAGCAGTGCCAGCACAGAGGGACAGTCACCTCCCTGGCCCTGCTGCAAACAGGATGATTTTCCTTCCCCCCACAGCAGGATTTTGACAGCCTGGATTGCAAAAGGACAAAGAGACTCCCATGTTTTTGGGCAGAACCATTTTCCTCCCCACGCCGGTGTGTAAAACACACTTGGGCCCAGAACACCCGTTACCCCCCTGGCCAACCAGGAAAGGATTTTCTCACTGCCTTGCTGACTTCAAGTCCTGACAACTTAATTACTGTAATTGAAGGCAAATATTACTTGAACTCYACACATTTCTTTCTTTTCATGAAGTACATTAGGCATAAAAACAAATGTTCCTTTGGTTAAGCAGAGGAGTTCCAGAGGTATGTACACGCTTAGAAAATAAGAACCTTACTCAGAAACTCCTTTATTGATAAGAATTTTAATAACCACGGGCCACTGAGCACAGAACTAACAGGGCATGGAGACAAGCAAAGAGGTGCCAACCCTAGAAAACCTCTGGGTTTAGGAAAAGCTCAGTGTAAAACCATAAATCACCTGGAAGGGCTGTTAAATGCCAAGGTATTCCTGYTTCCACGGTGTGTACCTGTCCCAGGAGCCATGGGAACACTGCTGAACKCTCACCAGGGCTTTTCTCTAACCCCTCACAGTTCATGCAATTCCACCCCTGCTTGAGCCAACACAGGGAAACATTTCAAAGAAAAATAAGGCAGAGATCCCCAAAAGTGGATTGTGCTGCTGCAGCTTCTGRAAGACCAGATAAAAGACAAAAATAAATATTCTTGCTCCAGAGAGCTGATGATCAATTATAAGGGAAAGAACAGTTGTGCTGTAACTGGAGGGAAACCTGAAGACTGGGCTTTGGAGAAGATGCCATGAGTTCCAAAACTGCCAAAAAAATCAATCTGAGGACATGAAGTTGGAAGAAATTGGGAATGGGGAATTGGTAGGATGACCCCAAGCAAAAGCAAAGGACTGCTTGAAACGTGGTGTTAAAAGTGGAATGAGYAAGAGGAAACAATAGGAAAATTCAAGGAGAGGTTGGGAAGTGCACAGGAAGAGATGAAGGTCAATTRCAGGCAGAAGTCCCCTGTAAATATCATCTGTTTATGTAATTAGTGAAATGTATGGAAAATAACCTAAAGGACATAAAGCACTCCCTGTACCCCCGTGTTTGTCTCTGCCTTGCTTTGCTTGCTGATTAAATCATTAAGGGAGCACACAAAACTTACAGAGGGAAATCCTGGTTCCCTTGAATCCTGCAGGATCAGGATTGCATCTCTAGGGCACTCTCAGAGCMCCTTTCAGTCATTCAGTGAAAGGAAAAAACAGGGAGTTGTGGTCAATTATCAAAGGAATTCACATCAGTGAAAAGAGCTGGGCAAGAGAAGAAGCCCAAAGTGGGAAGGATTTAGGCACCTCATGAAATCAAATGGGTTTGAAACCCAACCTGGTCCAGTGGAAGRTGTYCCTGCCCATGGCAGAGGTGGGAATGAGATGAGCTTTAAGGTCCYTTCCAATCCAAACCATTCTGGGATTATTATAATTAATATTCACAATTAAGAATTGCACCTTCAYGTTACCCTTGGAGGAAAAGTGAGATGGAACCCATGCAACAAAGSAAAGGGTGCTGGCAACACACAGGAGCAACAGAAGCAGCCTGGATTAATTCAGTTTTCCTCCTCTTCAGAATGCAAGTACTTCCTTTTTAGCACTGAAAATCTTAAAAGAGGGGAATAAAAGAATCTCTTGGACCATCTCTGCTCCATATGAACTGCTATTACTTAAGCCCAGTCATTTCACCATGGCTTTGCTTTGTTGGTACTAATTAACAACAATTTTTGTGAAATCTGATTCACAAAAACGACACAAAAGGCCAGGTCCAGAAGGGATGAGCAAAAAAGCAGAATAAAGCTGAACTATTTCAGTAGGCTTTCACTTAAATTACTGCAAGTGGGCTGGATGAAGCACATGGAGCCCGAGTTCCATGGAAAACACAGGATCACTCTCAGCTTTAAAATGCAGCCACCCCTGTTCTGCCTTTCTTACCAACTTTCTTGCTCCAGAAACTGTAACAACAAGATTAAAATAATCCTGTTCTGTTCCTGCTGCTGCTTCAGATCCTCACCAAGAGGTTGGTAGGACTCCCATGCAGTGCACAAAACCTGACAGGCAAAGAACTGAGGGCATCCCTGTATCTTTCCATCCCAGGGATGGCTGCAGATAATTCCTGAAGAGTCACTCTGGAGCTCTGCAGACATCAGCGATGACAGAGCCTTGCTTTAAGGAGCTGACAACTTCAAGTTAAGCACGAGCATTAACATTTGGATTGGGATCAAACAGGAGAGAGGGTGAACAAAGACCTGTAGCCTGATGMGTTTAAGCAGGATTAAAATAAATACATGCATAAATAAGGCCCACATACCATCGGTTCTGCAGTCAGTTCTGGCATCAGAACAGGTACCCAGGAGGCTCTGATGCTTTTAATTTACCTGATTAAAAYGGGTTTATTGCATCTTGTGAAGAGCTGATGAGGACAGACTCCCCRTACAGAAAGGGCAAAGGGAAAACGGGACAATTTCCCTGGTGCTCATGAGGAAAAGGACAAGGAGCAGATGGAAATTATCCACAGGAAAGCTTTGCCAGTAAAAGAAATCAGTATCTTTGTGAAGCCTCAAYGACCACTGGGAGTCTCCACTGAAAGGAACTCAGACAACAACCAGGGAAGTGTTAGGGGGAGCTGATCCTTGCTYGGAATRGAARATGTGGGATCTGGACTCCAGAAGCATTTTTCARTCCTGTAATCCTTCAAAAACCTCAACAGKGATACAATTTGACCTCCTGGTGATCTYAGAGTTGTTAAGGTGGGAAAAGCCCTCCCRGACCACTGAGTCCAAACATTCCCCAGCACTGCCAAGGCCATCACCAACCCACGTCCCCAAGTGCCACATCCACACAGCTTTTAAATCCCTCCTGGGGTGATGATTCCACCRCTTCCTGTTAAAATAAATGAAGGGATTAATAACAGAGATAAGAAGCAGGGACACTCAACCTGGACAAAAATGGTCAAGATTCAGGTCACCTGCAAGTTCTATTTTTTGTTGCCCATGGTGGTGTAACCATCACAAATCCATAGGAAGGTTTAATTTTACTGCATTTATCCTGAGTACCAAGAGAACAATGAGTCCACTGATGGGATATGGAATGAAAATCATGAGTGTCCAATACCTGGATGACAGGACACTGGTTAAAAGGACAAGTTCCAATTGCTACAGAGAAGCACTTTTCCTGATTGACTGTGTTAAAATAAATTCAGGATATATGGAAGCATCAGCTGCTGCCTTGCAGTTGGTATTAACTTCTACACCCCACATGAGCCATCAGGTGTCTCTAACCCAGCCAGGACAGTAAGAGAGGTTAGGAAGTAATTAATGGAAAGGGGACAAGGAAAAATGTTTAAAAATTTTTAAAACATTAGAACGTTTTTCCATAGAATTATGAAGATCCATTTTTGTCACACTTGCACCTACAAAAGAGCAGATTGTTTCTCTAGCAATCAAAAGGGATTTTATTATAGTAAATCTATGACTAAAATAATCTGTTATTGATAGCATCATTGAGCTCTGGAGCAGAATTACTGAATGCCAGACCAGCTCCACTTTTATTAGTGGAGTCATGGAAACCTCCAAAGACAGAGATTTTCCCATCCTTCAGGACATCCCAACTCTGATTACAGAACCATGGAATGGTTTAGGTGGGGAAGGATCTAAAAGCCCAATCCATTCCACCCCCTGCCAAGGACTGGGACACCTCCCACTATCCCAGGCTGCTCCAAGCTCCATCCAGCCTGGCCTYGGATATGGCACCACACCCTAATCAGGAGGTTTTATCACCTCATAACAGCACCCATTTCACCCCACMGCAGCAATCTACAGGTGCTTGAGTCTCATTCAGATTGTATTTGCTGATTCCCTTTTTATTTCAGTTTTAAATTCAGTGGTGATGCGTTTCTATTAAAACCACRTCTAAATTCCCCCAGCCTGCCTCGTCCTTCTATTTTATATTTTTGTCAAAACCTCATTCTGTACCTCAGTAAAAAGTGGCCAATTTTAGTAATTTTCATTCACTTTTACAATTCACACAACAGAAAGCCCCCACCTCTCTTGCTGAACACTCCCGCTACGCAAAATGCCATTTGTTTGTGACAGAACCAATCCATTCGCAGGGGTGTGGGATGAGCTGGAGCCCAGCCTGATCCCATCAGTGAAACAGGAGCTGCTCAGCAGAGCCGTGACACTCAGCCAGGTTTTGCCTCCAGCCTGCGAAACACCAGAGGAACAGGAAACAACAGGGTTGCAAAAGTGCAGCGGATTAAATTTTGGCCAGGGACTTGATTGCAAGGATAGTCCTGGGGATTCATTCCAGCTGTCCCGAGCAGATCCTGGGCAGGCCACAGCACCTGTACTTCCAAGGGCAGCTTGGGAATCCCGGCACTGTGTCCCACAGGGCACACACACACATTTCCTCCTACTGTTCTTACACTTTTCAGGAAAAAAAAAAAAACAACCCAAAATATTTAAGTTTTTGCACAACAAAGGCAGCAATAGAGTAAAATCCAGCTGAGGCTGAGGGGGAATACACACCGTGGGATAATTCCCAAGAGGTGCTGAAGGCACATAAGGAAAGAGTTAAAAAACTCAGCACATGGCAGAGAAAATCCTTTTCCTATCTTGAGAGACACTCAGCTATCCCTGTGACATCTCCTTCCAGCCCAGCTCCTCTGCTGAGGCCAGCACAGCCTCTCTTCCTTCACATTTCCCTGCAAATTACAGCTGTGCCTGAGACTGGATATAAACAAAACCAAAGGAAGAGATTTCCCCTAGGATCTCTCTATTGGCACGATGCAGAGATCCAAACACRGTGACTTCATCTTCCCCAAAAAGCACCTAAATCAATTCGAACTGTTCTGTTCTCACCTTGAATAACAGAGGAAGTGCAGCCCAGCAAAGCGAGCACAGGACTGTGAAGGTCACGTTTCCCAAGTTCTCTTCCCAGCTGCTGGGAAASCCTGGAGAAGTTATTCCCTGCAGCTCTGGCACAGCTTAGCAAAGCACAGAACATGCCTGATCAACTGCATGAAGCTCAAAACAGAGCTAGAGCTTCATAAAGTGTTTGTAAGGGTTGGGATCCTTCACAGAGATATCCCAGATGAACAAGGATGGAAATAACCCTGGAATTCCTCTCACCTGCACCAGGGGCTGGGACACTGAACACAGACCTGACCCAGCAGCACCTCTGTGACAGATCTGTGAGGAATCAAATCACCAGGAGTCTCAGACACTGTATTTTAAAGGAGTGGGCAGGAGAAAAAACATGGAATGGTTTGGGTTGGATTGAACCTTAAAACCCAGTCCCAGCCCCTGCCATTGGCAGGGACACCTCACACTATCCCAGGCTGATCCAAGCCCATCCAACCTGGACTTGGACACTTTCAGGGATCCAGGGACAGCCACAGCTTCTCTGGGAAATCTCTGCCAGGGCCTCACCACTCTCACAGCCAAGAATTCTTTCCCTGCCCTCTGGCAGTGGGAAGCCATTCCCTGTGTCCTGTCCCTCTGTGCCTTGTCCCAAGTCCCTCTCCAGCTCTCCTGGAGCCCCTTTAGGCTCTGGAAGGGGCTCTGAGCTCTCCCTGAAGCCTTCTCCTATCCAGGTGAGCACTCCCAGCTCTTCCAGCCTGGCTCCAGAGGGGCTCCAGCCCTTGGAGCATCTCCGTGGCCTCCTCTGGACTCTCTCCAGCAGCTCCACGTCCTTCTGCTGTTGGAGCCCAGATCTGGAGGCAGCTCTGCAGGTGGGGCCTCACCTGAGCAGGGCAGAGGGGCAGAATCCCCCCCTCCCCTGCAGCCCACACTGGAGGATCAGCCCAGGATGCAGATTGTTTTGTTAATCCTGAATCCAGATTCTGAATTTCTAAAAAGTCTTCAGAAGCCCAGGTCAGTCATCCCTGTCCCCAGCACTGTGGGTACTGTGCCATGCTCAGAAGGAATCCAGGCCTTCTGCACATGTCCTGTCACTCTTTCTGATCCCTTTGTAATGTGTGTGGAATGAGCAGTTGAACTGAGGATTCAGGAGAACAAACCCTTGCTGATTCTCGAGTTCAGGATTTTTTCCTGTGCTCCACAGATAGAGAAGAACCCCGAAAGAAGCAACAAGTGGGTTTGGCCAGACAGATTGTGAATGCAAGCAAAGCTATCAATGAGGGCTCTGAAGATTTGGGATGCTGAGAGAAAGAATGGAATAAAAACCACTGGAAGCACCCAGAGGAGAGAAAGGAGTTGTGGTAGCAATTCCAAGAGCAAGCAGAGTGACAGCATCCCAGCTTTGGCTTCTGGCAGAGGACAGCATGTGCTTTGAACTCTGAACTCAACACCAGCCTGTGTCAAACTCCTCTTCTGGCTCTTTCCTAGAAACAAATGTTGGAAAAGCAGTTCTGTGTACAAATAAAGTGCTTCCAGGAGCATTYAAAGCAGGTAATTTAAACCAAAGCTTTGCTCCTTTCTCCTTCCCGTCAGAAAATGCTTCTCAAAAGGAAAACCAACACTTGAGCCTCTTCTGTTCCTCTGATCCAAGAGGGTGATTTGAGAGAGAGCTGATCCACAGATCCAAACCAGCTCAGACCTCTGGGCAAGGGGACAGACATTTCCTGTTTTTCAGCAGCGGCAGTGGACCAAGAGCCCCTGAGAAACACCCTGTGTCACTTTGTTGTCACTTTTTAGTGTGCCTCCCTCAGCCTTGGTTCTTTTCCTCCAACAGGTGTGAAGGGGGACTCAGAGCACAGGGAAATGAATCAGAACTTCCCAATTTGGGGCAGCACAGACCAGAAATACCATAAATACCAGCAGGGCCCTCCTGTGTAGGCTAAAAGACAGATGCAGAAACACAAACAGCAAGAGTGAGAATTAAATCTGAAATACAACAGCGGGGCTGTGCATGCACATTTTATTTTCCTTCTCTCCCATCTATTAAGAATTAAATCTGAAATACAACAGCGGGGCTGTGCATGCACATTTTATTTTCCTTCTCTCCCATCTATTAAGGGTCTGAAGAAAAGAGTTTGTCTGAGGAATGGGATTTATTTTTTAAGGAATACCATTAATACAGTCTGCCTACAGTTCTTAAGGATCATATCCTTGTTTTCACACAGCACAGCCCAGTGACCACAACCCAGCCAGGTACAACCTCTCCGCAGCCTCTTTTTCATCATAAATTCTTGCATTTCTTCTTCATTTCTGCCTTCAGCTTTGGTGCTTCCTTAAACAGCTCTTCTGACAAGCAGCTCCTCAGATCAATTCCAACTGGGACTCATCCTCCCCTCCGAAACCCAACCCAACTCTTCTCCTCTCAGCTGCAGAACGCTGCTCCAAGTGTTTCCCTTACCCATCTCGCCCGTGTCCTACCTCACCCTCTCTCTGTCTGAGATGTGTAACATCCTGCCCTTGTTCTGTCCATCATTTCCTTGCAAGCTCTCTGGGGAAGCAATTAGCCCGCTCGTGAGCGCTCTACAACATAATTAACAAATAATAACCACTGAGAAATGTAGGCCAGAAAAGCCAAGTTATCACAGCCCCGTTTTCTGCAGAGGCTTGCATTGTTCCGTGCTCGCTGGCGGCTTCCAAGTTCCTGGAGGCACAGATTCTCCTCCAAGGCAGCACAAAAGCAAAGGTGAGCGCTGTGTTTGGAGGAAGACATGAGATGTTCTGACTTTATTTGGATTTCCAGGCTTTGCTGCTTTTTCCCTGCTCATCAACACGGCCAGTTGTGAGTGTTTACACGGAGAGCACTGCAATAAATCTCAGGGTTGGAGGTGAAAGGCTCCTGATTTGGTTCTAAATTAACTCTGGCAACGGGAGCACCCGAGGAAGGAAAGACAGGATGACTGTAACCATGAGCAAGATGCAACACCAACCTAATGACATCATTTAGGATGAAAAAAAAACTGCTGGAGGAGACGAGGACAGAACCTATTCTTGAGTTTCCAGCCACACATCCCACAACAGCCAGGAGGGAATGGTAACAGTTATCAGGGAAAGCCTAAAAACTCGCTCTTATTTCAGCAGCAGATAAAATATTTCCAATTCCTGAGGCTTCCTACAGCTCTTCCAGGCTCCTGCACACTTTCCTAGGATGAGTTATGAGTCCTGGGTATCCCCTCAGTACTGAAAAAGAAGGTGCCAAAGCAATTAGACAAAGGTTTCTAATAAGGCTGAAGCAGAATTCTGCTGGGGAGCCAAGGAAGCATAAAGGAGGATGAAGAAAGGGAAGAAAAGGGTAAATGATGAGTTTGGAGAGGTTATTGGGATGGAGAAAGATGRCATTTGGAATGTACAGAGAAGAAATAATGCTGAGGAAAGAGGGGGGAGAACGTGTGGTTAAATCTCCACATTTTACAGCCTTGAGTAGGTCAACAATGATTCCAAAATTCTGATTTCAGCTCCATCCTCCRCTGATCCTGTCCTGAAACACCAAASTGAGRTGATCCCCACTGAGAACAGGACAGTGAGCAGCACATTTCAGCCACAAAKCATCTGGAAAACCTGTCAYGGAGCAGTTGGCACCAATTTATGGATAATCCCAGGAGCCTGAGAGTGCCAGAATGTCTCACCCAGCCCTGCAGCCTAAGCAAGACAGAGCACGTCTGCTGTGACCTGGGACAAAGGCTCCTCATGGTCACTTGGTGAAATCTGCCATCCCTGGCACAACYTGGGCTCTGCAGAGCTGCAGAACAACTCACCTGGTTTAACCTGGGGTCATCTGAGGAGAGAGCAGCTCAGATCTGCATGCACAGGACATTCCCCAGTGGAATGGGGAAATGCTTCAGTGGCAAAGAGAATATTACATGTCCAAGAGGAAAGGTCTTGTTCTTCAAAACTGATAAAAAGCCACAGCATGCTGGAACTCAATGATCTTTAGGGACCCTTCCAACCCAAAGCCTTCTGTGATTCTCTGATCCATAATGTTGAGACACTTTGTAGCTTCACAGTCAGGATTCTCAGCTTTTCTGCTCATGGGTGATCCAGTCCTGATCTACCAAGCATTAAAGGTTAAAACAGTTGATTTATTTTTGTTTCACATCCATCTCTGTCCAGCCTGCTCTTGGGTTTACACTGAATTCCTCTCCTGGGAGTAAAGAGCCTCATTTTCCACCTTCAAACCCATCCTTGGACTTCTTTGCCTTTGGGCTGCTTTCCATGGCTGACCTTTGTGTTTCTGCTTTGCTTTCCATGGAATCACAGGATGATTTGGGTTGGGTGGGAACCTAAAGCTCATCCAGTTCCAGTCCCTCCCATGAGCAGGGACACCTCCCACTATCCCAGGCTTCTCCAAGCCCTGTCCAACCTGGACTTAAGACACTTCCAGGGATCCAGGGACAGCCACAGCTTCTCTGGGCACCCTGTGCCAGGGCTTCAACACCTCAACAGTGAGCAATTCCTCCCCAATATCCCATCTATCCCTGCCCTCTGGCAGTGGGAAGCCATTCCCTGTGTCCTGTCCCTCCATGCCTTGTCCCAGGTCCCTCTCCAGCTCTCCTGGAGCCCTTTTAGGCTCTGGAAGGGGCTCTGAGCTCTCCCTGGATCCTTCTCTTCTCCAGGTGAACWCCCCCAGCTCTCCCAGCCTGGCTCCAGAGCAGAGCTTTCCCTTTTTTTTTTTATTTAATTTTTTTAAAATTGTTTTGGTGATGACTGCATCCCTGGTTTTGACCTGGTGCAGTTTTCAAGGCACACTTGTCTTTCATTMCACCAAGCATGAGCTTCACAGAACTGCCTGAAGATTCCACAGCAACGCAAAAAAAAAAACCAAACCCGACAACGAGAAAATCCCCGTGCCTGCAATTCCAGATAGATTTCCTAGGATTTTATTATTAACACTTGGTGTAATGCCCTGAGGGGAGTGAAGAGCTCCATGGTTGCCCAGTGAACCACACAAAACACAGAAGCTGTGCCCCAAGGGACCTGCAGGTTGAAGCTCTGAGTGGGTACAAAACAATACAAATAATTGCCAGGTCGGTGATGCTGCAGGCAGCGCGCRCGTGTTCCAAGCCGGAACGTCTCCTGGCACAGGAGCTCTGGAAAAGGAGGAGTGGGAATGGGATGCTTATCACAGCTCAGCAGCAAACTGCTCCAGGAACGAGCAGCAAAAACGAAGACTCAAGAGGAAATGTCAGATGAAAGGGAAGACCAATTTGTTCCCAACGTCTCGTTTGCTCCCAACGCTCYGCRGGCTGCAGGTAARCAMAGGAGAACAGAGCTGTGCAATCCCTGAGGTGGGAAAAGCCCTCTGAGATCAGAGTCCAGACATTCCCCACCACTGACCCATGTCCCCAAGTGCCACATGCACACAGCTTTTAAACCTCTGCAGGGATGGGAACTCCACCACTGCCCTGGGTCCAGCTGTGCCAGGGCTTGGACAGCCCTTTCCAGGAATAAATTTTTCCTAATATCAAATCTAAACCTCCCCTGGTGCAGCTTGAAGCCATTTCCACTGGTCCTGTCACCTGGGAGAGGAGCCTGACCCCATCTGGCTGCACCCTCCTGTCAGGGATGATCAGCCCAGCACAGAGCTGGCTCTCCTCCCATCCCTCAGCTGTGGGAAGCTGTTCTGTTCAGAGGGAAGTGCTGTTGGTTGGGGTCTCAAATCCCTGTTGGAAGGCTCAGAAGAGCTCACCAAGAAGTTCTAACTGTCCTGAAGCAGAGAAAAAAAACCAGATTTCAAACAGCAAAGAAGTTCTTGCTTGATGCTGAGCATTAAAACGTAGAGAAAAGGGAAATAAAGAATCACAGAATGGTTTGGGTTGGAAGGGATTCCAAAGACCATGGGTAGGGACATCTTTCACTATCCCAGGTTGCTCCAAGCCCTGTCCAACCTGACCTAGGGTTGGAAGGGATTTCAAAAACCATGAGCAGGGACACCTTTCACTATCCCAGGTTGCTCCAAGCCCTGTCCAACCTGACCTAGGACACCTCCAGGGATGGGGAGTGTCAGATCTGAGTGGCCCTGCATATAGCAGGAACACCAAAGCTTCAAGAGATGTTGCTTACCCAGAGTTACACCCTAAAATCCACCTTAAASCTGCTTGCTAATTTTGCTTTGCCTCCTTCCAGTCAATCCTTCACTGTTTTTTCCCTTGGGGTTGTCCTCTGCTGCTCCCTCCTGCTGCCTCCAGAGCTGGGTGGTCCCTCATGATGGGATGGGATGATTTCAGTCATCCCACCTGAAATCCCTGGCAGTGACTGAGCAATGCCAGCTCAGGTGCGTTCCCTTCCTTACCCCACACTTAACGCCCTGACAAAAGCAGGAGGGTGGAGCCACGGAGTTCTCCAAGAAGTCATTCCAAGCACAGGGGAAGGTCATGGCTGCTCTGAGGTTGGAAGCTCCATTTTTCATTTAGAAAAGGATGGTTGTGGTAACTCTGAGCAAAACAACTCCACTCCCTGTGCCTTTGGATATTGTGTCTGGATGACCCTGGACCTGATMAAGCTTCTAACAGGTTCTGATGGAAGCTGTACCTGTGGTTATGGGGTTTTTAACACCTTTCCTCCATGTGGGTTCTCTGATGTTGAATGATACAGCTGAACCCAGATGGGAAAACAAATTGTCTTTCCTTTTCATGCAACCATTTATAAGAGTAGGAACTTCATAGTTGTGAGGCTGCTGTCTGCCTGTGGATTGTGCCTCAAATCAGTGAGAGAGGATGGAACAGATCCAAAAAAAATCACAGAATCATGGAATCATTAAGGTTGGAAMAGTCAATCCACCACCATGTTCACCCAGAAACCACATCCTCAAGTGTTACATCCACATCTTCCAAACACTTCCAAGGATGGTGAGTGTTCAAAAAAAACCTCAAAATAACCCCCAAAACATCAATTCTTTAACTAACCTGGAAGCCAGGCTAAAAATGAAGAAGTCCTTTAAGTAGGTGAAATAAAACCAAAATAATTCAGTGTTGATAAATAAAAAGAAGTGCACTTGGGTTAAATATAGCCTAATATGAAATAGTATAAAATTAGAAAGYCAGGATGTATTTCAGCAGTTCATCCAGCCTGTTATTGATGCTTCTGCATGTCTAAAATACCGTATCCAAAAGTAGCTGGACAATTTAGAAAGCAGTATATCACATAGACAGAGGTTAAAAAGAAAGCCCTGTAATGCTGATTGGTCCAAAGCTCCGCAAAATGACGTGTGCCAGAACTATTTACCATTAATTCCAACGACCCTAAATCTGATTTCTCAGACATTTCACACCTCCTTCATGCAAACACGACTTGTGCTAAAAGGAGGTGCTGATTTAAGGTGGAAGCAAGGCTCAGTGAGAAACAGGAAAACACAAACACCGGTATCAATGACCACTAAAGACCATTTAGAACAATATTTCGTGCCGAAGCAGACAAGAAGCAGCCACGGACTCTTCTCCAGAGAGGAAATCACCTCTGCAAAAGGGGCAACAACATCCAAATGGAAGCGGTGAGAGCAAGGTGCCGATGGCAACCATTAACACGACTATTTTTGCAGCAATCAACACCTCCTGAAGGAAAAAAAAAAAAAAACCCAGCAAGAATTCATGCTAAGTCATAGGTGGTAAGAAGCCAACAGGGCGCTGAAGAGGAGGAATTGTTCAATTACCATCCTGAGCATTGCAAATTCGGGCACTGACATCCCTGTTACAACCTGTTAGCGACCGCAGCTTGTTGGAGGGATTAAAAGCTAATGACAGGCCACCATCCCTCTTAAAAGCCAGTGCCAGGCAAGGGGCTTCCACCTTCTCAGCTGAAATATCCACACTTGCGACATCGGCCCGGCGTGGTTTGCTCCTGATGAAAGAGGTGAATCACTTTCTTTCCAAGAGCCGCGCTGTAAAATGTTGATCGGAGCGAGAACCGCCCCCAAAATTTAAAGCAGAGGGAGGAAAAGAATACAAAGCGAGGTGTAAGAGGAGATGGGAGTCGAGGGGGAAATCAAAGCAGGGAATTCAGCAGGAGGCAGAGATTTTATCAAAGCGATTGGTTCATTAGGCAGAAAATTTGACTGTCATTAACACGGCGCTGCAGCGCCTTTTGTTAGTGAGCTCTTCGGGGCAGGCACCTTTGTGTTTCTACTTGTAAAACACCAATTAGTACCTCGGGCGGACTRCAAACAAATCAACATTAAAACAAAGCAGCGAAACAGAACCATTTGTATCTCCTGCTAAGCCTGGAGTCACCAGGACAGATTCAGCTCTCTGGAGAGAGAGAGACCACATTCTTCATTCCCCAATAGCCTTCCCCGCGTTTGCTGCACATCTGTAGGAGTGAAAAAGCACAAATTTGGATTTATCTCCTCTGCTCGGGCTCAGAGGGACTTCGCCGTGGGATGCTGCTGTGGGAATTCTTGTTGCGAGTTTTGTGAGTGTGTATTTAAATTGGGTTTCAATTAATAGCAGTGTAATTGTTGCAAAGCCCAGCCAGGCATTACTGCTTTCCCAAGGTGGGAGTGAAGGTACCTGTTTGACATCCCCTGAAAGGCCACATTTGGGAATGAAAACACGGCTGGAAGRGTGGAAGGAGCCAGACCTGGTTCAGTTTAGTCCATATGGCTGCAGTAGGAAGGGTTCCTGAGACTGTCCCCAGAAATTCAAAGAGGGTTTGCTCATTCATTTCCAAGCAGAGTTTTGGAGGGAATTGACTTCTCTGGAGGATCCAGTTCCTCTGATCCCGGTTCTTGTTYCCTGGGGGAAGAGCCTGAYCCCYACCTGGCTRCAATCTGTTTTCAGGGAGTKGTGCAGAGCCAGAARGTYCCCCCTGAGCCTCCTTTTCTCCAGGCTTTTCCCAGCTCCCTCAGCCTCTYCTGGTGCTCCAGCACCTTCATCTTTCAACCTGCCCTACCCATCTTCTCCCCCKCTTCCCACACACACTTTCTGAACGATATTAAAATGTCTTTTCCGGTTTAACTCCCTAAAATATGTTCAGAGGAAAGGTCAAGCACAGCAACAATCTGTTGGTTCAGGGTCACAGTTCAGGTTCAAGATGCCAGGTTACACATTCAGAGTCTGAGCCGGCCGTGATTCACACTGAGGGCTGGTCAGGTTATACTCGCTGCGAGGAGAAAAATGGTTATTTAGCCTTGATGATTGAGTCAACCTGAAAATCTGCCAGCCTCATCTCTGCCTGGAGTGCCAGTAGCTATTAAAGCCTTAAGCAGGGACACAGGCAGGAATGCATKATTTGGGGTTTATGATTCCTGGAGCAACGTGAAAGTCAAAGGTTGGGAGAGAACGATGGTCTCACCTCCATGCTCTGCTCCCTGTGGTGAAGAAGTAATGATTGTAAACAGAAGCTCCAGAGGTGCATTTTTTAAAGAGCTGGAGAAGCCTTTCCATATTTAGTCAGCCTGTGCAGAACCTGTGGGGTTGATGTAAAAGAGCACGCAGCTCTGGTGGGATTTTTGAATACATCTGYCAAGACTCACATGAGCAGAGCTGATCCCCGCTGGAGCAAAGATGATGGATTTGATGAGCTCTTAGGTCCTCTCCTAAATTACCTCCTCTGCAGAGAAACCTGGAGAGCAGCTTGGAAACGGACTGCGAGCTCTCCTGAAGGAGTTAAACCATTCAAACAGGTAATATCTGAATTTTGAAAGAATTTGGCCACCGGAGCTACTTCCCTGCAACAGCTCCGAGGAGCGGCTGCCAACGTTAACATCGGGAGGCAGCTACTGACAGGTTTCATTCTGCCCAGTCTGACGCTGCCATTGACACTCATGCAGCACAAGCCAGCACAAACAGGAACAAAAGGCCACCTTTCCATGGCAACTCTCCCCAAGGAACTGAGGAATTTACTGACAGCCCTGAAATCCCTGGCAGGTGGTGGGATCCGCTTCCCAAATGTCCCGGGGCACGGAAAAGCTGATGGGACTCAAGTTAACACCGGCTCCTACCACGCTGCTGGGCAGCTCCAGAGATGAGTGACAGCCTCTGCAATACCCAACAGGAATTGCTGGGTAATGTGGCCTTGCAGGCAGGGGCCAAGTGATGTGGAAGGTTGGGGATAAATTCCARTTGCAGGTCAGGGCCCTTCTGAGAGGACAGAAATTTTTGCAGAACCAACGGCTGTTTGAATTTTTTGCTTCAGGCTCGACAGCAAATGGCAAATTTCTGACACAAGAGTTACTGGATGGGGTTTGGAGCAAGCTGGGATAGTGGAAGGTGTCCCTGCCCATGGCAGGGGTTTGGAATTATTTCATCTTTAAGGTCCCTTCCAACCTAAACCATCCATAACTCTATTTACCATCCAAATTTCTGCCTGCATTTTCCACCCCAGTCCACGACCTAACCAGGCAACTCTGTGCTACAGCAGAAGGTAAAAGTGATTCAGAGGGAGGAAGCTGAGCTCATTTTGCCAAGTCCAGGGGAAGGGTGAGCTGTGCACAAGAATGTTCCCTCCCAGACTGGGATCTTCACACCCTGTGCTCAGAGCAGTTCCCAGTTTTCCTGCCTGGGAGAAAAGGGGATGTGGGTGGAAAGTGGGAGCTGAACTCCCAGCTCCAGCTCCTCTGCTTCTCAGAAAATTCAGCATCCCTATATTTGGATTTTGAATCCAAAATCTAGGCCTTTAGTCCATCATTAGTTTGAAAGCTGCAGAAAACCCTAAATCTCAGCAAATTTAACCCGGTCTCAGATTCACACCACTTCAGGAAGTTTTTACAACATCCCCCAGAAGCTGGGCTTTGTCTTCAAAGCAGAGCTGACAAGAACCTGAATCCTGGAGAGCTGAAAGTCGTGCAAGAACAACAATGCAAAGGTTTGAGGATGATTTTGGAAACACCAAAAGGCCTGCAGAGGCAGCTGAGAGCCTGCTATCGATGACAGATAAGCCAAACCCCACCGGGTACAATTTGCATCTGATTCACAGGGACTGGAAGAGAACTAGGAAGTTTGGATTATAATGGGATTAATCACACAACTCCAGGCATCCCATTCATCCCCTGCTGAAGGGTCCTAGAGCTGCTCTGCACTGCCTGAGCTGCATTTGGGAAGCCATCTGAGGTTTGCTGGGACAGGAATATCAGATTGGAAGGAGGGAAGAGATAAAAGTTTGCTGGTTTTCCTCCCAAAGCCAGCCTTTATCAAAGCCGTGTGACCACAAGCTGAGATTAAGAACTGTAGTAAACATCAAATCCCAGCCCAGAGCTGAAAACTTTTTAGATTTTAATGCTCCTAATTCCTCCAGCCCTCACATTTACTTGAAGTGACTGTTAAAAAAAAAAAAAAAAAATCAATCATTCTGGAGGAACTGCTGTGCATCCTGGAACAAAGGGAAAGGATGAGATCACCGCTGTTCCTCCAGCCTCGGTGAGGTCTCCAAGTGAACATATGAAGCAGATGAGACTTGCCTCAGCAAGGCCTGCCAATGTCAGAGCAATAAATAAATGTTCAGAGGATGAGGCTGCACCTTCAGCTKATGTGAGCTGCTGTCAGAGCCGGGGAATCTGCGGAGCCCGAGGATTTCTGGGAAAACAGGATCTGGCGCTGCGCTTCCCTGGAGGGAGACTCCAGAGCAARGCCACTCTGGAAAGGGTCAGTCTGGCATTTCATTAGAAAAAAAAACCACTTCCAAAGCTTCTTTCCCATTGTGATCTTCTGTGTTGAACTTGGCATTACCATGGAGTTCCTGGGCTGTCCTACAGCAGGGACATCAAGGCCCGGGAAGCACTGAAGCAGTTTGTCCCAAAGTGTTCAGCACCAATATTYGATGTGGGGACTCCTGGTTTTCTTCCTGCATTTCTCTTCCTGGGCTTTGGGCACTGAGGAAGGTTTTTCACGTGGAGCCAGAAGAGCTGGGACTTTCTGTGCCTCTCTTGATGGTGAAAATTAGGAATGAACCCTAACTGTTATTAAGGGTAACAAATGAGCTGCTCTAACCAATTCCTAACTGTGTTTAGAGTTTTCCAAGAATTGGTTCCCAAACTGGAGTCAGAGCCCAAGCCTTGGCACAGCCCCAGGTACCCTGAGGCTCAGGCATTCCTGGTGGAAGGTTCTCTTTGCTCCARTTCCCATTCCCTCTGCCTCAGACCCTTCACTTTTAGGTCACATAAAGACAATACATAAAAGAAAACCTCTGATGTTCATCTGTGACAACGCTGTCCAAATAACCCCTTTCTGTGAGGACAATTTTTGTCTGACCTCTGTTCCAAATCTGACAGCAAAATTCTGATTTTATAAAACTCTTGGAACACACTTTTAAACTTAATTCACCTTCTGGTGAAAATCTAAACAAACAATTAGGAGTCAGGCTGGATTTATGCCCTTTAGGGAAAAAAAGCCACCACAAAACACCACAATATCTAGAGATGTCTATTGACCCAGCCATTATCAGAAATGTGGTGGGGAATTTTTTTATTTTTACTCTTTCTGGCACAAACCCAGCTTTTTAAACAGCCASTGACCCACTTTCACCTAGCTGGCCTCTGAAGTTGAGAGAAGATTCCTACCCTCTGGACTCTGGAGGCTCTGTTTGAAGTCCCTGCTGTCAGGAGATGGTCAGTTTACGTCTCCTGTCCTAGGACAGGAAAAGGATGCACTCTCAGCTCCATGTGTTGCAGGCAGATAAGCACAAAGATTTCTGTCCTATGCCCTTATCAGCTTTTCCTGCTACTCTCCAGAACAGACACCACCAAGGCTGGCAGTAAAAATTAAACTTAAGCAAAAGGAGGAAAAAAAAATGTTTCTCATAACTGGAATACAAAAGGTTGAAGTTTTGGGAAAAAAAACCTGGATTTTTAGGAGTACTGAAAACTACCTAAAATCTTCTGTATTCTCAGAGTAAACTGATCTACTCTGACACAGCCAGGATTACTGGCTACTAAGACATCTTGCTACTTAAATAATCTTTAATTCRTGAGAACTCTTCCCCTTGCAAATAMAACCAATTAGCTGGCAAAAGGACATTCCCTGCATATGGAAATAATCRTGGAATTACAGAATGGGTTGGGCTGGAAGAGACTTTAAAGATCAACCTGTTCCACCCCTTGCCATGTGCAGGGAACACCTTCCACTAAACCAGRTTGCTCCAAGCCCAATTCTATAAATTAATATTTTTTATTTAATTGCTTCTTTGCTCCAAGCCCCATTCTATRCACTAATATTTTTATTTCATGGTTTCTTTTGCTCCAAAGCCCATTCTATAAATTAATATTATTAATCCATGGTTTCTTTTGCTTTTCCTTCTCTCTCTGCTGCTCCCTCTTTATKTTCCTTCACTCCTGCCTCGTTTTCTTAGTGTGCAGAGGACAGGCAAGACAGAGCCTCCAAGGATTTTGGGTTATCTCCCATCTTTCCACCTCCTGCCCACATAGGATTTAATTTATGGGTGCTTCAGTCTCCACCCTCTATAAAACTGGAGTTACTTCATGTTAAAACATTGTCAGCCCCAAGTGAGATGGACTCAGTGGCATTTCAGGAGGCACCTTCAAGTAAGACTTGAACATGGAGGTGATAAATAAATGTTCTAGATGGAAACCAAGGGTCCAGCTCTCCACAAAGCCCCACCTGGATCTACYSRTGTAGAAAAAGCCAAGAATCATCTRKCAAATATAATTCCTAAATAGCTGTTTTAGAAAACTCARGAATTGCTCCTCCCCAGCCCTCAATATCATGATTAAAATCAATTTATAAATGGAAATAATGTCAGAAAATACCCCTCATGTAATTGCAGCAGCTGTTAAATCAACATCACAGATGCCAGGGGATGCCAAAAAATGGGGGGAGAACTTTATGGGTGTGACAGGGCAGAGAGAGYCCTTGGGCACTTCAAGATTCCCAAATTCTAGACTTGCTTCTGCTACCAATTTCTTCTAGGACRTGRTGTTTGGGGTGAWGTTYAAAAGAACAGTTGAGTTTCAGTTTYAAAAGCACACAGATCCTAAAATAAATTAACTTTCCAGGTAATWGGAAGACCTTGTTATGTGTCTACACAGAAGAACATCTAGAGACCCAAAATAGACACAGATCAATGAAACCAGAATCCATATGCTGATTTATTAGGCAAAGCAGAAATTCCCTCTTAGAAGTTCCTGTTCCTCCTCCTCCTTAAAAGAAGGTTCTAAAATTTTGCTTTCAAAGTAATTGTGTTTGCTTTCAAAGTAATTGTGTTACATTTTTACTCTTAAATCTGACACAGTGGCCTCATTAAATGAATAAAACACTTCTCTGCATACATGGAATACCAAAACTTCTGATGTTACTCCTCCTGCTATTGAGTAAAAAATTCAAAAGAACTCAGCATTTCTCCAGCTTCATTCCCCCATTTCTCTTTAGGTTCTACCACAATAAAGAAAAAATTCCTCACTCAAACCTCCTGCAATCACACAAAAATAAGGAAATGATGATGAAATGATCTTTGGGCAACCAGGAATTATAGTGATGGCATCAAAAATGTCAATTATTCCTTCAAACTGGAATGGAAGAAGTATTTTAAGACTCTCTAATCACATGAAAGCAGCACTGAGCCCAGGATCCTGGATAAACCAGAGTGTGTGTGTGTGTGTGTCTGGGTGTGTTTATCCCTGGATATCAGACAGCACAGGAAAGGAAGAGCTGAAACACTTGTCCAGAAAATGCTCAAAAAGAAAAACACAGCCAGGACAAATTTAGCAGCTTTACTTAGCTGGGATATCAAAGGCAGAGCTGACTGGAAAAGCAAAACCCCCTCTTCAAGAATGGCAAAATAAACTCAGCCGACTCTCAGGAGGAAAGCCCGGATCAGAGGCTGGGTTTCGTTAACTGCTGCTGCTCTGGGCAAGGCAGGTCCTTTCTGACACTGCTCAGATAATCTTGTCAAAGAACAACAGAAATGAAAAGCCAAAAAAAAAAGGGAAAAAAAAAAGGCAGAAGACAGACACCAGCCATTTCAGGGTGAATCTGTTTGGTGAAGTGGCTTTGAGGTGGTGTCTGAAGACACAAAACTCGGAATGAAGATCCTAAAACTTTTTTTTTTTCCTTTTGGTCTCCTTTGGAAAAAGCAAATTTCAATAGGYTGATTGGCAACTTGTTTTTTGATCAAAGCAAAAGTTTGAAACACATCTGAAACAGATTTTCTGAATAAAAAAAAAAAAAAAAGCATTTCATGCTCAATTCAGAAGAAAGTTTCCCCAGCAGAAACTAGGCTATTTCAATTTTTTTTTAAAGGAGGTTTCCATCAATTAAATGAGCCAAAAGTGACATATTTTGATAAAKTCTGTCTTGAAGACATGCAGACCTATTACCTGGATATGACACTGAAATCATGGCTTTGGAAATGTGACTTTCTATCCAAAGTTCATTAATTTGCTYGTATTACACAGAAGAGGATTTACCTCAGACTGGGGAAAGCATCTGGATCTTACAGTGACCAGAAGCACAATTTGATGCTCAGAAATAATCTGGGGTTAGATGGGAGGAGGGTGGAATTTGCCCACCTCTGGCAAAAAAAAAAAAAAAAAACAGAGAAGGACAAAGAATAAAAAAAAAAAAATCGCCAACTTTTCAAGCTGCTGCGACTTCACCTGGGGAAGTTTCCCCTGGAAGATTTAGCACAAGGGGCAGAGGAAGTGTGTCAACATGAGCTGTGCCATCCAAGGGATAAAGCTGGCTTTGGAATTCACCTTCCCAGTGCCAAACCCCTGCTGCAGAGAGGTGCAGAAATTGAAGTGATGTCAAGCAATTTCCCTTGGCTGCCGGTCATGCCAGAGACAGACACTCTGACGCCGAGGGAGGATGATGGGGAGATAGCAGGTCCCTCTCATTTTCACAAGAACTCCAGGGAGCTGCTCCCACATCTGCTGCAGAATTCATCAAGATAAGTTAATGTGTGATAACATGTATCTGAAGGRGAGAAAACCTGGACAGCTCCTGCCTCTCCAGGAGTAAAGGGAAGGGCTCTCCAAGAAACACAAAGCTGTCSTTTTCTGCTCTGATCCACCCAAAAAAAAGCAGAGCTCAAATTTTTTTTGTGACTTGCAGAGTCATAAAAAAGGACAAGGTATGGCACAGGAATGTGACAYAGTAGAGAAGCATCTCATAATACTGACAGATCAGTGATGCTTTTACACACTGGCACAAGAAACTTTCACCTGACCTACAGAAACTCCTCCTGCTGCTACTCTTTAAATACTCCACACTAGTAACGAGTAAATGGTTTGTGCATCCACAAAAATGGATATTCTGAGGTATTTCAGTGAGGTTTAAACTCTGCATGATTGCTACATTGCCACTGTATGAAGTGACATGCTTCATAYTGAATGAAAACATCAGAATTTATCAGGACACTCAATTGTGGGGAAGGTGGGAAATTGGAAAAAGGTTTGGATTGCAACCATGGAGACTGGAGTGTGAAGAGAGCACTGAGCAAACACACAGACACTTTTTACCCTATAACACAAATGCATCAAGCAAAGTGCTGCCTTCCAAATCACAGAATCCCAGAATGGCCTGGCTGGAAGGGACCTTGGAAACCATTCAGTTTCCCTCTGCCACGGGCAGGGACAGCTTCCAGTGTCCCCAGGTTGCTCCAAGCCCCATCCAACCTGGCCTGGAACATTTCCAAGGATCCAGCAGCAGCCACAGCTTCTCTGGACAACCTGTGGCAGGGCCTCCCCACCCTCACAGGGAACAATTCCTTCCCAGTATCCCATCTAACCCTGTTCTCTGGCAGTGGCAGTCATTCTCTGTGTCCTGTCCCTCCAGGCCTTTGTCCAAAATCTCTCTCCATCTTTCCTGTAGATTCCCTTCAGGTACTGGAAGGGGCAATTTGGCGACCCTGAAGCTTTCTCTTCTCCTGAACAAGCCCAATTCCCTCAGCCTTTCCCACAGCAGAGCTGCTCCATCCCTCTGAACATCTTGGTTCCAGCAGCTCCAGGTCCTTCCTGTGCTGGCCCCAGGGTTGG
>CADDXX010000639.1:424460-439780 GCA_902810485.1 Alauda arvensis
GTTCTGAGACTGAATCCTTTTRRCAGCACCAGAAATKTGAGYCCCTGGCCATGGCAGGGGGTTGGAACGAGATGATTTTTAAGGTCCCTTCCCACCCAAACTATTCTGCAATTCTGTTCTATGAAAAATATAAGACAGAAACTGTCAAGAGCATATTGCCTTGTTAAGTATCTGTATGRAAAGGAAAAGAACATAAAGCTTTTATATATTTGCAATATATGATTATAAACCAAGAGCTTTGTACCTAAAGCTCAAAACAAATATKTAATATTTAGTGGAAGCTTTACATCTGGAGTCTCAAATCTTGATGCCCAATGGAGAGAGGTGACCCTCAAATGCACAGCTCACACCTTAAGCAGGTTAAACGGCCCTTCACTGAGGCTTTTCTCTTCCCCTGCTTCTTAGATGTTACATCACTATATTTAACCTCTCAGCTGGCATTAATCTCCATCTCCTTTAGGCATTTGAAACAACTGGAGAATATTGAGAACTGAATCCATCAGGATCAGCAAATCTCCACAGCAACACGATATCCTGAAGGACTAAACAAGAAGTCAAGTGGGTGCCTCCTGCATGACACCCTGCAGGTGATTTTGTGTCCAGGCCCTTAAGTGGTGTCAAACCCCACAACTCCCCCTTGGGTGCAATCAACTTTTTCTTTCAAGGACTTCAGGAAAGCAGAGAATTCTCCCACCAGCCTGACAATCCAGGTTCCAGAAAARCTGGTTAGTAATTAGGACAAAAGAGTTCTGCAGCTTTCAGTCCAAAACTTTTAACCATAAAAACCTATTGGAAAATTAAGTACAAAAAGTGTTTTACAGATGTCACGGCAAAATTCTAATCTCTGGTTGCCTGACATGAACTTGAGATAACTTTTCCCAAGCTTCCTCTGAGAGTGTGAGCAGCTCCCATCCCTGCAGCCACTCTGCGAAGGTGAAGGGCATTTTGCTCTGCTGATACAGGAAAGGAAGGAGTTTCAAGACTCARAATTCTGTGATTGGAAGAGGATCTGCCACAAGGCTTTAAGTCTGTGGAGAATTTAGGAGCAGAAGGGCCTGCGGGTTAAAGCAGAAGGGGCAGCATCTCCTCCACGCTGGACGATTCCCAGAAAGCAAGAGCAAGCCCGGACTGGGCAGGGAGCCCTTTTATTGTTATCGGTGTTTTCGTGCAGGCAGTTGCCAGGAGTGACGGGGCTGTGTTTTGCAGGAGCTCCGATGAGGAGCCCCGGGCCCGGCCGCTGGGCGTCTCCAAGGGACGCCCATTTCCCTACGACAGCGCCGGAAACGGGAACGGGCCGCGCTCCCTCCCCTTTGGAGCGGCTCCATGGCTGTTGCTACACACACAGCATTCCTTTGCCGTTTGGTAACCGCCAAACACCAGGCTTATTATAAAAAAAGGAAAAAAAAAAAAAAAAAAAAAAACCTGACCCCGGTGTTTGGGGGTTGGAAAAAACCCCCCGAGCCTGCGGTGCTGGAGGTGGGAAGGCCCGGGCCTGAGGGGCGCTGCTGGAATGAGGGCAGGGAATCAGCAGCACAAGGGATACACAAAGTGCTGGCTGTCAAAACAAAGGGCTGCTGCTCCWCTTGACCACTTACACAAACATTCCTGCAGGTGAAATACTCCTGCATTTCCCTGCCTGACCTCAGCTTCCCAAGATCTACAAATAGCCAGGGTTACGCGTCCCCACCCTCAGCCGTGCCCTCAGGGGATGCTCTGGAGCACAGCACCCCTCTGCCATCCCGATTTTAGGTCAGGATTTCAGGAAAGCTGGAGACAGTCACGCTCCAGGACTCTCTGAAAGTTTAATTAAGTTGCAATGTCTTAAACCCACAACACGGGCGCCGTGGTAAAGTTCAAAAGGTAAACAGGGAAGCACATGAAGAACACTTCCACCAGCTCCGCCAGAAAYCAGCGCTGGGAGAATCCCGGGTGAAACACTTTGCACTTCCAAATTCTCAATTATCGTCCCAGTATTATCTCAGTATTTCAAGGCACTTCACCAAGAACCACACACAACACAAGTCRGGCTGATCCCACGTGAATCACACCCGGGTTCAGTGGTTGGGAAATCGGGATGCRAACTTGACCCCAGGGCTGCAGAGCRGGTGGTGAAAGGGAACCCAGAGAGCCCTGAYAAAGCCTGGCTGTGCCTCCTCACGTGAGCCACATCCCTGGGATCCACCGCAGACAAATCCCATCCTCCAMATCCAGAGGGGCTGGGGGAGAGGAGTTCAAAAAGCAGTGATTAATAGGAGGCTTAGCAAGGCAGAGTTAAAATAGGGACATTGTGCCTTCTCAGTGTGCAAGTTCCAACAAAAAAACTTCCTCTTCCAGCCGCTTGCTGACGTGCAGCGTTACCCAATTTTCTCTCATCACCTCSAAGCTTGGCCCAGCGTTCTCACTGCTCTTAAGACGAAATGTAAATGAATGCTTAAGCTCCCAGCATCAGCACAGACACAGATATTCCAAGGCTGAATTTAGGTCACTTCGGCCAAGGCTGAATCCAACTCCCCACAGAATATTCAGTCTTTTAAGTCAGGAGGAGAAGCATTTTTARGGGGAAGCAATTTGAGAGCTGGGTAACTGGACAGTCACATTTCTGTTGTATCACTGCCCCAGATTGGAGCACCAGGAGGTTTACATAATTTATGTAATTTATRTATCATGGAGGTCTTCATGGAACAACTGGAGTTTTGAACTGGTGCTATCACTGCATACACTTAGGAAAGGGAGATATTTAAAAACTTAATAATCCAYTGGGCTAAATGTGGAGTTTACAAACTGATTAGGGAGCTGATACTGGGATGAGCTGARCCAGGCAAGTCAATAAAGATCTGCAGCTCTAAAATAATTTGGGAATTGTTGGAGGAAACAGCTTTTGTTTGGATGTGACAGCAGGGACATGGAGAGTCAGCCACCCCCAAAATGCATCAAGATGGAATTTGGGATGTTGTCTTTCACATATTAAATATCAAATTTCTTAGTGGCTTAATCCATTAGTAATTGGAGAGAAATTCCACATCYACTGATACCCAGAGGACTTTACGAACATTTCACTAAACCTGAGAACTTTTCCAGGCACTTGGGAGTGTTTGGTACTTTTTCAATGTTTTTAAGAGTTTAAGCAGTAGATGCTACTTGGAGAGAAACAGCAAAAACCTTCTGCTTATTTACTGGAACTGTTCCTCTTTTTCTCCACTAAATATAAACCTCATATCCATATTATGAGACATCAAAGAATAAATATATAAATAAAGYATTTCCTGAAATAATAAAATTGCTTGATTTTTCTCCTTATCTAAGATTTTTTTTTACTCCATTATGAGGTATAGTGGTTTAATAATTAATAAAAAAGCACCTTCAAGCTTGCACTTGACCACAGCAAGATGTTTGCAGCAATTACTRTTTTTGTAATTGAAAATATTAATTGCAAAATACACAAGCTGGCAATTTAAAATTAAAAATAATTTTTTAGAAATTTTAAGAGAATCTTAAAACCTGTATTTTCTGTGAACTAGAAAACATTTCCTAATTAGCTCTGACTACCTTGTACTACAGAAACTTTCTTCTGCTCCCAAGCTTAGATATTTCTTTGTAAGAAAGTATTGAGAATAAATAATTTTCTTTCAAGTATTGAAGCGTGGAGTGACATCTAAATTCTTCAAAATTCTGGAAAACAAGATTTTAGGGCATGCAATATTTTTGATCTTCCCTTCATTTGTTAAAAAACAACCTGTACCACACAGGAGACACAAGATCAGTGTTACCCTGGGCTGGGTTGGATTCTGCTATCAAAAACACTTCCCAGCACTTGGAAAAAGGCAGCTCCTGGTGAAACAGAGCAGGTTTAAAATAAAATCCCAGAAAATAAAGAATTAAAAATTGAATGCTGTGCACAGCCACACTTCTCACCCTCTGTCCACTCTMCTATCCATGGTGAAATCATCCTCAATCCTGGAGCTGGAAGTTTATCCAACACGTGGGTTTTTAACTCCAGCTGAGAGAGAGGTAAGGAAGCCACCAAAAACCACCCTGGGAATTCTGGGTCCTGAGGAACTCCAGGATCATCAAGACAGAACATTCTAGAGGCCCATACCAGGCTACAAACAAACATTTCTGAGGAATTGATGATCAGAGACAGCAGCACCTCCTGCTCCAAAGCCACAYCAACCCCAGCCTCTCCTCCCCACACCCACTGGGTTTGTAGCGCTGGGAGTCTGCAAATCTGACCACCCCAGGGCACAACCAACTGTCCCCAAGGGGAGAAGGGACAAACTACACCCCACAGATGGATTCACATCCCTTAATCCAGTGCAGGGAAGACTTCAGACCCTGCTGTGTGCATGGAAATTCTGGAATCTGTTCAGCAGAGTACCCAAACTCTGTCCAACTCAGCAAAACCTCGTGGGTTCCCCTTGGTTGCCTTTTCTGTGGCTGATTTCAGTTTATCCTGGAATGGGCTGGGTGGGAAAGGACCTTAAATCATCCAGCTCCACCCCCTGCCWTGGGCAGGGACACCTTCCAYTMTCCCAGGMTGATCCAAGYCCYGTCYRGCCTGGCCTTGGACACTTCCAGGGATSCAGGGGCAGCCACAGCTTCTCTGGGAAATCTCRGCCAGGGTCTCTCCACTCTCAYGGGGAAGAATTCYTTCCCAATATCCCATYYATCCCWGCCCTCTGGCAGTGGGAAGCCATTCCCTSTGTCCTGTCCYTCCATGCCTTGTCCCCAGTCCCTCTCCAGCTCTCCTGGAGCCYCTTTAGGCTCTGCAAGGGGCTCTGAGCTCTCCCTGGATCCTTCYCYTCTCCAGGTGARCACCCCCAGCYCTCCCAGCTCCAGAGCAGWGGGGCTCCAGCCCTGGGAGCATCYTTGTGATTCCAACGTTCTCACAGGTCCACAASTCCCTGCTCTCTCCTCTCAACAAAYTGAAAATGGACAATATTCATCCTCAACTCCAAATCTGAGACCTTTCCYACAGAGTATTCCACGAGGGAGAACAGCAAGTCCTCATCACCAGGATCCTGACAAGGGACACATCTTTAAAAGCTGGTGCTGAAGTCACCAGAGCACAGAAGGCACCAACTGTCCCCCTGCAGGATTTGCTTTCTCCACCATCCTCTTCCTCTTTCCTCAGCTGAGGGATGTGCACAGTTATTAACAGATGGYCAAATTAATGACATTAATCAGCACTTTTGTCACATCTGTCCCTCTCTCTGTGGCAACACCATGTTCAAAGGAAACATGCTGGGATTGATGGTGGCTTGCAGAGGGAGGCTGCAGATGTAGTGAAAAACAGACACTGGATTTCTTAACCTTGTCTTGACCTTAGGAAAACTCAAATAAGCCCAAATTAAAATTCAAATGGTCACGTTTGCAAACATGCCAGAGAGCTGGAGGGAGCTCAGAGAGAGGAGGAACCAGTTTGGACACTGGTGGGGAACTTCACCACCAAGGCACTCTCCAGCACCAGATATTKCTCCTGACTGGAGAGTTAAAAAAGCAAATATTCACAGCTGAAGGAAGAACCATCCAGCAGAGAAGCTGAAATACTGGATTGRAAGTGGAAAAGCTTGTTTCTTTAGATTTTAAGCACTTTCTCAGGCTGAATCATTTCTTTTGCTCCAGCTTCTGGTTTGTTTAACCCATCTGAACCAACCAGCAGTTTCATAACCAGTTTGATGAGCCAAAAATCAGAAGACACCCATGGAGGAASGTTAGACACCCTTTAATGACACTAAGTCAGCAAAAAATCAGATTGCTGTGAACACCCAGTCCTTGCAGGCTGCTTGAGGAGATCCAGCTGCCACCCTGGAGGTAATAAAATCCCTGAGATAAAATTTCTGAGAGAGACCAAGCTGCTGTTTCCCTCTCATTCCCACAGCAGCATTATCCCTACAAGTTGTCAGCCCAAATCCCACTCCTCCAGACACAGGAATRAGCAAATTCCTGCCCCAGGGAAAGCAAGGCAGGGAGGGAGACCAACTCATCATCAAGAATTTGCCCACCTGGCTTAAAAATCAACAGGAAGCCACCTGCTTAGTTCACACTTCCATATACAAATCCTGTTATGATAGGATCAAAAAAAAGTTACTTTTCCTTGTTTTGAACTGCTGCACTGCAATTTTTTTTTATTTAACTTTTTTTTTTTAAGGAAAGCTCTTTGATCAGACAAATATTTTTAAAAAGGACAAACAAAACAAGGCTGGTCTGTAAAAGCTCAAGCCCATGGCAAGGGCTGCTTGGGTGGAAGGGATTACACAGGACAAAAATAAGGTGAGGTTTATTCCCTAGAAGCCAAACCCATATTCTTAGGTCCTGGTGTGTTACTTTCTCACATAATACACAGTTAAAAAAGAAAAGGGGAAAAAAAAAGACAACTGCAAGAAAAAAAAACCCCACAATTAGGATTTGTTTTGAGCACCCAGTTGAGCAGCTATGCCAAACATTGTTTTGTGGTCCCTTACATGATYCCACTGCTTTAACCCTATTTACCCCATAGAGAAAAGTGTTTCTAGATCACATCTTTATGCAGTTTAATTTAGAGCTGGATTTCCTTCCTCCCCTTTTCATGTTTTTTTCCCCCCTCTTTTTTTTCCTCTAAATCTCAGTGAAGAATCCCATTGGAGAACCACCTTTGCAGGACAAAGTGCTATAAAATATACAAATGACAAGGTCCAGCACAGAAATGCCAAAAGCCAGTAGGAAATCAGGTCAGTTAAAGCCTTTTACCAACCCAGACCTGCCTCTTACTCCACAGATTTCCCCCAATTATTTTATCAGACCCATTTGTGCATCTATTTTTTCTTTTTTTTGTCCATGCAGTGCCTGAGGACTGGATATGACCAACTGAGGAGCCTCAGGATATTTAAATGACAAAAGCAACTGAGCCACCCTGATTTCAGAGCCACTCAATCTCAACAGAAAAAACCACAATGATTTCCTCTTTCTGAGAGGGGGAAAAAAAATTCTTGAGGGTTCTTTTTCTTCCAATTCTTAAAACAGAACAACTCCAGTCGTGACAAAGTTCTGATTGGCCTTTTCCTCTTACAAACTTCTACAGCCTAAAAGCTTCCACGCTGCAAAAAAAAGCCAGGGCAGCAAAAATCCAACCACCAAAAAACGCAGCACAGCTTTCACACCAAGTGTAGTTAAAAAATGACTAAGTTTTCTTGATGTATGAATTTGTGGGTAAACCATTCATCAATGACCTGTTTACCTGTGCAGCAGAGTCCCTCAAGCCGAGGGCCATGTCATTCCCCTTTGACTGATTAATTAGCCAATCAAGGGGTATTTTTCACTGTGAGGCAGCATTCCAGCTAATGCCTGGTCTCTAATGGTAACACATTAAAGCCAACTCGGCTCTTTAAGCCTCTGGAAGTGACCAAAAGGGAAGGAGAGAAGATAAATCAAAAAGAGCTCCCCCCCAGTTTTGTTTCTGTTGCTTAACAAACCCCCTAAGGAACAAGTGTGGAGGCAAGGCTTCTCCAGTGAAGAGAGGAAGAAAAAGCACATTTACTTCCAGATTTGGAGATATCTCCTCCTCTCCCTCTCTCCTGATAGCTGAACAGCAATAATTTATCCTTCAGTTGATTAACAAGGTGCTTATAGAATAGGCAACAAAACATCAATACTTTGCTCTTCCTCTTTTTTTTTTAATCAAAAGCACAACTAGGACAGAACGCTGAGTAAAAGAAATTCTTCCTGGGGTTCCTGAAACCATCTCATCTGCATGGAGAAATATTAAATATACGGCCCAAATTAACACCTTGAGCCTAATTAATTTTCTGACTTGSTGTGTAGGGTGTTGTGAGTGACCAGCTCAGAGCAACAGGGCCTTGGAGCTGCTTTCCATGGGTCTGTGCTGCCAGATTTGCTCCACCTGTACTTGGGTAGGTGCCTTGGGTGTTCTCAGGTGCAGGGGGGTTTTCAGATGCCTCATTGTCCTTTTGTGGTCACCAGGAATTGATGCCTCGGGAAGGCTGAGCTGGAACAGAGACTGGACAGAGCTGGAGAATAAAGTGGGTATTTATTGAAAGGGATACACCTTGGGCAGGACAAGAGCCTGGCCAGGGCTACACCCAAGGTGGACTCAGAATGGTCACAAAAGGGACTCAAAATGCTCACAAAATGGATTCAAAATGGTCACAAAATGGACTCAAAATGGTCAAAAAATGGACCCCTGGTCCCGAGGTCTCATACTTTTGTAAGTTTTGGTCCATTTGCACATTGGGGTTTAATTGTCCAATTCCAGCTCCAGGCTGTGAGGTCTCATCCTTCTTGTTYCTCCCTTCAGCCCMKCCTTGTTTGTGCTTTTGGGCCTGAAAGTTGTCCTTGGTCTTCAGCAGGAAAGGATTTGTTTTTCCCTACTCTGTGAAGGGAACTCACTTAACGTGAGGCTCTGAACTACACCTGAAGCAGCACAGAATCTGAACAACATGAAAGCTAAAACTTAAGGCATCAGTATCACCTGTGCAGGGGGTTGGAACTGGATGRGCTTTAAGGTTCCATCCCACCCAAACCATTCTGCGGTGCTGTGATTTAACCCTTCAGCTGCACTGTCCTGGTGTCCTCCTTGTGACTTTGTGTCACCAGCCTGCCCTGGYTGCTCCTCAGGCACAGGCAAAGGCCTTGCACTGCTCACTGCTGGCAGAAATCTGGTTTTGGGTTGGTTTTTTTCTCTTCTTTTTGACCCTTTTGGCTGTTAAGAGTTCATGGTGGAGTGCAGAGCAGAACTGGACAGGCTGAAGAAATTCCTGCAGTACTACAGGGGCTGTAAAAACCCCTTGATAACAATCATGGAATGGGCTGGGTTGTGAGGGACCTTAAAGCTCACCCCATTCCACCCTTTTCCATGGGCAGGGACACCTTCCACTATCCCAGGCTGCTCCAAGCCCTGTCCAGCCTGGCCTTGGACACTTCCAGGGATCCAGAGGCAGCCACAGCTTCCCTGGGCACCCTGTGCCAGGGTCTCCCCACCCTCACAGGAAACATTTTTTTACTCATATCTCATCTGAATCTCCCCTGCCTTGTCTCAAGACCCTTCCCCCTTGTCCTACCACCTGAGACTAAAATCTGAAGCAAGTAAAACATGCTGGTCAAAGAGAGGTTTCAAAGAGATTAAGACTCTAAAATATTTCATGACTGAACAGGGAAGGCCAACAGATCCATGTGCTCAAGGACAGGGATTCCAGCATGAGCTCATCTCCTTTAACCACACAGAATCTAAGCACAACACAATCACAGGAGTCCAACTTCAGCCACAGGAGTCCAACCTCAGCACTGGAGCCATTCACAGAATGGCTGCTGGGAGATGTTTCACTTAAAACTGATCCATCTCTGCCCATCCCAACGGGTCTACAAGTGTTAAACTCATCTTTTTTTCTTGGCATCACTCGCTGAGGAGCTGGGATTTCCCTCAGGAGACWCCTCCAGTGCCCCGCTGACATCACTGTGAGGAAGCCTGATGAAGAGTAAGTCTGTGTCTTCCTTTTTCTAATTGAAGTTCTCACCCCCCAGTCCCATTCCTGGCTTTTGCCTGCTCTGATTACTGTCCCTTCCCTTCCTCTGCTCCTCCCTCCCCATGACCCCCAGATATTTATAGGCAGAGAGGTCATCTTTTTTCTGCCTCCTTTCTGAGATGAACGTATCCAGTTCCTCCACTCTCTCCTTCTAGGACATGCCCTCTAACCCTGTCTCCCATTTTACTAAATCCTTTTGGACTCTCTCCAGGTTTTTGATGTCTTTTTTTTTTTTTTTTCTGTTCTGCTGCTCAGTCCCAAATACTTCATGCTAACTGTGGTCTCCAAAGCAGAACGGTGAAAAAATCTGTGTTAATTTGTAACTCATTTTTCTCTCCTGTAGTTTTTTTTTTCCTTCCTTGGCATTGCTAAAAGAGGGAGCGGCAAATTAATTTATGTGCTAACAAATTTGGTCACAGTTGAAAAAAAAAAACAAACCCAAAGACTAAACTTTCAACTTGCCTAAAGTCACAATTGTGAAACCCCACAAACACCAATATTGTGATGGGTATTTTGCAGGAAGTTGAGGTGCAGGGAATGGTATCAGTTCACCTATAACTTCAGGGAGCCCATGGCAGAGCCAGACTTTAATGGATTTCCAGCTATGTCCCTTAAGATTAGCCAACATGCTTTTCTGATAAGTGCTGGGAAATACAAATCAGTTGAGGAAGTTCTGCAAAATGTGTCAGAAGACAATTTCCTGATTAAAAAACAAACCAAAAAAAAAAAAAAAAAAGAAGTGAAAAAGCACCAGGGGTGGACAGTTCCATTCCTAATGCCTAACAAGGAAGAAATCACTGCAAGCCTGAGACTTTCGGACCACTTGGATTGGGTGGAACTTACGCAGGTTTACATCCAAGTTACACACACTTGGAGGAAGCAGATTACTCATGGAAATGGCCTGAGCCGTGCATGTGAGAGGGATGCAAAACACTCAGGTTTTTATGCATCTCCAACAGGGTTGGAGCAAATCAGAGCTGCAACCCCCACCCCCAGCCCCCAGAGTGAAATCAGTGCCAGAATCATGTTGTTCAGCAACCAAGCTGGGACCGTCTGCAACTCATTCCCAAATCCTCACCCTCACTCAGGAGCATTTTCTCCAGTGATAAGGCTCCATCAGGAAACACAGCTGGATGGAGGAAGGAAACTCTGAGAAGCAAGAAAAAAAATAAAAAAAAAATAGTGGGGGTTCCAGGAAGTTCAACCAGATAGGAACTAATGGAATTTGTTTTTCTGTCTCCCCAGCTCCCAGTGTTCCTAAAGCAAGTGAGAAAAATCACAGGGAGAAGTGGGGGCAAAAAACAAGTCTGGCAGATCTTACCCTGCAAAACAGGTCCTCACTGCAGGTCTCCAGAGAGCATCATAATTACAATTCAATATTTTCAATCACTTGCTCTCCCTGGGAAAAACTGCAGACGTTTTCAATTTAGGTCCACTCTGAAGCCCAGCCATTGTTTTCTTCCCCACCTCATTTTTTTTGACTTGAAATTTTTTTTTTTTTTTGTTTTGTTTTAAACAAAGGTCCCTGTATAGTTTATTAAGGAGGTTTGAGTTGGGCACATGATTTAGCAAAAATAATTTTTAAAAAAGAATGGTTGTGTTGAACATTCAGGAGAATTAAAGGTTGTAATTGCCTCTGATTAGTAACACATATCCCAGAACCATCAAAACAACAGCACTGTGGTTTTATTACTTCTAGAGAAACTCCTTTCGACCCTCAGGGGCAAACAGCATTTCCTTTCACAGCCTTTGCAATTCCCCTCTTTTGCAATCTTTACAGTCCTCTGGCCAACTCCCTCTTCCTTTGATAAGGTAGATAATCCAAGTTTCTACATTCCCCACTCACTGCAGCAGAGCTGGTGTGGAACAAGAGAAAGGATCCATCACCAGACCAGTCCTTGGCCACTGAGACAGTTAAAAAAGGAGTCTGAGATCAGCCCCACAGTTAGGAGAGCTCAGATTAAGCCCACACAGAGCATCTCCAAAGGCTGTTTGCAGTCAGGATCACAGAATGATTGCTGATGACCACACTGGAAAAGAGTGGACAGGACTGACTGGAACAGTGACACATCTGATTTTTGTTGAGACCTTGTTCATCACTGCAGCAGTTCAGGGCTGACAGAATTTTTGACAAGCACTTCAGAAGAGCCAGGATTATCCTGCTGGTCCAGAGACCATCACTGAGCCTTGAGTTCTCCTGCAAATTCCCCTTGGAGCATCAGCACAGACAGAATTCCCTGCATTTTGCTTTTTTCTTCTCTTTTCCTTAACCTCTAAAGGCAGTTTGGTGTGACACCAGCCATCCAACCAGACCTAGTCCAACAGTGGGGAGGTTTAGAYTGGATTTAGGAAAAATTTCTTCRTGGAAAGGRTTGTCYRGCACTGGAACTGGCTGCTCAGGGAAGTGGAGGAGTCACCATCCTTGGAAGTGTTTGAGAAACACATGGCTATAGCACCTGAGGACATGGTTTAGTGGTGAACAGGCTTGGAGTTGAGGATTGTMAAGGTCTTTTCCAGCCTTAACRATTCCATGATKCTGTGATCTCTTCTGCCCCTYAAGWGATCTCTTTCATCCACCCACTGAAMTTTTGTCAGGGGCTTAAAATGGAGGCTTTAGGGAATAAATGCTGATAATCAAAACTCTGGACAAACTCCTGAAGGAGCTGCCATACCTGACCCTGCTCTGGGCAGGGTGACTCCTCTGGAGACCTCCATGCCTCCTCCAGTCTCAGCAATTCTGTGATTCTATGAAAAGCAGTTCCTGCATCTTCTCATCAAGTCACACCCAAGTTTTTCTGATCCCAGACTGAAACAAGTAAGAAATAGGGGAAAAAGAATTAAGCTGAAAATCTTTGTCAAAAGATCAAGAGTGGAATGGTGGCTCTGCTGGGGTCATTCAGTGCACATCAAATGTCTGCTGAGTGCTTCTCAAACTGCAGCTCTGAGATCAGAGGAGGGAGATGATACCTCAGAAAGAGCCTCAGAGACAGAACTTCAAGCTATAAAATCATGGAATGGGTTGGTTTGGGAGGGACCTTAGAGATCATCCAGATCCACCCCGTGCCATGGGCAGGGACACCTTCCACCATCCCAGGCTGCTCCAAGCCCTGTCCAGCCTGGCCTTGGACACTTCCAGGGATCCAGGGGCAGCCACAGCTTCTCTGGGCACCCTGTGCCAGGGCCTCAGCACCCTCACAAGGAAGAATTTCTCCCAACATCCCACCTAACTGTCTTCTTTAAGTTTGAAGCCATTCCCTGTGTCCCTGTGTTCCTCCATCCAGGTCCTTGGAAATGGTTTCTCTCCATCTTTCTTGYAGCTSCTTTCAGGTACTGGGAGGMCACAATTAGGTCACCCCAAAGCTTCTCTTCTCCAGRCTGAACAATCCCAATTCTCTMMGCAGAGMTGCTCCATCCCTCTGAACATCCTGGTGCCTCCTCTGGACTCACTCCAACAGCTCCAGGGGTTTCTGGGCTGAGCCATGTCCAGCTCTCACCCACCAGCACCCCCAAGTCCTTCTCCCAGGGCTGCTCCATCCCTTCATCCCCAGCCTGGATTGATCCCTGAGGTTGCCCTGATTCAGATGCAGCACCAGCACTTGCTCTTTTTAAATCCATGAGATTCCTGTGGGCCACTGCTCCAGCTTTTTCCAGGATCAGTGGGAGTACTTCCATGGATCATCTCCACTGCACCCACAGCTGGGAACCTGCAATCATATTCATGGACAGGAGCAGTTCTGGCTCCTTTGCAAGGATGAAATTCCCTATCCTGTGACCAGGGAAACCAGCCCAGGGTTGGAGGAGCTGAAATTTGAAGGGAACTGGAGCCTCCCATGACCTCCAGGCAAACCCAGGGCTCTGCTGGGCACCAAGGCCCTTCCTACCCCATCTCAGGAACAAATCAGTTCCAGGAGAATGGATGCACCTCCCCGCTCCTGCAGGGAGCTCTGTGCCACAGCAGGGAAATGCCCAGAGCTCAGGGATTTCAAACCAGAAGGCAAACACAGAGAATTCCTGCAAAGCCTCACAGGGACTCTTCCGTTTGTGCCTCCTTAAGGAGCAGGCTCTGGAACATGATGGAAAGGGATCATCAGAGTTCATGGGTGCAGTGCAATGAAACTGCTCAGAGCTGGAGGGCCTGAGCAATGCACTCCTGTTCTGTGCAGACTCCACAGATCTCTGATCCATGAAGAGAAGGAGAAGGGGGAGCTGGGGGAAGCATTTGTGCTGCCTCTGTGGCTGCCCAGCAGCAGCCAGAAGACAACAGTGCAGCTCCAAATTCTCTTCCCTCCTGCCTGGATCTGCATGTGGAAATTTGGGTGCTTAGGAGGGAACAGTCTGAGACTTTTTTTTGCCAGGAGCTTGAACCATTTYAGGAAAWCTGCACAGCAGCCATCAGCCAACCWCTGCAACTGTCAAGGGATTGGCAAAAAAATGCACAAACTCAGACACCTTCATAAAATCCATGGGATCTGCAGTGTTTATCCACAAAAGAGCAAATGTTCTGCAGGACAAAGTCCCAGAAGAGGCAACTTTCCAACTCTGAATTTCAGAAGATGTAGAACAGAGAGAGAAAACAATACCAGCTACTTGAGACAACCCATGAGTGGGCAAAACCTGCTCCCTCAACCCCAGCAGTGCTGAGCTGCTGTAAATCCCAGTTTGTCCTGCTTCCCAATGATCTGACAGCAAGGGAGCCAAGGAGAAGATCCAGGGCATATTTAGGTGATCAGAACCAACCTGGTACCCACAGGATGTGAGAGCTCCAACAGCTCTCACAGACTGGAAGTTCCCAAATCCTTATTTCAGCTCCCAGTGACCTGCAGTGAAGTTCCAGAACAACTTCCAAGAGCACAAGGAGCAAGGTGTCAAACACTACAGGGCATTCCAGAAATTTCCACTCCATTTCAAGTCTCACCTTTCCCTTAAAACCAGAGATTTCCAAGAACTTGGAACCAACAGGGCAATTCCTGCAATATACTCATTTGTGCTTTTCCAAATGTTATTTTTTCCAAAGAATTTTCCTGGATATGTTGGTCATGTCACAATTATTTTACCCACTGACAGAGCTGCTCTGGGCCCTGCAAGTGCAAAATGCTAATGAACACATAAATAAAATAAAAGCTGGTCCAAACCTGGATCTCAGTGCACAAAGTCAGGGGAAAGGTCTTCTCATCAAATATTTATCACTAGGCCACCTCTGAATCTTTTGCAGCTGCTCAGCCTTTCCCATTTTTTGTGAAAACAAGGGCAGTTTGTGGAGATTGCCCTGTTGCTACTGAATGTCCAGTTTTATTTTGGATATTCATGGATCTTTCACAGACTCATTTAGGTTGGAAAAGACCTCTGAGAGCACTGAGTCCAACCTTTGACCTTTCAGGTCAAGCAGAATTCTTCTTTGTGATGTACATTTCCTACCAAAAAAGTGAAAATACTCAAGTTCCCCATCTCCAAAGAAGTTACATCGTCCACAAAAAACAGGGATTAAATTTACTCTTATTTCCTCACAAGCACAGCACTTAAAAACACATTGGAAGAAGACATTTGGATATTTTGTTTTAAGGGATAATAAACAAGAGAAAGGAGAAGATTCTTGTTTACCTGGGTCTTGGCACTCTTCTGTCTTTTCCCAAAAATGCAGGACAGGTCGTGTTCAGTGCGTGAGGAGAGATCCTTACCTGGAAGGGGCAAAGAGAAGGGAAAACCCCTAAACCTTCACATCTGAGGATGCATTTTGGTAACAGTGTGACCCACAGACAGAGAGGAATTGCTCTTGGAGATAAACAAAAATCAGGAGGTCCAGGTTGG
>CADDXX010000640.1:0-54709 GCA_902810485.1 Alauda arvensis
GACAGTACTGGAGTAAATGCTCTAGGCCATCCCCGTCCTCAGGCTACTGGAACCTGAGTTCAAGATGTCTTACATGAAGGATGATCTTTAAAAGCTTCCTTAGACTCATGGGTTGCCTGACTTTTTTCTTCAAGCAGTCAAGCGTAGCTTGTCTAATAGAACACCACTAAAGAAAATACAGGAGAAAAAAAAAAAAAAGAAGCAGAAGTTTTAGCAAAAATTAATACTACTTTTCCCCTTAAACTTCACAGGGGAAATTGAAATCTTTTAAAATCACTTCTTTTCTGGAATGCCCACCCTGGACTCTGCTACTTTCTATGTACATCCACCTCTCCCATCCCATACACCTCACCTGTTCCTGGACTTCTGTTGTAAATTTTCTGCTTTCACTGGGTACAGCCAGTGTATTGCATTACAATGGCAGCATTTACATACACCAGTGCCTCCTCTTCCTACCCTAAATCACAGCACATTTGATCCATCTTTTTATAAACCATTTTGGTAAAACCTATGTCTGCAAAAGTAGTTGTTTCATCTAGTAAAATAATCCACTCTGAACTCTGAGCAGTCATTACTCCAAGTAGCTCACTGAAAGCATGTAATTTTCTGAGTACCTGCAAATAAACATCCTTAGCAATTGTATGTTTTTCCCAGAAGTATTCTGTCTTCTTTAGCTAGGCTTATTTTCTGACATTCTTGTAAAAAATGCAGCAGCAGCAACTCTGTATGTGAAAAGGCTGAGGCAGATATAGGGGTCAGTGTATAAGGGCAAAACAAATAAATCTCATGAATTTTCAGATGTGATTCGTGTTCTTAATAATGTCTTCTTGTTTGAAAAAGAAAGTAGAAAGAAAAAAGAAAAAAATTAAGAAAAAGGTGGGAATCCTCACAAGTTTTAATGCCTTTAAAATAATATCTTGTGCAAAAACAAGGATTGACATTAATTTTTAAACAGACAGGCTGTAAATTTTTCATCTAAAAACTCCAAGTGTGTCATCACTGTCATTGACTTACTCTATGATGGCCTGAAAATGGATAAATACAATACCTAAGGAGCAAGAGCATCATAAATCTTCATTCAGAAATCTCTTCTATCTCCCAGTATGACAAGAAAAGTGAAAGGAACAGATTGCATACAACTAGGCAGAGCTGTATTACTCCACAAAATTAAATGATCAGCAGGGTATTATGTCAGTTCATGTTGTTGCAATTCACAGAACAATTTCAAAATGAGCAGGTGTGCCATCAATTAACTACCACATTACATTTCCCTACACTTAAAAGGAAGTCTCTGCAAAGTTCAAATCAGACATCCTCTCCATGAAAACAGAAGCAGCTTAATGACTCCTTCCCTCCTCCTGACCCCCAAGAAAAGTGCTGTAGTGATACGTGATCCTTTTTTACTTTGAAGGTGCCAGTCACTGTGAAACAAAATAATTTTAACCTTTCATGCATTTGAAGTTTCAGAAGGCACTTTTCTCTTTGTGATGTTTTTATAGTAGTTGTTTATGATGTTTGTAGAGTAGTTGTTGTTTCATACTCATTTGAAATAACAAGAATTACATTTTTCCTAGTGAAAAACAAGTGGTGTGTGTATGGTTTTCTGCTATTTGATGATTGTCTGATTCTGCAGGTCTAGTGGAGTGTCTTCAGGAATCAGAAGCATTCTTTGCTGTTTTGAGATCAGTTCTTAACTGAGGTTTTACAAGCTGCTTTTATTACGTAACACGTAGAGTTAAAAATTGGACCATTTGATAAACTGCAGAATTCCAGTTTATTGAAACCAGTTTATTGGTCAATGGCTCCAATCCTTGCATTGGTTTTATCACACAATAAAAGTCTCTACCAGATGATTCTACTCAGCCCAGGGGACATAATGAAAACAAAAAACGGAAAAAGTGGCATCTGAATCTTCAAATGCATAAAAGGTCATGCATGATTTTGTCTCAAGGTGCCTGGCACCTTCAAGCAAAACACTATCATGTATCACTGTAGCACCTTTTTGATTAATTCTGCTGCTCTTCCAATCACATTTTTGAGCTTCAGAAATCCCTTGTAGGACATTGTATAAATATAACCACAATAAAGGTAGAAAAAGGAGGCAGGCAGAGGAAGAATGATACAGTTGGACAGCTGGTCTAACCTCTTTGATGAATGATGAATTTACAAGAGTAAATTATGAATTCATACAAAGGAATAATAGATCATAAGGAGAGTAATTGAAAGCAAGAGGCCTCACAGAGAAGAAAAGAGTAACAAAGATAAAGAATACTATAAAACATACAAGAACAGATATATATACTCTCTGACCTCAAATTAATCAAAATAAAGAATGTGGTAGTTAAAACATTCAGAATCTTCCCTTTGAAGTCACTTTATGTTGTCAAAGGATGAAGAGATCATGAAAGCATATATGGAGCCATTAAATTAAAATAAATCTAAAGAAATATTTTACTTCACAATACCACTGCAGAGACTTAATGGTCAGCTTTTTTTTTCCTCTTTTACTCTTGCAACCACTTAGTCACAATTTCTTTAACACATTTCTAAGATTCTCTTCTATCTTTCCATCCTCTGCCCTTTCTTCTTTCCATTTCTCAACTTCCTTGCTTCCCTACACACAGATTATGTCAAGGAATAAATAAAGGAAAGAAAAGCAAAGGAAGGGTCCATGGTCCAAACAGACTTCTTTGGAAATGTCAACCTTTTGAACTCAGAGTTGTTTTCTTTCAATTTCTCCTCTACCAGTTCAAGATCTTTAGACTTTTTTTTTTTTACCTTTGATTATATTTTCTTCCTTATTATTTTCTTTCAGAATTGCAATTAAGATTAAATTCCTACTTTATAATTTTTTCTTTTAAAATATTCTTAATATTCAATTTCTTCAGGTAAGACCCCACACCTTATTCTTTTACCTAAGTGTCTGGGACAAAAAGGGCAATTATACATATTTGATGGTTCTTAGGGTGTGTAGTTATTTCTTTTCATTTTTCTCCCTGATTTTCCTTTATGGCTATTCAAATTTTCATCTCCTACTCTTCCATTTGGTTGCAATAATACTCAGATAAGGATGGAAGACCATCACTATATCACTGATTTTAAATAGCTGAATATACTGAACTGATTTAGCTCAGATGTTGAACTACTCAAGAGAAAAGAAAAATTCTTGTTTAATTTCAAACTGACATATTTTAATAGCAGGGCAAAAAGACTAATTTCACATAACATTGATACAATATAATGACAGGGATGTCAGATACAGCAGAGAGGTCTTCACTGAAAAAAAACTGTCTGACTGTAAACCTTGCCTTTAACTTGTTTCATGTGGCTATGATCTTAAATGAATGGCTGAAAGCAGTTACTTTTTATTCTTAAATAGATTGAATGTTCCTATATAATTTTTTTCTTAACAATTCCAGTTCCTTCTGTTTTTCAGTCATCTTTCTAGGTCCTTTGAAAACATAGGTGAATCTAAACCCCTTGGCATTGTCTTGGGGTGATTTTATTATGATGCTTTATTCCCTAACTGCCTGCTTTATACCCAGAAAATGGCTGCTGTAGTTTTGAGATGGATCTGGGTGTTGGGGCAGGGAGCCTTGGGCTCCTGTAGGGTTTGGATTCAATCTCTCTCTACCTGGAATCTCTCTCTCCCTGGCCTGGTCTGCAGCTTACATGGATTGTTGCTTTGTGGCATTTGCTGGGTTAATTTTCTTCAATTTAGACAAGAAGTTTCTGGGGGGTCTTGGTTTATTTGGGGTGTTGGTTTTTTATGGTTTTGTTTTGGTTTTGGGGGGTTTTGTTTGTTTGTTTGCTTGCTTTTGGTTTTTTGTTTGTTTGATTTTTTGTTTTTGTTTTGTTTCTGTTTTTTGTTTGTTTGTTTGTTTTTTGGGTGGGGGAGGTGGGAGAGTTGGGTTTTTTCCTTCCCCTTGCCTGAAGGCTTTTCCCTGGTAAATCCTTTTGGCAAGTTTTTTGTTTGTTTGTTTGTTTGTTTGTTTGTCTTTTTCCTCTGTGGCCTGGGGAGCTTGTGGAGTAGCTCCGGCAGGTCTGAACCCCGGAGGGACTGAGCCAGCAAAAGAAGAGACATTGAACCCCACCAGCTTTGCCTGCTGTGAGGAGAAGAGCTACACCAGAAATCCAACAGGTTCCCAGCTGCTGTGTGAACTCTTTTTTCTCCTCCCTTCCCAGAGAGGAAGAAGGGCAGCCAGAATCTTTGCCTCCTGGCCACACAGTGAGGTGGGGGTGGGGTGTAAGGGTCCAATATTGTTTTTTTCCTGTGCTTTGTGGGTATCTTGCTTTATTAATAAACAGTTTTACTTTTTTTCCCCCACTTTCATCCCCTGTTATCCATTTCTCTCATGGATAACAGGGGATGAAAGTGGGGGAAAAAACTCCCCCACTTCTTCTCTCAGAAGAAAAGGGAGTTACTGAAGCCTTTACCCTCTGGAGGAAACACTCTTTCCAGGGCATTTCCTGCTGAAATTTGTCTCTGAAACTGAGACAGGCATATAACTACTGCATGGTTTTTAATTTATTCCTGTCTTGCACCGCTTAAGTTTCCCATACCTGCAAAAGACAGCTAAAAGACTTTTAAGAAATGTAACATATAGAATTACTGCTTGCAATATTTGGCAAGACTGCTCTGCTTGTCTGTATACAATTTTCAATTGTAGCCAATTTTAGTGTTTCATAAAATTTACCTCAAATTAATAAAATTCTTATTATTTCAGATTTGTCTAGTGCCTAAGGACAACAGATAACAAAATACTGCTATTTTTAATCATATTATATTCCACTGAGGTGTTTGAACTGCAGAAATACAATTATTGGACTCAGTGGAAATAGAAATGATCTTGAACAATGTCCAAAAGGACAAAGTGTCTTATGAGGTAAATATTCAAATTTGTTCCAATGAGAACACTTCAGTGCAGAAGATAAGGTGAAAATGCATCCTGTGTAAAGCATTCAATGCAATGGAAAAAACCAGCAGTGAAAAACAGTACAAAATATACCACTGTCATATCTACAGCCTTTAGCTGTACTCTGGTATTGTCCTCCAGCATAGTAGCCCAGCTCCTCTGGTTGGGTGGTTTGTTTGTTATATTTTAAAAGTATATAAGTTGAAAACATATTTCATTATAAAACAGATAATGAAGATGAAAAGAAGAAAAATTATACGTAGTTACAGTATCCAATGGTCTCACAGAAGCCTAACATTAAGACATTCTCTTGGGAAGTTGTGTGGGAAACCACATGGCAGACCTCAGTTTTTAGTTCAGGCCTTTGCTCCAAAAACTGTTGCTGCATTTCACATTATATTGCCAACAGAACAATCCAGCATGCCAAGATGAGAATCTGGCCAAACCTTCAGTGCTTGCCTACAGAGTCTTGTTTAAGACTGAGAGAACTGGGATTGTTCAACCTGGAAAACAGAAGGCTTTGGGGTAGCCTAAATTGAGGACTTACAGTACCGAAAGGGACCCTGCAAGAAAGGTGGAGAGAGCCTGGAGTGATGCGACAAGGGGTAATGGCTTTGAAGTGAAGAAAAGCAGATTTAGCTTAGATATTAGGAAAAATTCTTTACTGTGGGTATGGTGAGGACATGGCACAGGTYTCCCAGAGAAGCTGTGGCTGCCCCATYCCTGGAAGTGTTCAGGGCCAGGTTGGATGGGGCTCTGAGCAACTTGGTCCAGTGCAAGGTGTCTCTGCCTGTGGCAGACGGGCTGGAACTAGGTGATCTTTAAGGTGCCTTCCAAGCCAGGAGAGTCTATGATTTTGTGATTCTTTTTTCATCTCATTTGGGTCAGTCATTACATCTCATCAGTTAAAGGGCATCCTTTATCTGTGGATGGAGCACAAATTACTGGTGATTCTAACATATTGTAATATAAGAAGCCCATGAGTTTTTGTTCTTCTACAGCAAGGTGATGGGCATGCACATCATCCCTTATGGCTGAGTTTTGGAATCAAAGAGCCAGTTCTGTGAAAATAGGTGTGAAATTTCTGAAGTGTTTTTACTTTTCTGAAGAAATCAACAAAAAAATTGTATTCTGTGAAACATTAAATCTATACCCCAAGTATTAAGTGTATTCCTAGGTCGAATTGTTCTGATGAGTTTATGCTTAATGAGGAAAATCTGACTCATACATTGGCCTAAGGTAGCTAAGAAATGCCAGTTGTGAAATGCCATGATGAAGTCACGTGTAGGCATGTTTAGAAGCAGACTTCTGAAATGGCTAGAGAAATATAAAAGCCCACATCATTCATTCTGAAATATTTTATGAACTGTTTTCCACTTAACAGGGTCTTTATTTTTTTTAGATATATTTCATATGTGTTAAAAAAAAGAAATCTACTTATTTTCTACACATAACAAAATCTTTATCTAGTCTTTCAAATTTGATTTTCTAAATTCCTTCCATTGATAATATTTTTTCACTCTGTTTTTCTAAAAGCATAAACTCTTATGGCAAAAACTATGTGTTGAATTAAATAAAATAGCAAAAATATCCTTTTATATTATACTCCATTATATTACCTCAACTGGGTTTAGTAACATTCACTGTAATCAGACTGAATGCCATTAAAGAATAGGCCAGGAAAGTTCAAAAGTCACTCTTTTTGGGGACAAAAAACAGCTCTTCTAATACTTTTTATTCAAGAGCAAGCAAACAAAATTGTAGGTACTTGTGTCTGTCAGTAGGTTGACCTATAAATCAAAAGATCAGGAAGAGTAACATTTCAGTTAAATTGGTCATTCAAAGGTTTCAAAACGAAGGTATTTTCAGTGTCAGACTTTACCTGTTATTAATATTATTTTTATGAGTCAGTGTTTAAGAGATTTTTCCTTCAGAGGTGTTGGCTTGTTCAGATTAAAATATCTGTAATGGATATCTCTAATGGAAGGGAAAAGCTAAGGAACATGAAAAGGATTAGGGGACTGCTTTTTAGAAGAAAATGCCTGAAGATTTATTTTAGTATTTAATCTTCAGCTGACAACTTGTATTATTATTTGATAGATAGTATCATATGCTTAAAAAACCCAAAATTCAAAAAACAACTTCAAAGACAACTGGGGAAAAAGAAATGGGTCATATAGGTATTTAAGAAGTTAAGCAACATTTTTAATTATGACTAGTTATCTTAGCAGGTAGAAATGACTATTTCAGTCATCTCTATACATCATGAGGTGAGCTATGTATGTAGTGTCTGATGTAATAAGATCTTGCATTACTGCTATGTAGTTTTTTAAAAGACTAACAGAAAACCCAATGCAAAACCAGAACAATGTTAGTCTCTGGTCTATGATACAGTGAAATGACTAAGAATTATTATAAGCCTACCTTTTCCCTTAAAACAAAAACAAGCTTCCAAACAAATAAACAAAGGCGTAAACCATCGTCTCTGCCCCCAATTATTGTATTAGATTTTGTCAAAGAATTGCAATTTGATTGATATTATATTTAAACTATTTAGGCTTAAATAATTATAGTTACTTATCATGTAAAGATCAGCTTATAAATTATATAAGCTTATAAATCTATATATTATAGATTTCATATGTCTGGAATATGAAACTGATATTAGATAATGAAATAGTCTGTTTATGGAAATGTCTACATTAATTGCTGTGTTAGCACTCATATGCATTGTGTTAGTTGGGTAAATTACTGACCAACCCAATGTGGTAATGGATGTAAAAATGCATATCTGTGTTTGGCTCTAATGAATCCAAACAGCTATAGAAATAAATTGTTGTAATTTCCTTGTCTCTCTTCCTATTGAGAGATTTAAATAGGGAGCACAATAGTATTTAAACCAGAGTAAGGAAAAGAGTACAGATATTAAAAACTGTCAAGTCCACTTTTCTTTATGGTGTATTTTTTGCATGTTTTGACAGAATCTCAGAAACAAATGAAAAAAATTATAAACCAGATTCTTAATCTCCAACAAAGTTACATTTTATGCATAACAGGAAAAAAAACTTTAATTAAAATAGACATGGGAGGAATAATAATAATAATAATAATAATAATAATAATAATAATAATAATAATAATAATAGTAGTAGTAGTAGTAGTAATAGTAATAGTAATAGTAATAATAATCCTACTTGTCCACTTTTTTTCATTATTTTCTGTATCCTTTAGTATTCATTCTGATAACTAATTATTGCCTGAATAACAACTGCAAAAATGGAGCATTACATATATTTTTGTTTTGTTTAAAGATACAAAGATGAATCTTCCCAAAATCCCGTTTGACCATTTGACAAATTCAGGAGATAAATGAAATTGGCTTCTGAAAAATATCTAAGGTGCAAGACTGTTTATAATAATGTACACACAAAGCCACAGACACAGAGGCTGATACAAAAAAGTTTCCTTAACAAGGAAAGTTTCTTTCAAAAACCACTTTCTCCAACCTTTTTCCCATGAGATATGACTGGTACTGCCACTAAATCACAAACAATATGGTCAAAATATTGACCGTAATAGAACAAACACTTGTAATAAGTATTCAAACTCTCAACTTGTGTGTGATACAAAGACCAAGAACTGAAACGTGACTGAAGGCAAACAAATAGGATTTCATGGCTAATGTTTTAGGCAGTTAGTGTAGACAGGTTTTGTTTTTCATTGAGGTTAACTGGAAATAATCCAATCTTCTTGGAACTTCAGACAGTCTCCCCTAACACTTGTGTCCATATTTCTCTTCATCCTCTGAATAGCAGACTTTCCGATTCCATTTGCTTCAGTACGACCTCTTCCAGTCCTGATCATGTTCTCCTTTAATTCTTTCCCAAACTATTTCATAAAGCTCTTTCAAAGGCGATTCAGAAGACACAATTTTTCTCCTCATCTTAAGGAAGAAACTGGGTGATAGACTTCAGCATCACTCAGGCACATGAGACCTCTCTGTGATGCCTTTTCTCCAAGATGACAATGCTGCAGGAAGGGTGGTAAACATGAAGAAGAAATCAGAAGCCATAAGGCAGTGAGTGCTGGTTAAATCATGACTTTCAGAAACCTAGCCATCTAATATTCTTTCAAATTCTATAATATTGAGCCATTTCTGCACAGCACAGTTTTGTCCTCTATTGTTATCTTACCACTAAATGTGCTTTTTCTGTCTGTAATACACACATAACCTAATAAACTCTAGAGAAAGAGCAACTGGAGTCAGCCACCAGGAAAGTTACAGAAATATGTACTTGTTCTTGTCACTTCCTAATGTTCATGGTGCTCTGTAATGGGTTCTTTAAATGAGCTGCAATACTGACTATATTTTTTTTCACCTTGTGGTCATTCTACCCAGAGTAATCCACAGTGCTCTGCTAAACCAGCTCAGCTAAAAGCAAAACCATGTGTAGCAATTAGCTGTCACCCTGTAACTGTGTTTTCTGTATCTGAACTGAGAAGAAACAACCTGTAAAATCAAAGTTGGGTTTATGTGAAAGAGAATGCACTTTGTTGTCTCAGTCTAGTCTTCAGTCACCAGTGTGCAGCACAGTACAGACTTCAACAGCTAAACTGCTGCTGCTGCCCTTGATAGTGTCATTGAAACTGCTTTTGAGGTTCTCAACAAAGGAACTGAGAGGTTTAACAATTAGATTTAAAAGACATGGAGGAAAAAACAGTCCATAAAAGTGAATGACATTCTCAGATAGACTCAGCTAGCATTTTCCTTCTCAATGGTGACACAAAAGGATGATTGTGGTGAGGAGAGTATAGCTGTAATTAACTTGTCATTTGTATTAATAATTATATGGTTTCAAGACTGCATATTTTTACAGCGAAGGTCATAGACTATAATGCAGGTTCAATTCTTGCTTCTCTCAGACTTCTCATGGGACACTGCACAATCAATTTATCTTTCAGTGCATTTATTGCTTTCAATGTGAAAAGGAATAGTAATTTTTACTTTCCCCACAGTCATTTACATGAATTTGTAGTTCTGTTTTAGTTGGAGTTTTTCTTATTATAAATGATATTTAATAAGGATTTTAAAAGGAACTCTTTTAAAAATTGTCAAATTGGAATAGAAACATTTTAGTAAGCCATTTAGTTTGCAAATTTCCCAATTTTACTAGAAAATATTTGTCCCAGTTCATTAAAATTCTCTATATGACATCCCATTTTAATTCAAATGAAATGGACACTTTTTCCTCAGAAAAATAACTTTTCTTCCTTATTCTTCATTTCATACTCAGCTTTATATATTTAGAAAGATTACTTCAACCAATAGTAATTTAATTTGGATTGGAGAAGATCCAAAAAAATGCCACGAAGGTGATCAAAGGACTGGGGAACTTGCTCTGTGAAAACAGATGGAAGGTCATATGTCTTCTTTTCCCTGAAGGAAAGAAGACTCAAGGGAGCAACTCACCTCAGTAGACTGGTGTGTGAATCTCCAGGTCCAGTAACTAGGGTGACCACCAAGCCACAGTGAAATGCAAAGAGTAGATTTATTTAATTACCTCACCAATGATACTGGGCAGCACAGATAGACAAGCTCCCGTAGTCTCTCCCTGCTCATCCCACTGGACAGTAGGGCAGGGGGCCCCACCTGCCCCAGTGTATCAAAGGGCTTAGTCCTCAAGAAATTTATGTCAAGGCTGTGCTTTTCTGATCTCTCTCCCTCCCAGCAGGAGGCTCAACCAGGTCTGTGAGAGGGTGTTGTCTCTACAAAGGAATTCTACTGCTCAAAACAGGCTGAGGATGAACACTCACRTAATAAATGGAGTTTTCCCAACTGGTATTCTTAGCATTCCCAGCTGTAAGGTCACTTTGARAGAAACTATTCCTTCCTTGTCAAATCTTCTGGGTTTAACCCTTTCCTCCYAACAGTCAGTGGCAGTTTCATGAGGACCACATGGAGGTGACAAGGGGCAATGACTAGAGGTTGCACTGGGAGGGGTTTCATCTCAACATAAGAAAGTAATTTTCTACTATAAAATCAGACACTCCCTGGAACAACCTGCCCAGGAAAGTGGCAGAGTCCCCGTAACTGGAGTTTTTCAAGATGTAATTGGASATGATGTTGGGCAATCTCACCTAAGCTCCTTTTCCCAGCAAAAGGTGGACCAGATGATCTTTCCAGCTTCCTTTCCAAATTATTCAGTGATCTGCTGAAGATATACTTCCTATTTTCAGTTGAAGATGGGAAAAATATGTGTGAAGTTCTTACATAGTTAACAAGAACATCTCACTTTCAAATTGACTGTAGTTTCAATATTTCAYTTATAAATTCAAATGTAACTGAGTTAAACAGTTAACAGCATGGTAAGCATCATAATTTTTGTAAAAATAAATCAATTGATGTCACATTTTTCAGACTATATATTTATTAGATTCCATTCAAATTCCAAATTTATTTGAACGGGGAAGGAGTAAACACATTTTTCAGTTTCAAGAGAGACTAGGAAGCATTTCTTGGAATTTTCCACTTTCTGAAAAGCAAAGAAAACAGGCATGGAATGGGGGCACAGGAGAGTGGGTAAACTGTATTTTAAAACTGCTCACATAGCATGTATCAGGTTCTATTATTTAAAATTAACATTAATGATGAAAACCATCAGACTTTCTCAATGCATGATAAAGGTTTTACATTAAGAAAAGCAATAGTAATAAAGTATTTGGCATATATTTGGCACATATTGTATATTTATTTCTATGATTGAAATGGAAAAAAATTTTGTGCTGTGTCAGCCATTACATACCTGTGTAATCTCCAACATCCCACTTACTTAAGATAATTTATGTCTACTAAAGCACTAAATCCAGGCATCTGGATCCACTTAATCTCGGAGGACATAAAAGATAGAGTCAGGGAAAATTAGTTTTCTACTATCTCATTTACTTGTTTAAAATTTAAAAATATTAAAAAATAATTGTGCACCATATTTGTTTGTTTGTTTGTTTGTTTTTACCTTGTTAGTCTAAAAGAAAGAGTCATAACAGTATTTTGGCCTCACTAATATAATTTTTTGTACAGGGATGTACACATGAAGAATAATTCAATCCAACATATGAGGGGTTGTGATGTCTTAGACCTTTTTTAGAGTAGTTTATTGTAAATATTCTTGAAAGCCTATTTTCCATGAAAAATGCAGATAAAGATTAGGAAGGATATGTTAAGTTTCAATGAAACATCTTCATCGAGTTGTTACACAGGGGTAAAAACAAAGAACAGTTCATTTGTCATTTCCTGAAGTAAATGTTCCACTTAGAAATGTGCTTCAGTATTACTAAATGTCCACTAGACTTAAGGAATTTGATTGCATGAACCTTTTCACACYGTGCTGACCTTTAGTTTGACCCAAAGCCCTGTATGGCTCCATAAAGCAAATATATACACACATATATGTATATACTAATATGTGTGTATATACACACGGGTGTCTCTGCATATGTCATGGAACCATTTAGGCTGAAAAACCCTTACAATCATTGAATCCAACCATTCCTCCAGCACTGCCAAGCCCATCTCTAAACCGTGCCTAAGAGCCCCATACACATGGCCTTTAAATTCCTCCAGGGGTGCTGACACAAGCAATTCCATGGGCAACCTGTTCCAAGGCTTGTTAAACYTTTAGTGAAGAAATTTTTACTAATATCCCATTTCTTCTTGTCCTATCGCTTGTTACTTGGAAAAGAGCCTGATCTCCACCTGGTTCCACTCTCCTTTCAGGCAGTTGTAGAGACTAAGCAGGTCCTTCCTGAGCTTCCTTTTCTCCAGATTAAACAACTGTATCTCCCTTGGCTGCTCCTTATCAGACTTGTGCTCCAKMCCCTTCCCCAGCTCCATTGCTTTATTTTTGGATATATTATTTAATGTTCGAATTTTATATCAGATAAGGGAATGGCACTAACTAATTTGAGCATTGGAGATTTCATTTCAAGTATGTCTCCTGGGAAGTTTTCAGTTTCTTAAGTAGTCTAAAAGATAACCTTGCATATCTCAATCTTGTCACTTCTTCTTGTATGTAACCATTGACATTGAGGGCATCTCTGAAAGCAAGAAAGGAATGGCTTGGATTTATCATCAGCTATACTGTCTAACATAATTTGACAGCATGAAACTATGAAATGGATAGAATGATTAAAATTTAAAKCCAGCCATACTTGCAGTAGATAATAAAGTCAATGCATTATCTAAGCTAAAAGTCATTGGAAAGAGTTAAGGCAGAAGTACTGAATCTTTTGGGGTCCATCAATTTCAATTCATTTGCTCTAATTTTATGGATCAGTACTTGATCTCTTCACACTAGCATCTCTGAGATGTCAGTCCTTCTAGTGACAGCTCCTGAATAAAATGACCTGCATGTGTACCTATTRCTTCTACACATCCCAGCATTCAAATAATTAACCACAAAATGTGTGTCTCCTAGTATTAGATTGATGCAGTCRCAAAGTACAGCATGCTYTGTTTCCCTTGGCATTGCAAGTGGCATAAAACCCAGTTKACTACAGTTCCATTGTACACTTCTAATAGTGTGGAGAGCTCTGTTTGTCCAAAACAAACACGACTTGCCMCTTGCCATATAGGCTTTTAGAAAGTATATAATTATACACTAYGTAAAGAGCCAAATTATGTAAAATACATAATAATTATATTTTTAAGCAGCTGGAATTACTGCACTAATAATGTAACTGACATAAACCACAAAAACATTGACATGAAAAGCTAATTACCGAATTATACTTAGTATTTGTTCATCATAATCTTTTGTCATTGCACCTGTAAGCATCAACAATCCATAGGTGAATGGGACCAGGGAGTGAAATCTCATCTATTTATCCTTGCTTATATTAATGGAAYGTAATGTCATTTTCCTAGTATGTTTCTTTCTACAAAGATATTTTCAGTAACAATGATGCATGTCATATACTTTGAGCATTTTTAAAAATAATTGATGTTTGTATGAAAATAGGAAACAATTAATTTAAAGCTTTTCAAGACTATGAGGATTTTAGAGGGATTGAGGGGATTGAGACAATGTGTGGTGGTTTTAAAAGAAAAAAATAGGGCATTGTGGACAAAACTAAAATATTGTAGTTTTTTTTTGTCACAGTCTCTAGAATCCAGCTCTTAAATGGAAATGCAAAGAGAAAATCTAGTTGCCCTTTCCTCTTCCTCCAGTCCACTMATTTGATGTTTGATATTTATGTCATCTGTCGTCTGTCAAAGCATTCCTTTATGAACAGTGAACTATTCCTGATGCACAATTATTAGCAGCAAAGTATGGAACTTTACTAAAAGGTTTTAGATGCTAAATACTTTAATTTTGAACTTCCATGATGTTTTCCAAAAGCCATTTTGCTGTTCCCTCCACCCTATGCAATTCAAGAGGGAGTAGAGGCATAGTAAGAAGACAAATCAGTTTGCTTCYTTCTGCATTGAAGGGGAAAAACTTCCCAGCCCTAGAGATGACCAAGATTACTCAGGAATCAAGCCTGAAGAGTTTAATGATGACTTAGGGGAGCTTGAGTCATCAYTGTGCTCAGGGGTGGATGGGGAGGAACCCTTAATATTTTTTTAATGTATTTTCATTGCAGTTGCCATTAATAATGTATCATAACCTTTAGTCTTGTGCATTAATTTGGCCCAAAATTTTAGAGGATATACTCTATAAAGTGCACATTCATGCTTTGTCAATATTTTTAGCCATCATGTATATAATATGAAGTAAAGAAATCATGTAAAGTGGGACAGGAGGTCATCCAGCCATTATGCTCACTCTGCCACTAAAGTTCACTGACTAATGGATTTCTGAGGCAGATGGAAGTTTTTGCACCATTGAGATATTGCTTTGACAGATCAGGCACAATACTATGACTGTTAGTCTTTCAAGCCTGAAGAGTTTCMTTTAATGGCTTCAAGAGAAGCCTTTCCAGAGCAGCAAGATATCCACAGCAGACAGCATTTAAATGTGGGGGGAGGGGGGGGGCAGAAAAAAAAGTGAAAAGAAAAGGTTGCTTTCTTTTTTCAATAATGGACATAACAAGTTTGCTTGAATGCTGCAATAATAAATCAAGTTAATTACAAAAAATTAAAGAGAAGTTCTTAAAGAAGAAATGAAGTTTCACCAGGTCCACATACAGAAAAGTCATCTTGGAAGTGAACACACTGGCAACTTGAAATATAGTTCAARAAGATTTTAAAAGTCTAGGAAATATCAATAAATAATGTAATAGTTTTTCTGAGATTATAAGCTGTCATTTATATGTCATGTTAACATATTAGATAAGAATAGACAGGTATCTGAACACATTTTTATTAGGAAAAATAAATATAGCAATTGAAAGAATATTAATGACCACTAAGACATTTATTTATAAAAAAAGAAAAATTTGTTATGATTKTCTGCAACCCTACTGTCTTCAGTGGATACTGAATTGTGTTGTGAAGACCTTCCTTTGATTACTAGGATCTTCTTTTACCCTTTTCTTGCACTCTTTCTTGTTATTGTTTTAACATAATAAGAAGGTATTTATTATACAACAGACATTGAAACCCAAAGAGAAGTYAACTTCTAGTTTTGCTTTAATCTTATATTTGAAAAATGGTTTTAATTCAGGCTTTTTAAAGAATGCATTGGAATACATTGAATAGATAATATGCTTGTAGTGGTTGTGGTTTGCCAATTTGAGATTTCCCAGCCAATGCACCAAATTATGTGGTGGGTTGAGCACTGGCCAAATGCCAGGGCACCCACTAGAATCACTTACTTCTTTTCTGCTGTGAGATAGAATAAGGCAAAGAGCAAAGCAGGCTCTTCTTTAAAGAGTATAAAGAAAACGTTATTTAAACAGAACTGAAAGAAAAGAAAAATAAATAATAAGAAGAATCAGAATAAAACCTTCAGAGCACTTCTCCTCCCCCAACAAGCTTCTTTTCTTTCCTACTGACAATGTACAGAGACAAAACCTGAGAGTTTAGCACCACTAAAATAATCTTTCATCAGTTCTCTTAGGGAGAGGAATCTCTTTTGCCCTGTCACAGAGACTTCTCCACAAGAAAACAGCTCTCTTGTGGCTTCAATTTTCACAAATAACAGCCACCTGGAAATCTGCATTCGTGAAGTCCCTCCCATCCCTCCCACAGCTGCATTCATAGGCCATGTCAGACTCACAGGGTACTATTTTAAGGATGAGCTGTTCAAAAGTAAAAGTTCTCTTAGTCTATCTCTGAGATCGTCTTCATCTCTGGGTACAGAGGTCTTCTTCTTCTTTCCCTGGAGGCAAAGGGTCTTCATCACTGTCATCTCTCTCTCTCTGTTTAAGCTTCTCCTCAGATCACCGCTACTTCAACATTTACTTGCTTCAGCATGAATGCCTTTGTTCATATCTGCAATTTGAACACTCCATCCCCCCACACTTCTTTAATGAATTAAAGGGATATTTCTTTTGTATCACAGTCCATCACCATGGCCTTGCAGAAGAATTTCAGCCTAAGACCAAGGCACTCTCTCATTCTCCTTCCTCTGGGACTTACTTCCTTCTCCTCAACCTTGGTGTCTTCATGTTGTTTGTCTACCTGTTTTCTCTCACTTGACAGAGGATCAATTTTCTGCAAGTTTTATCTGTGCAATGAAAGAGTTAATATCTTTCCCAAGCCTGTGGAGGGTCATTGGTGGTTTCTGCCAAGCGGTGACATGAAATAGTCATGGTGGGATAGATGCAGACCATGCTGGGGCTGTGCCAGGCTCTCAGGGGGGCAGCCACTCTGGCCACATGGCTGGTCTCCAGCCCCTGCTTTGTTCAATTTTAGCTGCGGGCTGATGGCTTCCCCTCCCCATGCCCAGCAGTTTCTGGTGAAACTCAGCAGCAGAATTTGGGTCGGTCTGGCCACACTGGAAGTGGGGAAGGAGGGGCAGCCTGGCCAATGCTGCAGCAGAGGCAGGGCCCAGCCCAGCCCAGCCCAGCCCCATCAGGCCCATGGGCCACTTAGCGGAGCAGTGCCTGCCCTGCCAGTGCCCTGCCACCTGTGCAACACACGGAAATAAGAGAACTTTTCCTGAGGTTGTTTTCATTTTTAACAGGTGTGTTCACAGAGGCGTGTTCAGCTTTCTAGTGGTTTAACAAGCCGTCAATATTCAAATCTAGTCACTGATTGCTTTTGTCAGGCACAGAGGAAACTGTTAGCAGCTTCTCTGAGAAAAGGCATTTCCATGGGTGGCTGCTTCCCTCCTCACTAAATGTCAATCAATGCAAAACCAGCACAATGCTTCACCTCAAAAGAAAAAAATTGGTGTGTCGCACTGTTACGTGAAAGAATGGCACCACACACAGTAATCGCAAAGGGAAAAAGAAGAGAACTTTAATAGAAACATCAGGCTATTTATACAAAAGGAAAAACAGGTAAAGATTGGTGGTAAAAGGTTCCACCTCTACACAGACATTGGATAATACAAATGCTTGTTAAGAGAATTTATCCCACTAAAAAGAACGTAAACACCAAAGCTTGTTAGAAAAACAACACTTGTTATTTACATGAAGACTATGAGAAACTGACTCTAAAATACAACTTATCAGAAGGCTTAAAAATTCAGAGTGACATAGGTGCACTAATCGTAGAAGTCTACATAAAGCTGTGTATCACTAATAATAGTCTAAATGATGGCAAAATAATGAATGAGGCTGGTTTTCAGCAGTTGTTCTCCATCGGTCTTAGACCACATCTCTTCTAATTGTGTTCTCACTTCATTTCAGATACCACACACAACACTGGAGTGCTATTTAAATAATGTGTACTGAAATAATTTCTTCTGTTAAAGAGCATAGTTTCTATATATTGATAACTTGTACTGCATCCTCTTTTCACTGAGAAGGCCAAGCAAAACTTTTCATTTAATTTAAAATATTCACGCAAAGCAAAACATTTCTGCTGGGTTTTACTCTCTTCTCAACACTTAATAAAACATATATTTTTCTTCCACAAAATTCACATGCGTTGTAATTGTTTCTCAATGCTATACTCATATCTTGGCCCTAATATCTTGCCTTCTGAAGGCCTACATTCTTACCTGCTTTAGCTGATAAGAATGTGAATTATCATGCAAATTATCTCTTACCATGAATCTCTCCTGTCTATAGATACCCAGTATCTGTCCCTTTCTGTATCTGAGATGTATTTTACAGAGACCATAATTGGTGTGTTTTTTAATGTATTGTTTTGTAGCCCCTTTAAATGGTTTGTTCTGTATTCCCCCCTCTCTTTCCCTGTATAGTTGGTTTAGCCCTTATACAGTTGTCACTTGCCTCAGATCCACCCTTTATTCCCGATGGTTCCATGTCACTCTTCCTGACCTTAATGTTTCATAAGTCAGTCTAAATTATTCCCCACCTCTGTGTTCCCCTCATTGGTTTAAGCATTGTCATTCCACCTTGTATTCCTCCCCTGTTCTTCCTCAACTGGCTTTAGTTTCGTACCCTCCCCTGAGACCTCCCCAGTTTATAAGTCACAGTAAACTTGTGTTTAAGGTCTCTGCCTCTGCTCGTCCTTCAAGTTAAGTTCATTTTCTGTTAATAAAATCAATCCTTGGAGTGGCAAGCAGAGCCCATCTCATTCTTTCCTACCTTGATCGTCTGGCAGGTGCCAAGGATACTCAGGAACCCCAGGGGAAATGTTGCAGCTCCGTTGTTTGTGGTCCCTGGATCACTATTAGGAGCTCACCGTGACACATAATGAGGTTTGAACATTAAAAGTCTGTGYTACATTTTAAAGGAAAAATCTGTAATTAACTATGCTTTTGTTACATTCACTCCAAAATATCACTTACTGAAAATTAATATACATAATTTTTTAATGCAAAAAGTTCAACTAAACTATTTCCAGCCCAGACTCCCAACTACAACTGCTATATGTGCTTATTATGACCTCTGCTTTTGCTGGAAATGAACTTTAAATAACAAGTTATATTACTTTTAGGTAAATTTAATTGCATTCATAGCTAAAGAATTGAGATCCTTTAAGTAGATAGGAAAAAAGCTTTGCACTTATTCAGTATCTTTTATTTTTGTTAGTAACAATATATTTACTTTTTGCTCTTTTAGTTCTGTTTTGACATCTAGACAACTTTAATGTGTCTGTCCTAAATGCATTAACCTTGTGCTACATTTGCATTATTCTGTTTTTTGCTTAAATTTAAGGGATCACCCCCCAAAACTATCATTTTTCTAAACAGCTTTAATGTAAGTAATTACTCTTTACATTTGTGCCAAAATTAATGTGCTAACAGGGCATTGAATGGGAAAAAATGGAACAGAAATGAAGAATTCAGGATTATATTTGAACTACATTTTAAACTCTTATTTTAGTTTACTTTGTAGTTACGTTTTGGTTTAGCATTTGAAAAAAGTACTTCATCACCTTCCTTAAGTACTGTTGTTTTCAATTTAGCTTTCTATAACCCTTGTTCTGTAGTCAAAGTATTCCAGTCTCCCTGAAAATCACTCTGCTTGCTTTGGCAGACTCAAAGCAAATTTTAACTCACCTCAGAAGTCCTATCAGCAAGCTCACTCATTAGCGAGACTAATCATAGACATTGGATTGGTCATGCTCTTAACTTCAAATTCAGGTAAAACTTTCTCCAGGCAGAAGTTTTACTGCAGTGAGTGGCTCCTGGAAGAAGAGTAGGCTGTAATCTCAGCAATAACCAAACCTGAAGAACAGGAAGGAAAGAAATTAACAGTATGAGTACCAACAAGGACAATGTGTGCCTTCACGATAYGGCTCCACGTTGGCCTATGTCTGGCCTGTTAATTCAGAGCCAGAAGTCCAGCTGTAAGGCTCCTGCTTTTTGGCCTGTGATCTGTACCCGCATGAGCAGAACACCTTCAGCTGTGTCATCCRAAGTAATGACCTCCTGATTCACATGGTCTTAATCCTAACAATAATATGAATAGTCTTATTTTGTGAGGCCCACACTAACCAASAGAGAAATGCAGCTTTAAGGCATTTATTTAATTAATGTATCTTTACATCAACATGGAAAGCAAGTGCAATCAACGCTATTGCACTTTATCAGGTCAATGATCCTTGATCTAAAAGAGATTTATGTAGAGCTTCAATGAAGTAGTAACAGCTGTGTGGAGTTTTTTTACAGTACTATTTCATCTCCTGTTTTTAGAAACAAAATATTAAGACCTTGAATTGAATTTCATATAGTCACTGACAAAGCAAAATGTGCATAAAAGGCTTATAAAAATATAGGGAGAAAACAATGTGTGTTTGCCAACTGCATACTGATGTAGAATATCACTTTGACTGAGACTTCTTTGAGGGCAACAATATCACAAGAATATGTGGCAGTCAAACTTTTGGAATATGTTAGTTACGTATTTTACTGAAATGTCAAAAAAACCTATCTGAATAGAATTGCACAGGCTTGCTACATTTCAATAACTGATACCCAAGACAGAAATCTGCACYGAAAAATCCTAGATCCAAACCAGTGAAAGCAGGATAAGTGAAAGGAGATTCCAAATTCCTTAATAYTCAAATGAATTTAAAATACTAATGTAGAAGATCCATAATGAACATTGAAATAAAAATCCAACATAGACTTTACAACGTCATTTAAAAGTCATGTCAATTGCCACCGTACTAAAGTGAAGAAAAGATCAGWTTATTCATCTTTATCTTTCTTTATGTAACAATACTTCTAGCCATCTCTAGTACACACTAGATTAAAAGGTCTCTTTGCCTCATATTCGGCATTACAATAACAACTTTATTATAAATTSACCTATATATTTTATCTTTTGTTGTTACAGAATCAGTTCCAGAGCTCTTCTCATAAATTGAATTCTGATGCCAAAAGCACAAGCATGACAGTACCAATAGGGCCAAAYTGACATGTGATGTTTTGTATCTAACCTAAGGAGAAGTCTTACATGTTCGCAATTTTGCCACCACTSTTCATGTCTTTATGGGTATTTCGGTGTAGAAAACAGACGGGGGTGGGTGACAGTCACTCATGCTCTTGAGATTCGGGAGAGAGGACACAGCCAGCCTGCTCTGCTCGTTGTGGAAGGAATTCACTGTCACCATCTACTCCAGTCCTGGGAAACCTACCACCATCTGCTCGTGTGCCCGGGAATCCTGGGCATATCCTCATTCTCCTGTTGGAGCAGGGCTGACCCCTGTCCCACCACTACTGTTTCTCCAACCCTGCTTTGAGGCTTTTGGCTACACTGTGACCTCGCACCTCTGCCCTGCTGAGACATCCCTGCTGCTGTTCCAGCCACCACTGTGGAACTTCTGATCARCCTCATCTACCCTCCATCTTCCGCCACTCCAGCTTGGTGCCTCAGGGCCACCGGGATCAGACTGCCCTGGGCTTTGTGGAGCAAAAGCCCCTTCAGGTTCTTGGTTGTGTCTTATTACTAATGCTGTTTGTTTCTTTGTTTTATACATATATATATATAAATAAATATATATATATATAAGTAAAGAGCTGTTATTCCTACCTCTGCCTGAGAGCCCCTTTAATTTTATAAATTATAACAATCCAGAGGGAGGGGTTTTTGAATTCTCCATTCCAAGGGAGGCTCTGCCTTTTTCCCTAGCAGACACCTGTCTTTCAAACCAAGAYASTGGCAAGCTTTGTTTTCTTCCTAGCAGGACATATAAATTGTACTGCTTGGCTGCAGAACCTCACGCTGTGATGCTTCATTCAGAAACCATTACCAGTGYAGGAAATAATAGCAAGTGGATATATTAATTAGGAGTTGTGAAAAGTAATAATGAAGATAAGATTTATCTACATCTCTGTGATTCACAGCTATGTGAAACAGAGTAGCTAAGGAATGACATAGTAATTCAAGTCATTGCATTTTATTGTAAATACATTCATCTGGCAATAATGTGGGTGTCTCGTTTTGGAAAGACAGGTTTCTGCTAGGGAGGGCAGGGCCCTAGAGTTGCAATGGAGAACACAAACCCCCTTCCTCTGAATTATTATAATTATTATAATTATTATAATTATTATAATTATTATAATTAATGTAATCTTGAAAATTAGGGGGCTCTCAGGCAGAGGTATGGGGATAGGAATAACAGTTCTTTACTAGTATGTATTACAAGGCAAACAAACAACAATAACTTCAGCTTTAATAATAAGCAGAAGCAGGAACCCAGGAACAGCTTCCCTGACCGCGGCACTTTCCCCTTTGGTGCAGTTCCAGACACAGCCAGCAGGGGCGCTGGTGGCTCCCGGCGGGCAGGGCAGGTGCAGCCCCCTGTGGCTGCAGGGGGCGCTGTGGCACAGGCATAGGGAACACGCGGTAATGGCGGCTTTGTCCCAGATGGGAAGGGATGGAAGAGATGGATCAGAAACTCGGGAGCCGAGACTGAAGGGATAGATCAGAAACTCGGGAGCTGTGGCTGAAGGGATGGAAGGGATGGATCAGAAACTCAGGAACTATGGGTGAGGATATGGGAGGTCTTGGCTRGCAGGGGGTTTGGGCTACAGAGTAGCAAAAAATCTCAGAGCAGTGCCGAAGAAGAAGCAGGTGGTGGGGCAACAGCGACCCTGCTCCCAGTACCGCAACAGGCCCCTCTTTTAGGAGATAACAAGGTCCCAGTTCAGTGCCTGCTCCCAGGAGCAGAGACTCACCCCACACCAGAAGAAACAGAACTGAGCTGGACTTGTGTAGCAGCAGTGAGTTCCTTACCCCAAGCAGCAGCTCCACTGTACCCCTCCGACAGCCCAGATCAAGTGAGTGAGAGTTTCCCCTCCCCATTGTCTCAAGCACCCAGCCATCAGTGGAAAAAATTCCACTGGTAACAAGTAAAGAAAAGGTAAGAAAAAAAACAAACTTCAACCCCCAACAGATGCCTATTAATGTATTCTGGAATAATTAGAAAGCAGAACTGGAGAACTTCCAGCCAACTGCAACTACTCTGCATAGTCACAGTACCAGAAGTCTGCTAGGCTTCATAACATGCAATTAGACAAGAGAAATTCTATAGGACACTTGGATACATGTCAGAGCCCTGGATATTCCTTTGAATGCCCTGGGTGGTCCGAGACCCTCACAAGAGGTCCGAGGGTCCTTGCACAGAGTCAAGAATACCAGTGCCTTTGATTTCAGCCCCTGGGAAAAACTGCCARCTTTGAAGCTTTGAAGCCAACTGCAAGCCACAAGAGTGTAATTAGAATGATAGCTAATTTGTCACAGGGTGAAAAGTAGAATTTCTGRATTTTTTGCATGGGGGTTCAAGAGGGCMAAATGGAGAAATCTGGGCATGTCCTTGTTCTTTTCCTTCTTCTTCTTGTCCTTCATCTTCTGCTGTGGTGGTGGCACTTTTGGATTCGATTATAATGGATTTTCTCTGTCTAACATAGGTCATAGGTGTTGGTAATTAAAAGTAAACATTATCTACATAGTGATTCTACGTAGTATAAAAAGTTAACCTGCCCTTGTGGGATGGACAGATCTGGCRTTCTAACCTCCTGCACAGACTGTGCTGGGCAGAAAAATAATGTAAYAGATAACAGAAGAATAAATAACCTTTAAAGGCAGAGACACAGACTTTGGCACTCCTCTTGGTGTGGGGGCTGGGAAAAAGTGACCTTTTTTYACTCTCAGGGTTCAAAAGGCCTAGAAACCTGAGAGATACACTATGGAATATCTGTAGAGTAGGATCCTGTAGAGTATCCTGGTAACTGCAGRCTGTTGAATCTTTCCTCTCTTCTAGAATGGAAGGGTTTGCAACCAGGAATATGTTCTCTGAGGCTKTGGAGAATGTCTGTCAGGAAAGTGACAATATAATGGAAATCTTTTGTAATGGAAATCTTAGCTCATCAGCTCCCTGGTATCATAGGAACTGTCAATAATCATGTAGATAAGGAGAATCAGGCAGATATAAACCCTTGACAAAGTTCCAGACTAAAAATCAACAGGAAACTGAGCTACCATGAATTGGAGAAAAGTTGCTTGTTTTGTAGGAGAYGTATTTCTTTTACATAGACAGAAAATTCCTCGAAGAATGTGAGGAATAGTGTGAGACATCAAATATTATAATACAGAAAAGTGAGAGGTTGTGTCACTGGTGGATCAGTTTTTAACCTATTTTTATCCACTATCTTTATAAAAAGGCTTTKATACAGATTATTAGGGCATTCCAGGTAGTCAAGTGCCAAATTAATGGCGAAAAATAGCAGAGGACCTCAGAGAATGGATCATGGGAGCAAAGAAGTGGCACCTAAGCTATAGTATAGATGAAAGTTCAGCAATACATGTAACAAAAATAATCCAAACTAAGCCTATGTAATGCTGAACTTGAAACTGACAGTCTCAGCTCTGAAAAATGATCTGTCAGKTTTCTAAAATTATCTGCTCTGTGTTCAGTGTCAGCAAAAAGAGACAACAAAATGTTTGGTACCATCAAGAAGGGTATTGGACACAGATGGTGGCATTTTTCTGCTATATAAAGGTTTGGTAGAGTGATTTCTTGAACACTGCATACAGCTCTGGCCCTGTTACTCAAAGTCTTTTAATTACCAAAAGGGAACACACCATCTATACAGAGCCAAGGATGCTTGTTCAAGTGTTGTTTTAACAGTCTAAATATTAATACAGGAAAGCCTCAGTAGTAGCATAAAACTATCAAATAAAAATTTTTTCTCTGGTGTAATGCTTACTCTGTCAATGAATTTTGGATGCTAATCTCAAGAGTTAAAGTCTTCTTTTAGAAAAATGAGGTGGAGAAAGTCTACATCAAGTCATCAGCTTCCTGAATTCTTCAGTGAGAACTATGATTTTCTTAGGGGATGGTTCTTTGTTCTCTGAATTGGATCTCCTTGGGGTAATTTGAATGTGAGGCCTGCTTCTTATCCCTGTGGGTCTGGCCAYGTGCCTGATAAAGACCAAGAGGGGTGTCCAGAAAGCCATCTTTTCAATCCAGCAATCTGAAACACCTTTGTTCTCACTGGATGCTTGGAAATAGGCAGCTCTCTTATATACTAATTTAATATGGTTGCAACTATTATAGCTAGGATCATATCTCAAATGTCCTAATCTTTGATTGAGACAGGAGAAGCAAAGCAATATTTAATTTGAATTATTTARTGAGCCATTTTAGAATTGCTTGAAGGAGATAATTTCTTAATTTAAGGGTATTATGACCCAAATAAGACCTTTAACTTAAAACACAACACATTTTCAGCTGAGTACATGTAAATTATATGCCAATCTGGTCRCATATTTACTTTTTACTGTACTTCGGGATGCTTGGTTTTTTTGGATTTCTTCCTTTTATTGGGCCAGTGACATTGAAATTGTTTTGCATTATGTAGCAGTGAATCCAAATTTAGATATATTTCCTAAGCTACTGAAAAATAAAAGAAGATGCCTGGAAATGGAAAACAGAAAGCAATGTGGCACATCAAAAGACAGTAGTGTTAGAGTCTAACACAAGAGCATATAAATGCCCCAAACTGGGATCTTGATGCCTAGAGAAGTACTATTACCTATTTTTAGTAGGAAATAAAAAGTCAAAAAAKGAGGAAAATACAAAATACAACCAAATAATATTTAATAGGATGTTCCAGTTTCATATACTTTCTGTGCCCAGATTCATCCATTTACATTCAAATTCTGCATGCATATATGAGCTTTTAAACACTATTCCAAGTATATACAAGCAGTGCTGTAATGCAGGAGTGCAGTAGTCCCTGAGGTAAACTGCACAACAGTACATGGCTGGGGTAGCTCAGAGAAGATCAGAAAAYGGCCTTAATCCTGCAGCTTGCAGTTCTAGGTTTGAAGGATCAAGACCAATGGCACCTCTTTGTAGTGCAACTTCAGCAGCCTCAGCACTGCTATTAAACATCTGTTTCATTYCAGCCCATTTTATGGGGCTTACTTCACTCCCTTCTAAAGGGGAAGGTGGAACCTGTTGGGATTGGCAATGTTTATTCTGTGTTTCATGCTGCATTTCACGAATTTGTTCAATAAAACACAAWATGAAACATGCTAATCAGTAATTGRGATGGATCAAATGACAAGGAAAACAAATTGATCCAGGAATCTGATTCATCACTCTGCTATTGCAGAGGTTACAATGTGCACTTACTCAAGGGAAAACCTTGGGGCTGGGCAAACAGCAAACAACCTGGTTACTTAGTCAATCTTGTCAATGTCTTTCCTTAATTTTATTTTTTTTTTAAAGATGTAGCAAGCATTCTGTTAAAATCAAGTGCTATGTGTAAAATTTTCAGATTGGTAAAATCTGAAATAGAGACTGTCATACCGTCTCAACATCACATTATCTGAATTAATTTCTTTAGGCTTACAAGGACCTCAATCTCTCAGAGACTTTAAGATCCTCCCAGTTTTTTGTATGTAAGAAGATTCAAYACTTTAATGAGCATATAAAATGAAAAAGCTATGGTGACAGTTCTGTTATGAAAAAAGCCAGACAGACTGTGATAGGGAGATTCAAGCTGTGTGAACTTTTAAAGGTAAAATTACACAAACCATATCATGGTGACAAATAGTTAAACTTATGCCTTTTATAACAATAACATATTGAACATGGTCTGTCAACAGTTAGAATTCTTTATGTTGTATGTTTATAAACATATACACACCCAAAAAGAAACTTCATTAAAAGACTGAAGATAGAGGTAAGGTTTATGAGAGTCARGCAGTTTCATGAGCACCAGAAYTAATGAAGCCTGGTTTCCTATAGATTTGTGTCTCAGGGTTGATTTGTGAGCYCTGCCTGATGAGTTCCTTGCAGCAGAGACACATTAAAGGGTGGAGTGGATTATTTCTAGTCRAAGAAAAAGTGAACTCCTGCCACAAGTTCTGCCTTACTTGGGCAAATAAGTGAAAACATACATTAATATATGATCATCTGTCTTGGGCCACTTATAGACTCAAAACTTGTGAAATACTAATATCAGTGAGGCCTCTACATAKTTCTGACAGCTTGCTTGAAGTAAATTATGGTGTTTAAGAATTATGTGGTGGAGAGTGGATAACTACTTTTCCACACCTGAAYATGAATATATTGTAACCAAACCAAGAAAAACAATTTCAATACCTTTCTTTTTCRACATGTACTTATGCCAGATAAATTAATTAACACTGTGCATACCTCCTAAGTTTAATGTGCTCCTTTTTTTCCAGTTAGGCAAAAGAAATTTATTGGCTGTTCCTGTAGTATAACCACATGGGATCATTCAGGTTTCATTTCATGATATATTTCTCTAAAAATTTGAAATAGATACTCATATAAAAAGAAGAATCCAAACTGTTTTATCAGGTGAGGTAGGTATGTTCAAAAGTATAAAAAAAAATTAAAATTATGTCTGGCACTTACCAATTCTGTTTTTGAAAAATCTCCTCTTCAGAGGATGGTGTTCACGTATAGAGAGGAAGTGGTGGGAGAAAGTGAAAATGTTGTGCAACTTTACGTATTTGTGAAAGTACATGATTTTAGCATATGGAAAGGCTGTGTTCATTTTTTTTATTACCCAGCTATTGAAATACAAAGGAAAAAGAATRTATTTTGTCTTTACTGCTCAGTAGGGACAAAGAGTGTTTATGAAAGAGATGTTTATTCTTAGCCCAGAAATTAATTATAAGACAAAGCAGAAATTCACCTGGAGAATGGATGTCTGGAAATCTTTATACCAAAGGTTCTATTTTCCCATTTTTCCTTAAAATTCTACAAATACTGTCATCTCCTGAGATGATCCTGTGTCTGAGGATGTCTGCCCATTTTCTGCCCCACTTTCCAATACAGGTGACTTTGTAACTGATTTCTGTTTGGTCCTTGTTCAGGCATTAATACCTGAGCTGCACAGATTTCCAGTCACAGTTGCAGCTCAAAATAGCTCGATTAAAAAGTGGCTGGACATGAAGAATTCAAAAAATTAAATTTATTTGKTTTCTTGTATATGTGACAAAAATCAGACTACATTCTATTCACATTCTGTTTTCTTTGTGGAGATAATGATGATTTTTTCCATACTGTACAAAATGCAACACTAATTTGCTTCATGAGAGACATTTTGGAATCTCACAAGCAGAAATTCATAGAGAAAATAAAAGGTTTATAATTATCTGTTACACACTTCAGGAATGAGAAAAGTTCACCCCATTATTGTGTAGTTCTATAAATTAAAAAAAAATATAAAAATTCAACTTACAGAATATCAATGTATCTTTGACCCCATGAGGGAAAATAGTGATTTTTAAAGGCTCTCTATACCACCAAAATATTTTTCCATCCTAAAGTGCTGGTCAAATTAATACATATCTGCACAGATTTGATAATGAATGTTTTTCTTCTCCTCAGTGATATTCCACTGTTGAATAGTAATTTGTGRTATATTTTCTTGTTTTTCTGGTTTTGATTAACTTATTTTATTCTAGCATGAGGTATACTGGGTACAATTACACATGAACCAGAGGGTGTGTTTTTAATTTTCATGCTCCAGACTTGTATAATGTTTTCATTATCATTTATTCTAATTGAATCAGAAACCATAAATCTACTCTTCAAAGGAATCACAGTCTTTGCRGATTGATAATTATAACTCTTGTCTGTCAGATTTATCTTGACATCTAAATGACACCATAAAAATGCAAACCAAATCATTTTGTAAGAAGCTTAGCCTTYATGTTTATAGCTCTGAAATGTTCAAAACTTTCACTTCAACTGAAGAAAGCAGTAAAGTTAGAAAAAAAACCCAACAGGTTTTTAAACACTGTAAACTCCATTTATTATCCAAGATATAACTACTATAGATGTAAAACAAGTGTCACACAGAAAGCAAAGTTAACTGTGACATTTTAGATTAGCTTTACCTCCAGATTTTACATACAAGGGTTTGAGGCGGATTTTATTACACTAGTTTGCCAGCAACCCACGGCACTGCAGGTAACCCCGTCTGTCCAAACAGAGGTCAAATGAACTTTTAGCTTTTTTTTTTTTTTAAGGAATTCAATTACAGGCAGATTGTTTTACACAGTTTCATATTCAACAAATCTATTCGTATCSAGGCTTTATTTCCATTCAAATTATTTCTGGAGGGCATTTTCCCTCTGTTTTTCAAGAGGAAGCATCAAAGGATCAGAGGATCAGTGAATCCAAAACAAACTGTGGAATTCTTCTCATGGCCTGAGGAAATTCTATTTGAATATAAATCAGTAGTGTTAATTARATGAATAGGCAGATTGTTGAGTATTTTACTTCAGGCTGTTAAACTCTGAATGTGTAAAATTGTTATTTCAGTGCTTTGTTGTCCTCAGAGAAATTGCTTATTGGAATTATCATATTATGTTTGTGGGGAGATAGTGGAGTTAATTACAGCTTTCCTGTCTTATATTAACATCCTTTCCATTTCTTACAAATTTACAGTTTACAAATTTTCTAGCTTGGATTTGTTTGGGTTTYTAAATGTCACTAAACATGGGCATTACCTTTTCAAGTCAAAAATAGGGGAGGTATACTGCTATAAAAACCTAGGATAGTTTCTGGGATAGGTTTTCTCAGACATTCAGGATATTTAAGCAAACATACATGCATAATATTATGCACTGAGATGAATTTTTTTCTCCCTTTCTAACTTTTTGCGAATGAAATGACTCAGGCAAATCTGCAGATAAGGGTTTTCAGGGGCCATAATAAAATGAATGCACATGTTCAGCAGGCGATGATTCCTTTTGYCAGAATTGCTGATGGGTCGTTAACATAAAGCAAGGAATTACAGCACAGAAATTCCCGAGTTGTCCCCTAGCAAACATCCACATTGCTTTCACACAGCCACACTTGCMATTCCAGCACTGGCTCAAGGGATCTTAGCTTGGAAGTCACTGCTTCAGTGTTGAAGGAAACTCAGTTCGTACAGGAGAGAGAATGAAGCYRTGTATCTTCCCACTTTTGCATCACACAGTTAGGAACAGGAGCTGACCTTGGCAATGTTAACAGGGGTARAGAAGGACAATTCTGCTTGTCCCCTGAGAAACAAAGGGAATGTCTGTCTGGTGCTCTATTAGACATAAGACAGCCCTTATGTATAATTTSTCTTTTTACTTTACCAGAACACAAACCCTGACAATACTGAGAAGGTGAACAGCACAGCAGGGGAAGGACTCCTTTCCTGGAGAAGCGGAAGAAAATCCTTAGGTGATGAACTGACCAGTTAGTCTTATCTACTTTGCATCAAGAGATATTGCTACTGACAGGAAAAGGAAATAAAAGTTAGGTGGGGAAAAAGCAAAAACAAAACTGAACAAACCAACTATGACACAGATCATAAATCGAGCAGTAGGTGTGATCCTATTTCTATGACTTTTACCAAAGAAACAACATTTTCCCCTTGCTGAATAATCTAAAATATTCCCATATACTCACTCATGTTGAAACAACCATGAAGCGCATTTTCAATGTGGTGGAACTATGACCATGAGCAACTATTACGGGGAAAGCTTTTGTACTTTTTTTAGGGAAATAACACAACTGAGTGCATTCCTGAAGTGCCTGTATGCTCACAGATGCAATACAGGGAAMACACAAGAAAAATTAGAAGTCAGTGAAAACTACAGCACCATAATCCCTTTGGTTTCACAGAGACATAGGGTTGTGCTAGGGATGGATACAGGTTGTTTAGGAAAGCAGGCAGAGAGGGCAAGCTGCAAGTGAAAGAGGAGCAGGATCACAAAGAATTCTGCCTYGGGATGGGTGACATTGAGAGGTGATGGATCAGGATTAAAGGTCAGATGAATGTGGGTGATGCCATGGCTGTTTGCTACAAACTGCCTGTTGTGCTGTGATTAGTGAGAGATGCCTCTGCCTAAAACAAGGTGCAAATGAGGACATGCCAAAGTCAATAATACAGATTTTATTTAATAGTAAATGTGAGGTAGAGAGACTGAAAGAAGTTAGAAGAGCTGGGGAAGGGAAGGAGGAGACAGAGGGAGAGAGAGATCAAGCAAAAGACAGTCACCACCTGTGGATCCAGAGGCTTCATATTGATCCCAGGGCTCCACAATGATGGGAGTCCCAGAGTTATCCTTCTGAGGTTACCACCTTTATATAGTGTGGGAGTTGGCCAAGCTGAAGCAACTATAAACCTAAGGCCRTGGGAAACCCCTTTCTACTTGTGGCAAGTAGTAAAGGTTTGTGGGAGTTTGCATGTTAATGAAGTTGTTCCATATAAGGTTATGTTTTTATGATTGCTCAGTGATGTTGTACAAATAGGATTGTGTTCCCAGTCTGAGTTTCTGACTGGACCCTTACCCTCAGACCTACTCTATATTTTGTCATGTTTTCCTCAGCTCCAGGTTTTCAGCTGGTTGCCCCCACAGAGTTGTCCTGGATACTGTGCATGGTTTTGGGGCACCGTCCCTATTTCCTTTTATCTCTCACTAAATTGTTCTTTTTCCAGTGCCCACCATCATTCCCGTTCCTAATTATTTTCTCACAACCCTCTGTCCTGAAGTCAAGGGACCTAGAGGTTTGTCACAGACACTCTCACTGTGAAAATACAGCCCAAGTTCTGGGTATCCACAAGGCAGTCACAGATGTGTTTCCCATAACTTGGAGTGATATGCTTGAGTTTCTTCCTTTCCCACAGTTTGCTACAGTGGGAATTTTTTCCAGACATATTAAGCAGAATGTGGTAAACCAGGTCTCACCTCTCCAGTCTTGGAATTTGCACCTCGCTGTTGCAATGTCTAATCTCAAGTTCCCACTGTCGTGTTTGATCTTGTGGCAAGTTCTTTCTGTGCCCTTGACTGTGTTTTGAGAAAGGCAACTGTGTCCTTTATGTCCTTACTCTGCCTGCTCAGGGAGAAACAGCAGATGTGGTCTCTTCAGACACCTGAAAGAAGCCACATATGTGCAGGCTTTTCACCTCACAAGTGATTTGAATCACCCTGACATCTGCTTGAGGAGCAACACAAAAAGGAATAAGGAATTTGTGAGGTTTTGGGAGCACATTGATAAGAACTTCCTTTCAAAGGAAGCTAACAACTTCCTGGCAGAGCAGTTAGCAAGGGAAGATGCTCAGCTTACAAAAGCTCATGCTTACAAAATGTGCATGCTTACAAAAAAAGAAGGGATCATACTTAGAAAAAAATGATGGGCTTGTTGGGGCTGTGAAGGTCAAAGGCAGCCATGGTGGYAATTACCACGAGGTGGAGGAATCCTGAAAGATCCTGAAAGAAGGTAGCAAGGCTAAAAGCAGGATCATATCCCTGGACTTTGTGAGAGAGYTTTGGTCTCTTTCATGACCTGCTTGAAAAAGCCCCATCAAAAAAAGCCCTAGAGGGAATAGGGGCCAAAGAAAACTGCTAAATATTCTGGGATCATTTCTTTCAAACTCAAGAATTGTCCATTCCAAAATGTAGGAAATGCAAAAGGGCCAGGAGGTCTGTATGTATGAAGAACAAGCTCCTGGCAACTGTAATAGGTGAGAAGGAAGCATACAGAGTATGGAAAACAGGGACAGCAACCTGGGACCCTCTGTCCAAGCATGCAAAAATACAGTTAGGAAAGAGCAAAGTTCACCTGGGATTGAATCTGGCAAGGGATGTCAAAGGCAAAGGAAGAACTTGTATAAGCACTTGGGTAACAAAAGAAAGACCAGGGAAAAATGGACTCACTGCTGAATGAGGCGAGATAGCTGGTGACAGAGGCATGGAAAAGGCTGAGACATTGAATTGCTTCTTCACATCAGCCTTTTCTAGCTAGATCAGCCTTCAAAAGTTCCAGGCCAGAGGGAAATGTGGAGCRGGGAAGATGTACCATTTGTGGAAGGCAGTCATGCCAGGAAATATGTGAGAACACTAGGCACACATGCTTTAACATGGGGTGGGACTAGATGGTGCTATTCTCAGCATATAAAGCTGGGGGAAGAAGATGAAAGTGGGGAGGGACATTTGGAATGATGATGTTTGCCTTCCCAAATCAYTGTTCCCTGTGATGGACSCCTGCTCTCCTGGAGGTGGCAGAGCACCTGCCTGCCAGTGGAAAGCAGTACATTCATTCCCTTTTCTGCTTTGTATGAAGGTGTAGCTTTTGCTTTATCTGTTAAATGACCTTTATCTCAACCCATGAGCTTTCTCACATTTACCCTTCCAGCTTTCTTTCCCATCCCACCAGGGAGAACATGAATGAAAGACTTARTTGCCCTATCAGGTTAAACCATGACACCTCCCTATTTAAAGCACCATCACTGCTGGCATTGTGGATGTCCCACTATGTTCTATTTTTACAAGTACAGTTTCACTAGCAAAGTGATACCCTGAAGTTTTGTAGTACTGTGCAAAAATTTAAAGGGTTTCTGATCAGAGTCACAGAAGAAAACAATGGAATATTAGAAATAAATTTAAATAGTGGATGACTCTGATATATGTTTCTGCTTAATAAAGTAGGGTACACAAAATAAGTAGGTGAAAACAAACCAGTAGAGAGACAAAAGCAAATTAACCCTAYTTCTGCACTGGTTGTGCCATGAAACTGTTGAAGAAGGTAGATAGGATAAGGGGGAAAAACAGGATTATGTTTCCYAGAATACTGGACACCATCAGGTCAAATCCCTGAGAACTTATATCCTAAAGRTTAGTTGCATAGAAGTAGAAATCTTTTCATGTGCAACAATAGATAAAGATAACATTTATGAGTTAATTCCCTAATTTTTTGAGGGAAGTAAAAATTATTTCTGAAGCTCCCTTTAACTTTATTACAATTTCATTGCATGGAAAAATTTTGTTTTGATTTGGTTTCATTCTGTTTAGGATTCCAAACRTTTAAAATATTAGTATCTTTTGGTGTTGTATTGGTTTTRCACAGCCTGGTTTTCGGTAGCTGGGGGGACACAGAGGTGGCTTCTGTGAGAAGCTGCTGGAAGCTTCCATGTCTGGCAGAGCCAGTCCCTGATGGCTCTGAAGATGGACATGCTGCTGGCCAAAACTGGGCCAGTGAGAGAGGTTGGTAAYACCTCTTTAATAACATATTTAAGGAGAAAATCAAAACCAAGTGGGTACAGATTCATTCTTAAATGAAGAAGAGAAGAGATAAGAACATGTGAGAGAAACAACATGGAGACACCAAGGTCAGTGAAGAAAGAGGGGGAGGAGGTGGTGCAGGCACCAGGGCCAAGATTCTCTGCAGGCCATGGTGATGTCCATGGTGAAGCAGCTGTGCCCCTGCAGCCCCTGGGGATTCACAGGGGATGCAGAGATCTGCCCACAGCCAGTGCGGGAGGCGCCCATGCCGGAGCAGGTGGAGGCCTGGAGGAGGCTGTGATCCAGTGGGAGACAGGAGAAGACAGAGGACCCCTGCTCCCAGGCTGGAGCAGCCTGTCCTTGGAGGACTGCATCCCATGGAAGAGTGACTCATGCTGCAGCAGTTTYGGGGGGACKGTGTGCCTGTGGGAGGGAGTCACATTGCAGCAATTTTGGGAGGACCACTGTTCATGAAAGTGGACCCACATCAGAGAAGTTCACAGAGAACTGTCTCCTGTGGAAGGGAGACAGCCATGGCACAGYRGGGGAAGGACTCCTTTCCTGGAGAAGCGGAAGAAAATCCTTAGGTGATGAACTGACCAAAAGCCCCATRCCCTGTCCCACTGTGCTGTTGGTGAGAAGGAGGGAGGGATTGCGGRGGAAAAAAGGGGTTTTAAGGGCTCATTTTACTTCTCATTATCCTCCTCTGACTCTGTTAGTAATAAACCCATTTTGCCTCTAAGCTGAGCCTGTTTTGCCCTTGGAGTGTTTTCCCCCAGTCCTTATCTCAACTCATGAACCCTCTGTTATCTTTTTTCTCTCCTCTGCCCGGCTGTGAAAGGGGAGAGTGAGTGATTTGCTTTCATGGGTGCCTGGCCAGTGTCAAACCAAAACAGATGTCTACTAGAAACCTTACAATAATTGCATGATGACAAAAAGGTATTTGACTTACCTGTTTGTCAGTGCTATAATCCGTCCTGTTGCATATAAATTTACTGACGTATCATTTTAGATTGAAAAATAAACTGTTTAAAATTATGTAGGTTTTGGAGGTAATGACTTTGAAGTTCCTTTCAAGAATCCATCTGGACCAACAGTTTTACTCTCTGCTATGTCTTTAAAATCATTATTTCCCCTACAGTTACTATCTTGCTGTTTTTAAACATCACATTGTTCTGAYTTCAATTTAGCTAATCTTAGCTGTTAAGCTGTTCCTCTGCTTAATTGTTTTTGAGAAGCTAATAGCTATATAATGATTTGAATTACAAAATGAATTCCAATTATTTTCCTTTATATTCTCTGAAATAACATCTCTATGTTTTTTAACTGCATTTTTCCAATCACCAGCATCAAAATATACTCTTGTTATTATTCCACAATTCTCATAGTAATAGATGCAGCTCAATTTTCTGTTGTTCCCTATATGTCATGTATATTGATTTACTTTCCCAGTTCTACAGTATTTTAAATAATGTTCCTCACCTCTTGTTTTTAATAGTGTTTCTATAAATTCAGAATTCTATTTTGAAAAAAATGATATGATATTATATGATATGTTGTGTTTGTAGAGGTATAAATTTGACTTTGGATGCTCTTTATCTTTCAGAATAATTACGAACATTTCTGTAAATCTGTGTTTTGTATGTGAAATWTGAAAAAATATAAGTTGTATGGGAGTACAACCAACTTTTCAATCACCACCTGGTGCATGAACTTTCAAAACTGACTGAAACCTAATTTAATGTGAGAACATGAGAAAAAAGTGGTAACTAAAAGTCTCTCTCACTATGACTTCTCCCAAATTTATTGTTTGAAACATCCTCTAAATCATTCTTCATGTACTTGTCAACCAGTTAAAATCAATTTGTTGAAACAGAAAAATTTTAGTGACTTTTTTCTTCAAGAAAGCTTGAACACTCAGCACCATCATGTTGCATATCTGCTTTTAAAAATTTTTTTTGGACATAAATAAGTACTATGGCCATAAAGGTAATAGTGATATTTGGACTGTCATTATGCAAAAATTATAGAGAAATGCATTTGAACATTTTTGGCAGGCAGTCGGAGCCACCTGAAACAATGATGTACTGACAAATACATTGTAATTACTGTTGTCTGTGATGTTGATAATGACAGACATTGCAGACAGATTGCTGCAATGAAAAGAAGAAATATTTCTGTCTTCCATAACTACTTATCTGACTCTAATGTCAATCAAATTCTATACAGAAGAACTAGAGCTGGGCTGCAAAAGTGGTATCAAACTCAATGTGTTGAGAGGCACAGGCTCAGTTTCCTGAGGGGAACTTCTTCCATGAAAATACTGCTGTTTTCCAATGGAACATGAAAGTTAACTTTGCTTAGGGGAGCAAGCAATTTGTTTCTACGCAGTTCACTTTGCAGAAATGAACCTTCCTCTGAAATATTTAAAAGAAATGGTTATCAGCAACAAACCTATAGGATCACCAAACTTCAGTGAAAGTTTGAGACAGAACAGCTTACCCAATGAGGAGAMTATCCTTGCTACTTTTAGTTTATGGACACTAAAGCATTTGGATAGAAAATGTATCCTTAAGCAATAAAATAGGCATAGATCATCCAAGGTAAATGTCTTTGATAGCAAAAGTGTTAAATTCTAGTAGGTTAGGGATAAAATAATGGGAATAGAYTCAAGGAGGGGTGGAAAGAAAGGTTGGGCCTGGGAAGGAGRACTGGGCCTACACAGGCTTGTCTGTACCAGGTCATGTGAAACTGCACCTGGAAGGAGTGTCAGGTGTCACAGGGAGTAATTAAGGGTGCTGCAAGGGCATGTAGGAAAAAAAWTAGGGTGGCCAAAGCTCAGTTAAATCTGAAATTGGCAACTTTTGGAAAGGATAATTGTTGGGATTTGTTTTACCAGGATGGGTTTGGTTCGTCCCGCTTCCCCCCGTTCCGCTGTGTTGGTTCCTTCCGGGGCTCTCTCCGCCGCCRGAGCACCCCTCCTCCTTCCCCCYGCTGCCGCAGCTGTCACTTTGGCTTTTCCCTCCCCGGGGACCTCTGTCTGYCACCCTCWGACACTCCCAAACTTCCAGAGAATTCTGCTCAGGACTAAGACTGATTGGGTCTTGGGTCCGGGTTCCCCYCACTGCTCGCGGTGATTGATTATTAGTCGCTGTCTGTCAGTGTTATCTGTGCCGCGATTGGATGCTTGCTTCCCGTTATAAGCCTGTGTTCGGAGCCATTCCACGCTTCCGCAGGCAGGTTCTTGGACAATAAAGAACCCTCGAAACCCCCTGTGGGTGACTCCCTCTTCATTGACAGTGATCTAGTAGCTGGCAGCCCCCCGAGTGGTTTGGGGCACACAGAGACCCCAGCCCGCATCCAGAGCTGCGGCGTTCCTGCCGTTGCTGCCGGCCRGGCTCGCTCCCACATCAAGGAGGCAGGAACCCAGCAGATAATGGAAAGGATAATAAAAATGTTTTTACAAATACATTAATGGTATAAGGAAGGGTAAGACCAAACTTTTTTCCTTATTGGATGAGGGAGGGAACTTAGTAACTGCARGTGAGAAGAAGGCAGACGTGCTTGAGGCCTTCTTTGCCTCAGTGTTTAGTGGGAAGACAGCTTGTCCTCAGGACAACTGTCCTCCTGGGCTGGTAGATGGTGTCAGGGAGCAGAATGGTGCCCCTGTTATCCAGGAGGAGGCAGTCAGAAAACTGCTGAGATGCTTGGATATTCTTAAATCTATGGGCCCAGAGGGGATCCACCCCAGGGTAATGAGAGAACTGGCAGATGAGCTTGCAAAGCCACTCTCCATCATTAATAACAATCCTGGCTCACTGGTGAGGTTCCAGATGACCGGAAGCTGGCCAAGGTGACACCCATTCACAAAAACRGTAGGAAGGAGAATTTTGGTCATTATAGGCCAGTTAGCCTGACCTCAGTACCCAGTAAGGCAATGGAACAGTTCATACTGAGTGCCATCATGGAGCCTGTAAAGGATATCCAGGGTATCAGACCCAGCCAGCAGGGGTTTAGGAGGGAGAGGTCGTRTTTGAACAACCTGATCTCCTTTTATGACCAAGTKACCCACCTGGTGGATGCAGGAAAGGSTGTGGATGTTGTSTATTTGGACTTCAGCAAGGCCTTTGACACTGTCTCCCACAGCACACTCCTGGAAAAGCTGGCAGTCCCCTGCTTGGACAGGAGCACTCTGTCCTGGGTTAAGAAGTGGCTGCATGGCCASGTCCAGAGAGTGGTGGTGAACGGTGCTGCAGATAGTCATTTGTGGTGTTCCTCAAAGATGGGAACTGGCTGGGACCATTTTTATTGATTATATGGATGAGGCTATTGAGTCTTTCATTAGTAAATTTGCAGATGACACTAAGCTGGAMRTTTTGTCAACCTATTGGAAGGGAGGAGGGCTCTGCAGAGAGATCTGGAATGGTTGGATAGATGGGCAGAGTCCAATAGGATGAAGTTTAATAAGCCAAGTGCTGAGTCCTGCATTTTGGCCACAGAATTCCCTTGCAACATTATAGGTTGTGGATGGTGTGGCTGAACAGAAGGTGCCCAAGCAGAAAGGGCCGTGAGGATACTGGTCAACAGCAGCTGAACATGAGCCAGCAGTGTGCCCTGGTGGCCAAGAAGGCCAATGGCATCCTGGCCTGGATCAGGAATGGTGTGGCCAGCAGAAAGGAGCAGGGAGGACATTCTGCCACTGTACTCRGCACTGGYGAGGCCACACCTYGAGTGCTGTRTCCAGTTCTGGGCCCCTCAGTTTAGGAAGGATGTTGAGATGCTTGAGCGTGTCCAGAGGAGAGCAACTGTCCAAGTCCAGAGGGGCTTGGAACACAAACCCTGTGAGGAATGACTGAGGGAGCTGGGATTGTTTATCCTGGAGAAAAGGAGACTCAGAGRTGACCTTATCCCTCTCTACAACTTCCTGAAGGGTGGCTGTGGTCAGCTGGGGGTTGGTCTCTTTCTCCAGGCAGCAACTGACAGAAGGAGAGGACACAGTCTCAAGMTGTGCCAAGGGAAATATAGGTTGGATATGAGGAAAAACTATTTTACAGAAAGAATAATAAAGTACTGGAATGGTCTGCCTGGGGAGGTGRTGGAGTCACCATCCCTGAYTGTGTTTAAAAGAAGACTGGATGTGGCACTTGGTGCCATAAAGTTCAAGTGTTAGGACATGGGTTGGAGTTGATGATCTTGAAGGTCTCTTCCAACCTAGTCATTCTGTGATTCTGTGATTTTATGTAAATCTCATTACTCTAAGTTGCCTAACCAGCAACTTAACATTAAAGGACGTTTAAAGAAATTAAAGGAAATAAGTATATTTTTTATTAAGGTCCTCATGCATAAGCCTAGAATGTTCCAGCAAGTGTTTAGCTTACAATTCCTAGGACAAATCTGAGACGCTCTGTAGATATATTACTGTAGGTCTTTACATAAGATACTGCTTTTCCCATGGATACCTAGTAATGCAGACTGTGGAAAGGTTGTATGAGTACTAGAATATATGACTTACAATACAAATTATTTAGTATATTTTATACATATTAATACAAATATGAACGAGATTATTGATGAATATGTRCAACAATTATTGAGATCTAAAGCCTTATTTTACAAGTATGTTGCAGRTATTGTTGGCAAAGCTAAAAAACTAATTTTTAAAGATGGTTAGTAATGATTGGTTGTGTTCTTTGCTTGAGACTTTGATTTTCATTCTTTTCCAGAGACAGYATCCTCATTTTGTTATGCATATACTTCAAACAAGATACAACAACTTCTTAATTCATGGGGAATCACACAAACTCCAGGTATTYCTTACTCTCTGTCCTAGGGTGACTTTATRATKCTTGTATCCCCAAATCATCTGTTYTGTTTGTGTTGGATATTGTGTTTTGTATCTTTAAGACTGGTTCCGAGAGCAAAGGGGGAGAAAAGAGAAGCAGGAGTTTGTTTTCAGAAAAGCAGCTCACTCCTGCACATTCCAGCTCCTGGACTGTTCGTCTGAAGCACGGACAGGCGGCGGGTCAGAGACCTCCTTTGCTTTTAGTTAGTTTTAGCTAGCTAGGGCAGAGAAGTTCTCTGGATTGGTTTTTTGTTTTTCGGGTTTTTGTTTTGTTTGTTTGTTTGTTTGTTTTCTTTTTCTTGGGACTGTGTTAACCTGCTCTTGGACTGAAAAACCAATGAGAGCAAGAGCACCGGGAGTCCACACCGCTGGGCCACCAGGCCCAGGCCGGCATTTTCCAGTGCCAGAGAGACTGATAACAGRCTGAGAGAGCCGAGCTCCCATGGCAAGGGCTTTCTCAATTTTGCCAGGTTTTATTGTTTCATATTATTAATTTCTATRTTTGTAAGCACTTTGTTTGTTAAATAAATAGTTTCTTTCCACTCATCTCTAAGGAGATTTTTTCCCGAACCAATAGAGGAGAGGGGCTGCTTCGGTTTGCTTCCCAGAGGGATCTCATTTGGGAGGTTTYTCCCCAAATTTTCCCTAAACCAGGACACTCTTCCACAGGCCAATCAATTATCAAAAGAACCCAAAAATTAAACATCAAAACAAAAGATATAAAGAACCTGAACCAAAAGCAAAAAAAACCTAAATTTCCATCAATATATTCCACCTAACCAAAAAGAAAAAGGAAAAAATTGTAAGAAAGAGAGATGTAAATAAACTCTATGTTCCTCTGCTACAACAACATTGCAAATATCGATCAAACCACCAAATCCACTGGATAATAGAGTAGCAGTGAAAATTCACCACCGAATACCTTAAACAACAGTACACTGATGACAACCACTCAACCACTCCRTCCAAGAACATCAAACTCTAATAATCAAGTCCTCCCTGCACAAAATAAGCCTACTATTCCAACAAGCCTAAATATCCATTTCAAATTCAGCCTTATATTATCCAACAACCCTTCTCTGACAGCACAGCAGTATCCATCCCCGCAAATCCAAACAACCTTCCCCCCTGTGCCCATAGAACCAACAAGTAGTTTGTCTACAAATACAGATAACCAATTTGGAGCGCTCTTCAATAGCATTTTACCATCAAACAATGCATTCCCCAAACCAACAAACAGTAGTGAAGATAAAGAATAACTTTCCTTCATTGAAAACCTCCCAGACAATTTGCTTAATCACTCCAGCATTATAGATGACTCTCATCTATGCATAGAAACATCTAACACATAGCTTATTGCTTATAATTCTTGTCCATCTCTTAACCTTTTTAGTACRAATTTGAACAATATAAAATAGCTAAACAGAGTTTTTGTAATGACAGTTTACATAGATTAATTTTATTAAGATTAATTTCTATTCAATTAGCAATATCTTAGCAAAGCTAAGTATTAATAGAATTAATTGTAAGTTCTGTTCAAATATACTTGTTCAAAATATAAAGTACCATTTTTTTCTGTATTGTATATAGTATCTAATATAATTTTAAGTGTAAGATACTGTTTCACCACATATAGTTTTGATTTTATGTTACCTTTATTTTCATAACAAAAATACGCACACCACAAGGATCCCTTCTCATTGAGAGAGCCCATAAATATTTCAAGCTCGTATTATACAAAAGAAAGGGGGAGTTGAGGCAGTATCCACAGGAGAAAGGTTTGCTAGGACTGTTTATGAGCTTGCTAGAACTGTGTATGCAATTAATTTTTGAATCCTGTTAATCATGATGGGGACGAGGAGACATTTATATTTTTGCAGGTAAAGAAGATTTAAGCTAAAAACATAAAACCATACCTAYTTCTGCTGCAACAACATCTATAAGAAGAACACCAAGAAAAACCGCCTAGAGAAAGAAAGAGACCATCTAAGAAGTTACAGACATCAACAGATTTTGGCTCCAGAACATATCTTTCAAAGACTAGTYAAATAGACTTCCTTCAAGTTGATTGTTATCACTAGTTAAAATTAGGTTATTAATTCTTTTGTTTTTTAAGATGAGTTTGTTGATTTTTTGTTCTAATTATTGTGATCTCATGATATTTCTCATGTTCAATTAGTTGTTTAGTAAGAGTTTTACAAAAGTTTTTATGAAAAATTTTCAATTACTAATTTTGGTAAAACAGAAAAGGGGGAGATGTGGGAGTTGGCCAAGCTGAGGCGATTACAAAYCTCAGGCCRTGGGAAACSCCTAGTAGTTATGGAGAGCAGTAAAGGTTCATGGGAGTTTGCATGTTAATGAAGTTATTCCCAATAAGGTTATGCTTTTATGATTGGTCAGTTATGTTTTACAAAGATGGTTACTTTCCCAGTTTGCGTTTCTGATTGGACCCTTATCCTCAGACATACCCTATATATATTGTCATGTTATCCTCAGTTCTAGGTCTTCAGAGGAGCTCTATATGTACAGCTTATTTCTTTGTTTTGCCATTAAAGTCTTTGCTTTTTGGRCTTTCTTCATTGTTCCCACTTCCTGCTCATCTACGTTAGTGACTCCTGCTGGTGGGAAYATCCTAGCCCTTGTCTCCCTGCTGATAAGGATCTGTAGCCACTCCCCACAGCTAGACCTGAGCAGTGACATATTGGGTACACCTACACTTAATGTATGTGAATTTATAGATATCTCAGATTGTACTCAAGAAAGTCTTTTTTATGTTGTGAGAAGAAATATCCATGCAAATTTCATCAGCAAGCTACTCCAGTCAGCGTATAACACAATGTCTGGCAGGTAAGTAATTTATTATCTTTATTCTATGGCACATTAATTACATTCTTTCCACCACAGTTAGTAATATTCAAAACTGCTAGTACAGGTTCATAATTACTATGGTTCTGATAACAGTTAACAAGTGTGCAGCGTCTGGTGCTACATAATTAACAAATCATCCACTTAATAAGCTTTCCCTTCACATGCCATTTGCATAGTGTACAGCACTATTTTGACTTTTAGGGGTATATGTAATTTTTTGAGAGTGAAAAGGGTGTGATGTCTCAAAGCTGTTTTTCCATTACTTATTCAGTATTAGTAGAAATCTGCCAATGAGTTGTGATTTTCCCAGTGGGATGGTGACTCTGCTCCCTCACAAGAAGGGATGTACGTGCTGCAGGTACATTGTGAATTGCTGTGGTGTGGCACATGGTCTGCTTTACTTATTGGTTATCTTCCAGCCTGGAATTGTGCTGCAGTACCCAGAAATAACCCAACTGTTCTTATGTGCTGCCTTGCAGAAATGGTGATGGCTTTAGGACATAAATTGTCTATTACTTGACTTTTCAGATTTAASTCTGCCTCAAATCTAGCCTCTTAGAAGCCCAGTTCCTTCCTCCAAGGAAGGATGCAGTCCTTCTGTCTAACTGCTGATGATGCTGGTGTCTCTCTGAAGTCTTTTTTCCAAGGGCTGGTTATATCAAAGAATAAACAGGGASTTTCCTAGTTATGTAAGGCATTTCCTTTAAGCTACTTCTACCTGCCTGCTGTGGCAGGATAGAAGAATCTCTTGGTCTTTTGCTTTCTTCTGGTGCCTGTTCTTGCCTCAGGGAAGGCACAGTTTCTCTTTTTCTCTTTTAGACTCCCTGATGCTCTTTACCTTTCTACTTCCTCAAGCACAGGAAATAGAAAGGTTGCTTAACTTGGTCATGCTGTTCCCGCCACTGCCATCCACTACCAGCAAAAGGCTCTGKCACGCTTTGCCCAAGGCCAAGACCTGGATGGATGCATGATGTTGTGGGAACTCTGTAGCTACAACAGTCCTGGTGAGCGCATGGAAGATTACAAATCTTCTGCTGGCTGGATACTACAGTTAATTTGCTTGTAGGAACTCACCTTTGGAGCTTGTAGGGTGCCAATGCCCTTCCTGTGCATCCTTCTGCACAAACCATGACATCCCTCCCACCCTGGTTTATGAGCTGCACATTCTCTGCCTGCTCTGATTGCTGCACTCTCCAGGCTGCTTTCTGTAGGTGTGAATATGCAAAAGGRTTGTGATGTAATAATACAGAGTTGGATAAGCCACGTGGAGATTACATCAAGTTTCTCTGAGGGTTGTCTGCACCTCCAGAGATGGCTTAACAAGAGCGAGACCACTTCTCCGAGGCRTGCTGTGTAACAGAAAAAGGTTTAATAAAAGGAGAAAATAACAAACAGTACAATGCAAATAAAAATAAGCCGGACACRGATGCTGAGAGCAAAGCACCATGTARGCACCTCGAAAAAGCCAAGAGAGGCTTTGTGCAGTGGTTTAAATACCTAATGKTTGAGGCAGTGCCTTTTGGCAAACTGCCCAATAAAGAACGTTGTGACAGACAGGGACAGAGACCTATCCATGTCTCTGTCCTGCACTGAGCCAAGCTTGGCGTGTGGAGAAGTTTCTGGGGCTATTTCCTTTTAAGTCTCATGGTAAAACTAAAATCCTTTTCCCTGTAAMGAAAATATCTGCCTGGTCTAAAACTGCATTCCTACAGGGTTGGGCTTCTCATTCTCCTGCTCTTGTTTTCGCTCATTCTGATGTGTTTTGTAATAATTAGAGATGGTGTTAAATATAAGTCACTGTCATGTTTTAATTAACCTGAGTTTAAAAGAAGACTTTTAAATATATATATATTTATATAACTTAAATTACTTTCTACAAGTGTTATAATTTTTCATATTTTTGCTTAAATAATGCTTAAGTATTTAATTTTGCTTAAATAATTTTGTTTTAAATTGAGRTCAATTTTCATAATGAAACATTTGCAGCTTCTTCCTTAATCATTAAAGAAATTAAAACTYCTTTCTAAGTTTTATCCTTTGAAACTTTTAYCCATTGAAACTAAATGTCATTTTTGTAAGAGAATTGTTCAAATTCATGAATTTTAGATAAATTAAAATATTCTGATAAATTTCCAAATTACAGTTTTTAGTAAACAAAATGGGTCTTATTTAWCAATAGTAATCCATTAATAAAGTGATTATAGCAGTTTGGTTTGCCATGTGCTTTGTTGTTTTTTCAATTACTGATCAACAACTCTTTCAGTTGTTCRCATCTCCCTAAAACAGCTTTCTCATGTGACTCACTCTGTTTTGGAAGGCAAGACCTAGACAAAAAGATTGGTCTTTTTGAAAGAAACATTCTCCACTAGTTTCAATTTTTATAACATTGCTAGTGAAGGGATTTTTAGTTTATGTATCTCTTTCCCATTACTCCTCAAATCAAAGATGAAACAGGGACATGGCAGTCAGATAAATAAGCTTTGATTTTATAAGGGGAAGATAATGCAGTCGATAAAATAAATTTTTTCATAAATAACTTCTGAAGGCTTTTTCCTAAGTGTACTTATACTGATAACCTATCTTCCAGCAATTTTTCAATTTAATTGCATTTGTTTTGACTGTGTTTACCTCTTTCTCTCTGCTTGCTCCAAATAATGAGAAAATTCATTAGCTAGCATAAATGTTAATGTAAAATTTATTTTACCTGTGTATTGCCAAATATTTATAGGAATAAACTATAATTCATATACAAYATTTTTCACTGAGGCAATCTCATTATATGATTTTGGTTATTTAAATAAAACAAACAGATTTTCTCACTGTGCTTAATCAAATCAGCTGGACTTAMAAAATACAAATGTTTAAAGCTGTACTTTGAAAGATACTGATTGGGGTTTGTATATACTATGTGTCAGATGACAAGGCAAAGGCTCATATGCAGATTGGATACTCAAATTAGTTTGTTTGGGTTTACTTAATGGAATTCATGCATGAAGTGTTTATTTACAGGAAGCATATAAACAGAATTGAATTTRCTAACATATAACTTCTGTTTTAGGTAAGAGTTGCAGAAGGAAACAAGTGCTTACTATCCACATAAAATCTATGGTAGGTCTACAAAGCAGCCTGTCAGGCTGTGCCRTGATGAAAAAAAGAAAAAAATATTCAAGATATAAAGTTATGAGAAAAGAAATTGATTGTGTCACCTTATTTTGCAATCCTATTATATCATTAAATTTCCTGAAAAATCTGTCTTTAGAACTGAATTATAAAATGAAAATTATCATTTATTTAAAGAAAGATTAGTGGGTTTTGTTCAAAAATAAAGCTCAGATATTATAAAACCAATAACAGTATTAAATAAAAAAAAAAAAACATTTTAAATGGTTTTCAAAATCTCATTTTCTAAACTTGAAATTAAATATGTCATGGCTTGGCAAATCATCCTTGATCCGGTCATTTTCTTGAAAYATAATCATTACTCAGGAACTTGTTCATCTACTACTTAGGCCCTACAAGTATGAGTACAAGCTATTTGTGTTGTTCCTTATGATTAGATCTGATTTTATGAAAAAGATAATTTTGTCTTGAAGTCTTTAATCAAAGCATAGCACAGGTTTTTTTACTTTGCTGTAACCAGTGCCAGTGTATGTGTGTGCACATGTGTATTTTAACGGGATTGTCTTTGGTGCAACAAGCTTCTGCATATGAGTGCTGAGCCTGTCTTGATTATTGAATTSAATGACTGGGGCATTTTCCTAGTTTGAGATGAAAATACAGAAGTTTTCACAGTAATGGCTAACAAAATGCTCACTTTATATGGTGCTAACCATTACAGTTTATGTATCATTCTTTTTATAAGTGRATAAGCAGAAAAGCAGCAATAAAGTTATTTGTAAGTTATTTGTGATGCTGAACTTGCAGAAAGCAGAGAAGGGAGCAGAGATATTTAAAYATAGCTGGAAATACACAGCTGGCTAAGAAAATCAAACTGTTAGACAAAAATATTGTTCAGGACAGCCCTGAAATAAATCAGGAAAAGATATTTGTTCCAGGTATCTGCAACTGGATATGAGTTTCCAAGTCTGACAGTTGGCAACAAGCTTTTGCTTATCCATAGGATGAGCTTAATAGCTTAAGTATTCCTGTGTAACAAATGCTCAGTAGTTAGTAATTAATCAATTGCTTAATTGAATAGTTCACAATAGCACAAAAATCTTCACCCCATACATTGCAATGATGGAGTAGGGAGAGTCAAAATCAGAGGTATAAACTGAAAGATGTAAGAAGTAAACCTTGAATTTGCAATGGGCAAATTTCACAGACCCAGCTGGGCTCTGTGGGTTGCTGCTGCTCTTCAGCTGTGGGAAAACAACTGAACACAGTGAAAGATCACCAAGASTGAGCAAGTTCATGGATAGAGCTGGTTGGGTACCTTGAAGGTTGACATGGAAGGCTAAAACTCCTGGGAAGGAAAAACTGAGTTGCTTTTCATCYTGTCTCAGTAGAATTTTGGTCTTCACAGGCAGTTTTACACAAAAAACTGCAAAGAAAACAAATTGGTTAATGCTACTAAATTCTCAACTCTCACTTGTAGTGAAGCCAGCTCTGCAAAAAGTTATTTTAATTTTTTTCTAGCTGCTTCCCTTCCCTGAAGGCTGATAATAGCTGATTCAGTAAACTCCAGTGAAACAATATGCCGTCAAACTATGACATTTTTTCAGCTGAAATTCTTCAGGAAATTTGTTTATTTTAGCAAGAGTCTGTTTCAGGGAAGAAGGGTTGTGGAGAGGGGGAAGGAAGTCCTGTTTTGACACTTTCTCTGAAACTTCCTGAAGGCAAATGTAATTACTTTGTCTGAAAAAAGGAGGSTGTGGGCTTTGCTTAATCTGAAGCTGTAAAAATCCTTTTTGAATAAATATAAAACAAAAGATAGTAAACACTGTCAGCCCCCCCCCAATCGTTTCTTGGCACTTTTTCCATCATGAGCACAACAGAACTGTATTAGGTTTGAACATAATTAATTTTCGTCTCATTTAATGAATCCATTAACTGATATCAAATGATTCTGCAGCTAAACCAAAACCAGAGCCTCTTCTGCTGTTCTGCCTCTGGTTTGAGTAGGCTCTATCTACATGCCTTTTAAAATATAATTTCAGTGATGTCTGCATTTAAAGTAAAATCATTCAGCACAACTGAATGCATGGGAAAGAGACAGGCAGTGAGGCAATTAAATTGCCTCTAAAAAAGAAATTAGTTTAATTTAAGGGGGAATAGGTAGGTCAGCTGTACTGGATGGATTCATGATTTCCCTAGCAATCACTTCTGCCCACTGATTTTTCTCCACACTGTAAAAGAAGAAGTCTTTTATTATTAGCAATAATTTGATAGAATGTCCTTTCTTCATTAAAAAATGAGGGGGTAGTAGTAAAGAAGGGTAAGTAATGACAATGAAACATGTGAAAGATTAATTATGATCTATATAAACTATTGCATGTTAACTTACAACTTCTAGAATGACTARGTCAATAAAAAAGCAGCTTACACTTCTATCTTTTTAAAAGATAGAAAAACTTTATCAGAAATCAAATTAAGCCATTTGAAAGCACACCCTGCTGGATGAAAAATAAGCAAGAAGGAGGCTCATTGCTGTCTTAACTACTAWTCCTTATTTTCTTCCCACCTTCTTCTACCCATCTATCCTCTCTTCCTGGAAGGATTTCCTTGCGTGAAATACTTTGCCACTAAAAAGAATCTGAAGGTATGTTAATCACAAATATTTTTCATGTTTTTAAAAAAAAGTATTATTTCAATTAAAGTTACATGGAAGTCCTCAGTCTGAACGGAAGTTTATTATCATTTTTGTGGACAAGCTTCTTAAAGAAAGCATCAGAGAGYGAGTTTAACTTCTGGTTTAGAAGTGTTGGCATCATGAAGTTCCCTAGAGGATTCTGCATGAATCTTCCTGTGATGTTTGTTGATGCCATGTTGAGAAGGGCCTTGAGCAGAATCAGATTGTTAGAGTTTTCATGGCTGAAAAAAGACAATTTGGTGTTTGGTTTGATTTTGGCAGAAGTGTTGGTGTGGCTTTTTTGTCTTGTTTTTCAAAAAAGTCCTTCCTGTGTTGTTTTAAGATTCTTTTCTACCCCAGCTCTCAATTTTGAGTACATAACAGAGGAATCTGTTTTGTGTTTTAGTAATGWTGACATTTTCTCCCTACAGAGCCTGCACTAAGTCAAACATGGCAGAGCTGCTGGGCCATGACCTACTTTTGCTAATGATTGTATACACACACTCCATGATTTGCAGTGCATTCATTACTAGTTTGATCCTGCTGCTAAGTGGTTTGGCCCAAACATCAGATTAATAAGCAGAGGTCTGGGTCCAGCCATATCCTAATGGGAAGCGATTCACGCCACTTGTTTCTGTTGACTGTCACAGCACCAGCCATTCTGCCCTTGTGGCAGCCTGCCATCTCAGAGTGTTGTGATTGATGATGAAGTCCCACAGAGCTGAGGAAAAGCCTGAACAGCTTTTGCAGAGATTAAAATAGCCTTTCAAGAAGGAAATAAGCATCTGAATGCAAACAAAAGTAAATGTGCATTATGCAGCTGTAATTCCTGTTYTCTTGCATGGCTGAAACATTCAGAGCTGTTTCAGTAAGCATTTGGGACTGTAACACACAGGCACACACATACTCCATGCCCATGAGGGACAGTCTTTCAGGAAAGAACCAACATAGTCAAATATTCAGCGTTCAAAGACCACTCCCACAGGAACAGATACGCTGGAATGGTTTCTGACACGTGTGAAAGTAGAGTGCCTAGAATTGTTTCAAGACGTGGAAAAAGTGAGTTGGATGTCCAGGAGGCAGGCCAGTGAATGCTTAAAAACCCATGTTCAGGGAAATCCTTAGCTATTTGATGTTAGTTCCACAACATGGGAAACTGCTGTTTTGGCCCATGTGTTGGTGTTGGAGTTCCCAGAGAYGATGGTTGCAGTAATGCTGCCAGAACCACTGAGCAAAACTCCAGCAAAGGAAAACAGCCACAACAAACAGAGGAAACTGCATCTGTCATRTCTGTGGCAAAATTGAGCTAATTTTTTACCCAAGCCACAAAAATACCTTTATCTGTTCAGTCTATAGAGGTTATAAATTTAGGAGAAATTAACTCATGATTTTGTTTTTAATACCAAATTAATTCAGTATTGTCTATTTCACACATGAGATCCAAGAACTTGCAAGTATAGTTATATTTTATAGAACACAAGGGACAACAGATATTTTTTGTCTAAAATARAAAACATCCAGTTATTCTGTTTTGGACACAACTTTACAGTTTTCTCTTCAAATGGAAATTTTGGGGTCAGTGGAATGGACTGTTCTTCAGGAAATGTTCACCATTTTGGTGCAATAATGGTATTCTATATCACTATTTAGAGCCTACATGGCTTTTAGAGCACTTAAGGGTCAACATTTACAGAAAGAAAGACTTTCAATCTAAAGAACAGAATGGAACTCTGTTATAATCAAAAGGTTCAGAAGTTACTCTCAAAACGTCCGTAAGTTACTCCATGAAAGGAATACACAGTAAACCCCAAACCCCATCTTTCTGTTTGCAAGATAAATAATGTTTGACAACAGTGATGATTGTAGAGTAATTTGTCAGTAAACTCTAAGCCCTCAGTGAGRCCTCTGCTCTATTTATCACATTTTATTAAGTCAGACAGCATTGCTAGTGATGCAGTAATTGACACACATGGCTGCTGTCAGACATGAGTACTGCTCTACCCTTTTCTTTTACATGACAGCAAAGTTCTAGATCTCTACCTCTTTTCAGAAAAGGCTTAKAAGTGAACTAAGAATAGTAGATTGTCACCTACCAGCATTTGTTTATTAATGAAATTTCTCTTTTTTGAATGTAGTTTTTCACTAATTCTTATGGATTATTATTTATTTTCCTAATTATTCAATTCTTATATTCCTATTACAATTACCAGTTTTTACTTCATAATTGTTTACATAATCAATTTTGATCACCTCCTTTCACAAAGCCTTTCTTTGAAATCATATAATGAATCAGAAGATCATAGAATGACCTGTGTTGGAAGACATGCTTAATACCATCTAGATCCAAGGTCTCTGCCATGGGCAGAAACACCTTTCCACTTGACCAGTTTGCTCAGAAATCCATTCATGCTGGCCTTGAAMATTTCCAGGGGTTGGGCAGCCACAATTTCTCTGGGAAACATTTTCCAGGGCCTCATCACGCTCACAATAAAGAATGTCTTCCTAATATCCAATCTAAATCTTGCTCTTCTTCAGTTTGAAGCCATTCCCCTTGTTCTGTCACTCCAGGCCCTCCTAAATAGTGTCTCTCCATCCTTCTTGTCAGCTCCCTTCAGGTAGTGGAAGGTCACAATTAGGTGACCCTGAAGCTTCTCTTTACCAGGCTGAACAGTACCAATTCTCTCAGCCTTTCCTTATACCAGAGCTGCTCCATCCCTCTGATCATCTTGGTGGCATCCTCCAGACTTGTTTCAACATGTTGATGTCCTTCTCGTGCTGGGGACAYTTGCTTTCTTTCAGTGTTTTCTACAAGTTCAATAATACTCTAGTAAAATAAATTTTCCGATAAAAAATTACTACATTGACATAAAATAATTTAATTTCTTTAAATGGACTGATGTCCATTTGTGGATTCTCTTGGAATTAAGATGTATCCATAGTAAAATACATTCCACTGGAATGCACTGTTCAGTTTACAGAATCTATCAACCCAGCATGTCTGGATGTCTAAATAAATATGTCCATTCATTTGGTGCAGCCAAAGAAGCATTAGAAATGTGRTAAAGAATAAAAGAGATGCATTGTTGGTAAGTAGAAATTTTATCCAAGCAATGAAAAAAACCCTGAAACAACAGGACTTAAACTCCATATGCACAGGAACATCTATGTCTGAGAAGCAGAGGTACACACTATATAGCAGAGATGCATATAAGTGTTTATAATCTTGTTTCATGGGGGAAAACCAAGAACTGCTAAAGTGCAACTGGGTAACTCAGATTTGTTCAATGGATATAAACTATGTCTCCRTGAAATGAGGTTGACAGGAAATAGCAGCATTTAGGTTCTGAAACATGAAATGAACTTAAAGATTATAACTCCTTAGCAAATGTTTTCTTCAGGAAACAAAGTAGTTATATTCCTGAGCTTCCTAGAGTGAGAGCAAGCTATGTGAAACCTGATTGTAAAGAAGCAAAATGAACTTCAGCAAAAGTATGAATAAGCTGCCAAGTCCTGAACCAAAACATGAGTTMTGCAGGAAAACAATTTGAAACTTTCATTTAAATCACAATTCAAACAGGCCATAATCTTGGAAAAATAAATTTTATTAATTAATAAATGCAAAAATTTCTCCAAGCTGTAGWTGGATGCATCATCTGCAGTCTAATATTGAAAAATCCCGTTCCAAGGCAAAATAAGAAACAGGACTAGACTGGCACTGCTGTTAATGCCTGTATGATGCATTTGACAGGAAATTAATCCTGACCCCWGAAAACAGATGATTCCATAAAGATAAGCCTTTATTAAAAACATAAGGATATTGAGTTTTTTCTCATCATGGATCCTTATCTCACAGTCACATCTGAAGATATTATTTTCATTAAAGATGACAGTTAAGAAGTCAAAATACTTTTGACATCATGTCTAGGATATTAATTTAGCAAAATTTCTGCTTTAGAAGAAAAAGACCTTGAAACCATATATGACAACTATCTTCAAGTCTTAGATGATTAGATGCAGTACAGAATTAGTTCAATCTTTTCTTCATTTAAGATATGTTTCAGTTTTACTTTCCCATGCTGATCAAAAAGGAAAATAAATAGCCAATTTATACTAACAYTGCTCTGCTTTTATTTCTGTATTGTCTAGCACTGAACAAATCAAATAGGCCTTAATATACAATTTAAAATCACATAATCTTTTACACTATGCAGAATCAATTTAAACAATGTTTTTGGAAGCAAAACAGTAACAATAATAATGAGAATACCAGTAAAAGGCTTCTCACCTTAGCTTGTTTCATTCATCTTTAACTTCATCAGACAACATATAGTCATAGCATTCCTTAAACRTTGTATATGTTTTCTCAGAACTTCATGTAAACTACCACTATGATGTAACATTGCAACCTGCCACAGGAGTTGAAAGTATTTCAAACATTAATTCATATTATTTTAAAAGAATAGCTTGGCTGTAAAGCRTTTCACTTTCTATTGTCAGCTGTCAAAAACCTTAATCTCAGCCTATACAAATAACTTGTTGAGTAGCTGAAGGTTTGTTCCGAATTCTCTGTCTTGCCCCTGKGCACAGTCAGGGTAGGGTAGGGTATATGCTGAAACAAGTCAACAACAACCATTCTGACTTGTTAGGAACACTCTTAGGATTTTGTACAGATGTAACTCTTTTTTTTGCTTCTGACCTTTACTTCCAGCCTTGCACAGAGTTTTTTCTGCCTTTGCTCTTTGCATTCTCTTCATTACCAGKGTTCCTACCTGATATGTGCTTTTTTCTTGAAGTATTTCATTTAATGGATAAGAATGGCCTTGGAAATTAAATTTTCAATTTTAAATTTACTCATCAAGTATTCCTCAAAATTACTTAGAGACTGAGAGACTGGCAGAAGACTTTCAGACTCTAKGTAAAGGTGAAAAGGAACATTGAAAAGGTTCCTGCCACCTGGCAAGTTTAATTTGCATATTTATCACTTGGTTTCAGTATCATTTTATGAACTGTTCAATTTTTTTGCTCAGAAGACTTCCTAAGAGGATTTCTTTATAACCTTCTCTTAGGAATGACAGTGACAATCATATGTAGCTGAATGTGCATAGGAAGGCTCAGTGGTTCAGTGAGAATACTTAAGGAAGGAAATGTGCATCAAAAATTCTCCTTTGAGTCACTTTTCCTCTCCCTTCAAAAGGAGTCCTACCTCTTATAATCACATATATTTAAAAAGTTTGATTTATGATAGCATAATTTATTAATACTGTGAAGAAAAAGTTGGACATCCTAATCAAGTGGTCCCTTGGTTGCCTTAGATAGTTCAAGATGAAGTGACTATTCCTAAGGGTCTTGCTTATTCCAACAAGTTATAACCTAGGTTGCTGAAATTGGTTGAACACTTTCAGGGGCCACTGAAAGTCATAGAGTGGATAGAAATTGAGTGCAGTAGTTACCAATGTCAGACACTCACTTTTATTGTAGTGAGGCAATGACTGGAAAATCAGACYTTCGTTTAAACTGTAGGAARGTCCTGAARTGCATTGGGAAGAGTGTGKCYAGCAGATTCAGGGAGGTGATCCTGCCCCTCTGTTCAGCTCTAGTGAGGCCACATCTGGAGTKCTGCATCCAGTTCTGGGTTCCACATTTCAAGAAACACAAGGAGATACTGGAGAGGGCCCAACAGARGCCACAAAGATGATGAGGAGTCTGGAGTATCAGTCTTAGAAGGAGAAATTGCAGGATCTGGGCCTGGTTAGTCTGGAGAAGACTGAGAGRGGATCTMATTAACATGTACAACTGTCTTAAAGGYGGCTTCCAAGAGGCTGGTGCCAGACAATTCAGTGGTGCCCAGTGGGAGGATRAGGAGCAATGGCCACAAACTGAAACATAAAGAAGATCTACCTCAACATGAGGAAGAACTTCTTTCCATGGAAGGTATTGGAGCACTGGAACTGGCTGYTCAGGGAGGTAATGGAGTTTCCCTCTCTGTAAATATTCTAAACCCATCTGGACATGTTCCTKTGTCATCTGCTMGAAGTGACCCTGCCTGGGAAGAGGGTGTAGTGATCTGGTCTAACTGCAGAGGAGTAAAGAGAAATAACTCTGTGAATAAAATGGATCAAACCTAGAAAAGTTTGAATACACCAAAAAAATTGTGATTAAAACCAAGTGAGGTTAGATCTTGATCCAAAAAAGTTTATGAGACAAAAAGAAGGCAGGCAGGCAGGGAGG
>CADDXX010000640.1:56920-168193 GCA_902810485.1 Alauda arvensis
TTTTTTTTTTTTTCCACAAATTAAGTTACAACATCCTTGATGGATATCAAGATACAGAATGGAATTTTAAGACTCCGGAACTCTGGCATCATGGCTCAGGTGAACACAAGAGCTGCTTCCCTGGGTTAGAGGGCACAGCAAGAGCAGGATGTGCCAGGGAGTTGCAACCTCTGCTGGCTCAGAAGTTTGTGGGTGTTGCCAATACTATTGCAGGAAAGTCTGATTAAATTAGGAGAGCTGAAACAACTAGCAGGGAAGAGGAGAACTAGGAACAAATACTTTCTGTTAAATGTAACTCCTTTTTTATACCTACTCTATGGAACATCATSTGGTACAAGATGTCTGCAGGATAGGAAGAACTGCTGATGATAGGTTTTAATTATGTATATAAATATTCATGTTCAAGGCAGGGACAATTGTCAGTTAAGTCCATTGGAAAAATCATTAATTATATCAAACCACAGCTTTGAAAAAACYTTTACTCAATACTGGCTTTATACACACTTTTAATTTAAAGAKCAACATTTTTTTGTTCTGCTTCATCCTTCTCCTTTCCATTTCCTYGCCATTGGCTTTTGCTCCTTCTCTTTCCTTTCAAAAAAAGATCCTGCTGGAAAGATGAAATGATGGTTGCTGTCTTGTGCTTCTAGGGAGCAATTTAAGAAGACCACAATTATACCACTCAYATAAGCACCACCATGTATCCTTTTCAAAGCATTACAAAGAATCTATAAGTTGTTATTTTGGAAAGTAAAAGACATAGGTGAAGCAGTGACCATAATTTAACTAGGACCAATATTAAAGCCTTTATAAAATAACTTCCAATATCAAACCCACCAGAACAATAAAGTCAAATTAGTACTGATATACTATGCTGCAATTTTGTGCAGTCCATTTACATTTCAATRGAAAACTGGAAATAGGTATTCTGAAGGATGCAATCAGATAAATTGCAAATACACACATTTCATAAGATTTCCTTTTCACAGCAAATTCCTTTCTGGCTTGAAAATACCATACAAATGAAAAAAACACAAGGTACTCTGGCAAATGGATCTATCAGATATTTCAGTGAGTGGTGATRATCAGTCAAGTCTAAAAAGTAGCTTTTGTGTATACACACAGGAGAGGGATGAGCAAGGGTTTTTTTCCCCCTACTGGGCTGTATTTTGGATTCATGCTGAAAACAGAGTTGATATCACAGGGGTTTTTAGCTACTGCTGAGCAGGGCTCACATATGGTCAAGACCTTTACTGCTCCTCATACCACCCWTTTGTAGTGGGGCTGGGGGAGAACAAGAAGCTGGGAGGGGACGTAGCCAGGACAGCTGACTCCAACTGACCATAGGAATATCCCACMGCATATGGCATTGTGCTTAGCTTATAAAGCTGGGGAAAGAAGAAGGGAGGGGGACATTTGGAGTCATGACGTTTGTCTTCTGAAGTCACCATGAAGTGTAATGGAGCCTTGCTGTCCTGGGAATGGCTGAACACCTGCTCACCCATGGGAAGTGGTGATTTAACTCCTTATTTTGCTTTGCTTTCATGTGCAGCTTTTGATTTCCTTATTAAACTCTCTTTAACTCAAGCCACGAGTTTTCTCCGTTTTGCTCTTCACTGTGGAGGAGTGAGCAAGTGGCTGTGAGGGGTGGGGACCAAATCATGATATCAAATGAGGTACAAGGTAAGATTCCAGTCTGTAGATGTCTCAGACTTTCACACTAATCCATTTTTCCCAGACTTTTTGTGTTAAACTTAGTTTTTGCCAGCTGAACCAAAACCTCACTCATTAGATGTTGTTAGCAAACTACCTGTGACCAAAGAGAATTCCTAAGTCATTGAGCACCATGTGGTAATGCTCTAGGAAACCTRAGACACCCTCTTAATTTATGTAGAGTGATTTTATACTTATTGCTGTTTTTAATAACATGAACATCACCTCCCCATATTAGATGTTTGACAGCAGTGGTATGTGCTCCTGCCCTTTGTGGTATAACTGAGATGAAAAGCTTGAACATTCATATGACACACAGAATTATGAGAACAAGCTATCCATTTTATTTTTASTTTAGGATTTATTCATAGGTAGCTGTATGTATGCATTTAATTAGAGCTGACCTGTAAGTTTCAGCTGTTCTGCTATGTCAAATATTTRCAAAATATTAAATATAAATATCTTAATAGCTTACATTTTTTTGAGTAAAACATTAATTGATACCATTACTCCAGAGGTTAAAATCATTATGTGACACTATCATTGGTACCATGTCTAATAGACTGCAGCATTTTTCTTTGCWCCTTAAATTAATTTCAATCATATCTTAAAATCTCAGCTGTTGGAGAAATTACATCTTATGAAAGAGGATAAAATTAATTTTTGGTGGAAACAACTCCAYTTTAAGAGTCATAGAGGAGTTTAATTTGGAAAGAATCTTTGGAGGTCAACTTCTTTTATCTTCTGAACAGGRCAAGCTTAAATGATTGCATCATGCCCAGGATTTCTGCCTGGGTCAAGGCCTTTGGCATGCMAGTGCAACCAGTGCAGTTTGAAGGTTTCCTGGTCATTGGAACATCATTCAYATTAAGTAGGAAGCCAAACATAGTCTGTTCCACCTCCTCTACCCACCATGAGATTGGCTACTTAAAAGTAATAGAAAAAATGTGAAAATAAAATGAAATAGAAAAATGAAATGRAAAAAAGAAGTTAAATTAATACAAAAAATTGTGAAGTTTCATAGAATTCTTTGGTTCCCAGTGTTGGCTCACTCACMTTGTGAATTCTCATGTTAACTACAYGATCCTTAGTGACACAAGTTTTAGATTTAAAAAACCCACCAACATGCTCTGAGCATGGGTTTGGACCTTGTAATTTATATTATTTTCACTCTATACTTATATTTAAGTAAAGTTTCTTTTTTTGTATACCTGTGAATAGAGAACAGAAGGATCTACAGCAAAAAAAGGTTCAAACAATGCTATTATTATCTTATTTGAAGGAACACATAAAATTTACACAGTAAAAAATGTTTTGTTGCAGAATTTTTGAACTTAAACAGGATTTATTATGATACATTTTTTGCAAATATAAAATAAAATCTTGGTTGTTATAAGATTTTATTGTATTCCTATCATGCTTTCTGCCTTGGTGTTAACTGCAAGTTTTGTTGTGGGTTTCTTTAATGTACATATTTGTTTATTAAAGGAGACATTAAGTCAAATGGTTTTCATTCTTTTCTGATGTGAAGCCACCAATAAAAAACAATAACTCAAATAATTGACATTTCCCAATGATACTTTGTATGTGATACTGAAGTATGAAAATGGGACATGGAAAGGAAAAGCTTACTTTCATTACAGTGCAAGGCATAGAACAGATTGAAACGTCTTTCCTTTTTGTCCTCCAATCTACTTTTATGAAATAATACAACAAATAACATTAAAAACRTTGTTTTCCACGTAGGCAGAGAGACCTTCCTCTGTAAGATTGTAAGTATATCCAATGGTTGAAATGAAAAATGATGAGCACAGCTGATGTGAGAAAAGAAAAAGAATGGTAAAGCYGAAGATAGATGGATGGTTCACTTGGAATGGGATTTTTCAGATTTTTTTTGGATAACTTATTTTTGTCTCCTTTTGGACAGACTTTTCCATTAGATARATGTGAATAACTTCTGTGTCATTTTTGTTGCTGAGCAACAGCCTGGGAGATATAAAAAGATGAGCCTATAAAAGCAAAGTTTTAATGGTAGAYGCCAACCCACAATTTGCATATTTCTTGTACAGTTCATAAAATTACAGTATAATTATGTCAGTYTTCCTCATTTTGTGTTAAAATGTTTGTCAACCAATCAGACTTAAAGTGAGGAAGACAAAATATCCATATGGCATTTTTGTAAGGCATCATTATTTCATCCAGAGTGGAGGGATGCCCCTGGTACAGCTCTGTTCAAGCTCTGCCTAAAGCTGGAAATTATCTTCCAGCTGTTTTTTCCTTGCAGCAGGGATGTAAGMTACTGCCTGCCAGAGAGAAAGTCCTTCCTCAGACTTGGCACCAGATCATATAAGGCCAATATAAAGCATTTGTTAAAATACACACTCCTCAGAAACATCTTGTGGTACAAACCTTGAGCTGTATTGAAACCAGCACCTGATTTGGCTCCTTTGCTTCTGCAGAGAGCATGTGTCCTAACCTTGCCCACTCACCTGGGTCTGCACCACTGCTAAGGAAGTCTTAGGATGCTGTATGGGAATAGGGAATAGGGTGCAGGTACTGAAAGAAAAATTGCTACCCTGGTCAAGCAGAAAAGCTGGATCCCTTTCAAGTGATTCATRCTGTCTATTATAGTGTCCACCAGCCCTACATTTGAAATCTCTAAAGCCAGACCAGCAGCTGAACACAGCTCTGCAAGATACAGCTCAAGAAGACAAGAGGGATGCTTAGCTTTCTTGCCAGCATTTAGCAACAGGTGTATCYCTTCCACTGACAGTGATAGAGAAAGTAACATCCATCTGCCACAGTGAACAAGAAACTGCGGAGTCTCTGTCTCTAAATCAGGAGGAACTGATTTAGAAATGGTGTTAATTTTCTGGAAGTCCTTGTTTTTATTTCTTGGGGTAATTAGCAGAGAGCATTTTCTCTTCTCAAGCTTTCTTCCCTCCAGCAAGGTTTGAACATCTGCATCAATTGTATTTTTAGGAGATTTTACCCAGTTTTGCTGTAACAGAGTTCCCCTACTAAAAAAATCTTTCATTTTACAGACCTGGATGTTATTAAAACAAAATATGCAATCAGGCACTTCTCCGAGTACCTGCAAATATTATTTATTTCTGTAATTTTCTATTTGGGATGTTGCTTTGTTGAATATTCCATTTGTAATCCATGTAATTTAATTTTCACTGGAAGAAAAGGAATTGAGATTCCCAAACAGAACACATTTGGGCTAATATGAAACTCCCTGTTTTCAGAGTAGGTGTATTGGATAGAAGGTTTATTCAGTATATATTTCTTAATGACTCTCATCTCCCTTCTATCCTTTAAAAAAGTGTTTAAAAAAAAGAAAGAGGCAACCTGTGGTATTTTACTTTTCCTCCTTCCTCACAGAGTGTCTCTTACTGACACAATTGTTTAATGACATTTTAAAAACAGCACCAAATCACAAWAGCCATTATATATAGTTTCTCTTCTCCATCAATGTATGTCTGCTGCCCTTTCAATCATACCAATAGATCCATAAACTAGAATGCTTTGTTTCTCCTCAGTGACATTTAATATTCATGTAGAGAGAATCTCTAGAGGATGAAATGCTGAAGTTCAGACAAAAGTAGAACAGCAAGTTTCAATTGCACCTTCTAAAGGAAGTGAAGATTATGTCTTCCAGTCTTTGAGCAACTTGATATGGGAGAAACTTTTAATATATTTTACTTGAGTGCTACTTAGGCATGCATGTTTTAAAGAAAAAATTAGACCAGGATGACTAATTTGAATCAGGAGTTGAGGCTGTTTCTGTGACTGAAGACAGTGCACAAAAATGAAAGAGCAAACAAACATGTGAGATAGGACTTSGAAATCTGGGCTTGCTTCTTCATGCACTGTGTTCTTGCACTGTAGTATTCTGAATTTAGGAGGGAATGCAGAAGAGTTAAAATCTGAGTTTAAAAAAWTWAWTTAAAATAAATTAAAAGTTTGGTACTGTCCTGAAAGTTGACCAATAAGCCTGAGTGAGCACTGATATTATCCAGTATATAATGCTTTGGGTAATTTTAATTCATCTGGTACAGAGAATTTAAAAATAGGTGAATAGATTATTTTKATCATTAGCTTACAGTGTAAATTAAATTGACTGCATGTATAATAAACAAAGAGTTCATAAAAATTTTATATCCAATAAATTTATGGACATTTTGTAATTCGGAGTGCAGATTCATTGCATCARTTGCTACTCAGATGAGGAAGTTTTAGAAACCACCTCATTAGCAAGGTCTCAGTATTGTATATAATGTCACATTGGTTCTTGCATCTCTTTTCTCGTGCAAGTTCTGTACTTTTTTAAGGCATGTACAAGACTGCAAGTGGTTGGTTCAACAGTGTTTTCATGTGTTCTCTGGGATCCCTTCATTTAGTTATAAATATTTCCTGTTATTCAAGAAAGAGCAGCCAATATCTTGTTTGTTCAAATGCAGGAGATCAACCTTGGAAAACTGTCTGGTAAAAAACCTGAGAAAATAAATAGTGAAGTGTCATCTTGCTCTTTGCTGTGTGGTGTTTTAAATTGTCCACAATGCAGCCAGTGTGGGCTGARTGTACCAGTAGATGGCTGGAGCACATTATCAAAACAGTTGATTCATACAATTATGTGATTTTACTAACTTCACTAGCAATACTTTTATACTTGAGGAAAGAAAATAGACAAATGTGTTCATCGGAGGTGGCTTATGTCTGTGGACTGAGTCTGAGGATTTGACATCAAGCTGTGCWGTATGAATGAGGTATTTTGGTGGCAGTCTGAGTAGTCATATGTGATGTGTTGCAGAAACCTTATGCACTGCATTGTTGATGTAGGACCCAAAAAATAAGAAGGGAGCAGACTTTAACAACAGTCAAGGTCCAGACCACTTCATAAATTTGTCAAGTAGTCTTGAAGYGTCAGATTTGAAGAAAGAGAGTAGGAACTTCCAGTTTTTAGGAGACAAGTGATTCTTCCCTCTTGCCTCTTATGACTCCTGAATCATCCCTACTCCAGTGAGATCATTAGGATAGGATGCGAGCATCCAAACACTCAACATATCGGGATATAGATCTAATTATGAATAATAATTTTATTCCAAAAGTTCAATCCAATCCCTTTAACTTGAGTCACCTTTTCAACCATGTCACTGCTAAGGATTTTCACCTCTTTTMATTTAGTATTAGGACACTCATCAAGAATTGCAGACTCTGGATTAGATTCTGAGAAAAAAAAACACTGACAGATTAATTACTAAAACATCTCACAAGATTCTGGATGGGAATTTTCTGTAAAAAGTTGAGATAAAACAGCATGCAGGATAAATGATACATCGATTGACAGAATTTTTTAAAATCAAACAGTAAAACAGATATCAGATTCTGTGTTAAATTGCAGAGTTTATTCTTTTGCTCTAGAGAATTCAGGTTTTACATAATTTTGTCTTCTCCAATGTCAATCTGGTTTAAGGTAGACTCCAGTAATTTTAGCGGCAAATTCTTTTAGCCTGCAAATAKTTTTCAGCATTTTTATATTAGTTCAGTTGTAGGGTTGTGCTTAATAAATGCCATAATAAACTTTAGTTTTTCATGGAATGTATGAATAGATAAAGGAAATATAACTCACTGAAAAACACATTCTGGTTAATGTCAACAACTGCTTAGTAGGCTCCATTATGAGCTTATTTAAATCACTTATTACAGATTAAACCAGAATTTTTTTGTGAGCTAAGTGGAACTGTTTAATTACTCTTCCTAACTGAATGCAGCAGAATTCCTTGGCATTCTTCAGAGAACTTCCTCTTTCTGCRTTTGCATTAGAGTTGCCATGGACAGTAGTGAATGTTTGTTACCAGTTGTTAATCATAATTTTTTAAGCTTCCTGCTAAACAGCAGTTCACTCTCTACAAGCAGCTATAACCTCAGCTGCTTAAAATTTAAGAGCAAGCTACCATGCTGTCTAAAAAAAAGAAAATAAAATACCTTAGTTTACCTTCTACTTAACTGTGAATATTGTTGCTGCCTTTAGTTTCATTCATCATATTTTCCTAAATAGCTCATGCTGATTGTAATAATTCATCTTAATTTTTCCCWTATGTATAGAATAAGAGAAGAACTGAAACTGTAGGTGCTCCCCCCCATTGTTTTATAATGGCTTAAGGAAAGATTAGAAAGCTCCTCAAAAAGGCATTTGAGGTCTGTGCCACTTCAGTCTTCCCCMTATCATCTCCCACCTTACACATGCATATGATATTATTCATATATGTGTCATTGATTATATGTCCATCAAAAAGTAAATTTTCAGACAATATAAGCTAGTCCTTAAACACCATAAACTAATTTTTATAACTGAAGTCCATTGGTTCTAGTGACCCTAATGTTTTACACTCTCTGAAGGACTGTCTGTCATTCAAACAATGAATAAGGAAAGAGAAATAAGATTTTTTCACAGAACTTCAAWATTACATAAGAGCATGTAATTTTCTGACTGAATGTTTTTCACAGTATCTTAAAACATTTTAACTTTTTCAGGTTTTTTTTTATTTAATAAGGAAAAAACCCATACTGATTGTCACAATTTTTACTTTTTTGACATTTTAATTACTTGTACTGTACCTTCTGCATTCTAATTTGTAGGAGAATAATTAAAATTCCCAAAACCTACAACTCTTAGACAAAAGGATCTTCAAAGAATGCAAATAGAAAGAAGGGGGGGGAGGGGGGAAAGACTCACACCAGTATCTTCGGGAGGTACAATTCCAAAATTGCACTTCAAAAATAAATCCGCTTTCAAAAATGGTGTTTTTTCACTTTTGCAACCTCAAAACTCTTTTTCCATCCTCAACCAACAGTACTTAACATGTTCACAAAAATCAGTGTTGTAATCCTGTTGTGATAAGAAGCTCTGAAGACATTATTTTTTTATCAGTTTCAGAGCTGCACTATACTGAGCATTTTATTTTTATTTTAAAAAGTCTTTAAACGATATGCTTAAATATAAGTTTCTGGTTTCAATTCCAGTAATGTAGTGGAACTCATTGCTGTAATAGCAGGGTTTACTGCTGTTCACAAATGGCATGATGACAGCAAACACTTCACTGCCAGAACTGAAATAAGCAACACTCCTTTATGCATTTAAATTTAAGAACATGATTTAGTCAGGGAGCCCAGCACATTCTCAGGTCCCCTGTACTTGCTGCCTGCACAAAATGAACATAGAGCTCTCTAGCACAGCATTGCCACTGCTGGTAATGGGCCATAACCACTGCAYTGAATTTCCAAGGTCTGGGGTTTATGCACTGTCCTCTGTATTAGCTTTTCTTGACCTGCCTGAAGCTTCATTTTTCTTGGTTTAGCTGCAACAGCAGTTTCTTTAACTGACCAGGTGTCTGTGGCTATATGAATTACTTTTGTTTGTATTTGTGTGATACAAGTACACTTCAAAATAGAGAGCAGCAAGAAGCAGTCACTTGAAGATGTTTATGACAAACACAAAGATAGTCCTGGTGTAAGAGCAGAGGCTTTGTCAGGTGGAGCCCAGAATGCTGCTTAGAGGAGGACAGCCATGGGAAATGGGATGGAGGGTGGTCCTGGAAGCTGAACACAACCCACCCCTCATCCCTCACTGAAAAGCAGACCTGCACAAAATGGGAATGACAAGGGCAACACAGAAATAGTATTTAACATATTTAACATACTGGAGGAGCAGAAAGGTATAAAGTGAGTTATCCRAGACATGAAAAATAACCCGAAGGGAATCCTAGACTAAGGAAGAAATAGTGACAACTTGAACATCMTAATCCTGCCAGCAAAGGATGCTGAAAACTCTGCACATGCCATCTCTCAGCATAGCATGAACCCTTCTGACCTTAGGACAYAGACGAGCAGTGGCAGGGTGAGCATAGCTCCAGCAGGAGTGATAACTGGAGATGTGTGTAACTGCATTGATTTGCTTGCCTTTTTTTTTTGTTTGTTTGTTTTGGTTTGGTTTTTTTTTGGGGGGGGTTGTTTTTTTTTGTTTGTTGAAGCAACTACTTTAGGCTCATAATCTTTGATTTATATAAATAATATTTCAGTCATACTAACAATAAATTCTTGGCCTGATATGCATATTTTTAGATACATAATGTGTGCCTTTCTCTTTGCATATAAACAAGATTTTGAGCATAATAGCAATGAAGAATTTGRTTGCTTGTAGGAATTCTTGGTATTATCAGGACAAAAATTAGTACTTTGCTGGACTAAAGACAGCACATTTAATCAAGCAGAATTCTTTCCTTAGAGGATAARTAACCTCAGCAGTATGTCAGCAAGCAAAATTCCTATTGATCTGATGTTTTGCTCAAGTGGAGAAAACACTTAAAAGATGACACACTTCCAGACCAAATTTGAGTTATATATATCCAGTGTATTTGATCCTGAAGATGGTTTGACTTCTCCCTAGATGCTCCTGAGTGACTGGCTTCTCTAGCTATCCCATCAAAATATTCTCAAACTATTTAATTCTGGTATCTCGGTATCTCTAATGGTCTTAAGGTCCTCCATCCTCCTTAAAAACCTGCCAAWCACCCATCTCCTGCTTCTTAAAATGTGAACARTATCTGTATTTGTTAAGCCTTTGGTACAACATCAGCATCATTCTCTTTCAGGTTGTAAGTAGTGTTATGCACAGATTTTTACTTTCTGCATTTTTTTTGTCTTCCTCTTTTGTCTCATGAGTTTATTCTATTCTCACTTCATTGTTTTTCTGATCTTCACGATAAAAATTTTCCTACTCTACACCGTTGATTATTCCTGCTTTTTTTTTTTTTGCGTTGGCAGATGTCTACACTTCTAGAGTTGTCAGTGCAGCTTTTCTTTCCTGTTCCATAATGTCATCAAAAATTCGCCATGTTCAGGCAGACTCATTCTGAAGTGTTATTTCAGAAAAATATGGTATAATTCCTACCTATGCATTTTCTTGACTTACTGATTATCAAGGCAAATCAAATTAACTGTCCATGAAATCACAGAATCATAGAATCGTTTCGGTTGGAAAAGAACTTTAAGACCTTTATGACCATTAATCCAGCACTGCCAAGTCCAGCAGTAAACCATGTCCTTCCATGCCACATCTGCACATTTTTAAAATATCTTCTGACATAGTTACTCCATCACTCCCCGGGGCAGTCTGTTTCTTGAAAATTCTTTACATGAAAAGCTCTTTCCAAATGTCAAATCTAAATCTCCTCTGGCACAATTCTAGACCATTTCCTCTCATCCTGTCACTTGTTAATTGAGAGAATAGACTGACTGCCACCTGGTTACAACTTCCTTTCACTTCAGACATTCCCCTTTAGCCTCCTTTTCTCCAGAACAAACACCCCCAGCTCCTTCAGCTACTCCTCACAGGAGCTGTGCTCCAGACCCTTCCCCAGCTGCATTTCCTCCTCTGCACGTGTTTCAGCCCCTATGTCTTGGTTTAAGTGAGAGGCCTAAAACTGGACACAGTGTTTGAGGTGTGGCCTCACTGGTGCCCAGCACAGGGGGACAATCACTGCCCTGGCCCTGTGATACAGTCTTGCATGTGGTCAGAGTGGGGAGAGCCAATGCAGATGTATCAAGTTTCTGAGGGTGCCTGCACCTCACAGAAAATGGCTTAAAAATAATTTGCGAGATGGTTCCTTGGGTATGTTTTGTAGAGCAAAAGGTTTAATAAACTTATAAAATAATAAACAATAAATGAACAAAATAGAACCTGAGCACAGGTACATGGAAGCATTGCCCCTTGCTATGACATCCCAAGGAGCACTGAGAACCTGTGTGTTCTCCCTTAAATACAGAATGGTTTAGGTGGGTTTTTTGGAAAACTGCCCAATGGAGAATGGTTACATTTCTGAGGGACAGGCAAAGAGACCTGTCTGTGTTTCTGTCTTGGCATTAAGCCAACGGCTGCTAGGAGAACAAAGAAACTTCTAGGGCTTTTTCCTTTTAAGTGCTACGGTAAAATTGGAACTCTTTTTCCTTTTATGGAAAATATCTGTTTRGTCCAAAGCTGCACCACTCAGTCCTGCTGCACACTATCACTGACACAGGCCAGGTGCTATTGGCCTTGTTGGCCACCTGGGCACACCTGGTCTCATGTTCAGCTGCTGTCCATCAGAATACCCAGTTCCTTTTCCTCTGGGCACCTTTCCAACCACTCTGTCCCCAGCCTGGAACACTGCAGGGGGTTTCTGTGACTTAAGGTCAGGACCTGGCACATGAGCTTGTTGAACCTCATACAATTGGCCTCAATTCACTGATCCAGTCTATTCTGATCCCTCTACAGAGCCAGTATTTGATATACTCAGATGGCAAGTAAAGGAGATCATATTCTGTGACTGTGTACTACATAGATAATTCACAAAAGTCCATGGCATGTTGTTCTTTCCTTGCACCCATGAATTACACTGGTCTGTCAGAGACTGAAATGTTGAGGTTTATGGCTTAAACATCTTCATGAAGGACTTTTGCCTATTATAGCAAAACTGTGTATATACATATATATATATATAGTAAAAGCTGCAGAGAAGACCCGAATGGGGCCCTGACTAAGACCCTGCACTCATCATTGATGAAGGTAAGATAAAGTGTTACAGGTTTGGACTAGTGGAGAAGAATACACTTACAGGAGGACTAAGCATAGTACCTTCAGGGTAGGGACCACAGCTCCCAGGTTATCAGCTGCCAGGCTTGCACAGACCCTCACACCAAAGTAGGGAGGAGGAGAGGTGTTGGGTGTGTGGTGAAACAGCCTCTGGTCTGGGGCAGTGAACACCCATCCTCTGCTGTGCAGACCAGCTCAGCTCAGGACCCTTTTACCCCAGAAAAAGCTGCATCCACATGACAGACAGCAGAGGGGCTGTCATGGCCCTTCAAAGACCCCCAGACCCTACACCAGAGCACTGCAGCATGATGCAACAGATCCACAGTTTGCAAGGGTCAATGTCAAACCAACCCTCTTAGAGGAGGCATCTGGGCATTCCCACCTGGCCCAAATGTATATTAATCCATGGGATTCTAGACTTTTGGCTGTGGGGCCCCTCACCACCAAGAAGACAACAAGGAAGAGAACAAGAAGATGTCAGTGGGAGTCCTGGAAGGGTGATATGTTTCTACAACCCTTGTCACTCTCTGCCTGTAAACAACACCCCCCCCCCGCCCGCTTTTTCTATTTCTTTTTCCTTCCTTCCTTCCTTCCTCCCTTCCTCCCTTCCTTCTCCTAACTTTCTTCTATCTTTCTTTCTTTTTGCCTCTTTTACTATTGAATAATATATAACAACTTTTTTGGCACCAACACCTAACCTAATTTGGTTTTAATCAAGTTTGGGGGTACATTTTGAACCTTTCTGGGCTCAATCTGTCCTATTCACAGAGATTTAGTTTTCCTTGCTCTTCTGTGTTTATTTGGATGCTAACAGGTCTAAAGAAGAATAACAAAGGATTTTGTAGCAAACACATGCACAGGTCTGGAGGGTGAGGACTCCAACTATTCACTGACTCTGGCTGCAGCAAGCTCCTACTGTAGGTTTCCCTTGCAGCCTCTGACTGCTGGTTATTTCCTGCTAGACTGTGACTGCATGTGTTAGTTTGCAGACTCTACAGGCGTTTAACTAGCTGGACTATGACTGCAGGTTCCAACAACAGGCTCTAACTGCAGACCCAAACAGACCTCACAGCAGTGATTCTCTCTCCCTAGGATCCTTCCTCTTCATAATTCTCTCATTCCCTCTTCCTCAAGGTTCCTCCTCCTTCATGATTTCCCCTCACGAACAAACCCACTCCCTTTTATCACACTTATCTTTATTAGATATATTCATGACTCATCGAGGTGAGGCTGTATTGCATAATGAACACAGCTGTTATTTATCAGGAATGAGGTCACCTGTATTCCCTTTTCCTACAAACACCTACTTAAGGTGTAAACATAAAACAAAGGCTCCCAGAGGTAAACACATTTTTGCATAAATTCTGTAGTCTAAGTCTAAGGACTTTCAGAGTTCCTCAATCTTTAGCTCCTCTGACAGTAAGCTTTCAGGATTTTTTGTCCATAAAATCATAGAATTTCATGTCTATGAAATCCAGAGCTTTTTTTCTTGGTTTTGGCATGCAGTTTTTTAGAGTTCATTAGTTAGGGGGAAAAGGGTTTCTAGATTTAGAAGGTGGAAGATATTTTTAGTAAAAGTCTTTGTCCCTTCGAAATTTGTATGTTTGGACTACTTTAGGGAACCACTTAATTGGGAAAATGTTATATAATAAGAACTGTTTACTGATAAAGAAATAGTATGGCGCTGACTGGAGGATAGAAAAGAGAACAAAGAGGGAAGAAGAGAGATGTAGAGAGAAGCTGAAAACAGGGACAGTGTTACCACAAGAACCCTGGGGTGTCCTGTTGRCATCAGCTGAACAGATGAGGTGTGTGTGCTGTGGCGAGCTAGCGTGGCTCCCACGGTGGGCTGGGTGTGGTTTCCAAACAGCAGCGGGCTGTGTGTCTCTCCTGTTGGTGAGCAGTGGCTGTGGGCTGGCTGTTGTGGGCCTGCTGCTGGGCAAGGTGTAAAGTGGCACTGGCTGCTGGGTGCAGGTGGTGGCGACAAGCTGCCTTGGGGAAGAGAATGTTATAAATGAAATTTATAAAATGTCCAGCAATAAATTAATAAAATAATTTATTATGAAACAACGCAACAAAATGCCAGGATGCCACAGACAAAAGACAGAGCCAAGGCCGGGATGGGTGCTGGATGAACCGCAGGTACGACCTCTATCGCACCGTGCCCTCCTCCCAGTTTACGAATTCTGCTTGGCAAAGCCGGTTTTTATACAGTTTTTTGGACTGGACCTCAATTTGCAACATTTCTTTTCTTTCTTGGTGTTTCTTTGCATATTCATGTCAGTTCTTTTCAGTGCAGCTGGTTGCTGAATAGTTTTAACAGGGCAAAGATAGGTCCTTGATGAGATTTCCGAGAACCTGTATTCAGGTGCAAAAGTCCCATCTCACTGGCATCGGTGTTAATTGTCTTGAAAACTTCTCTCATCACCGGACCGATATCCATCTATCTCGTGAGTCCACCCGTCTTTCTGTTGCAAATTCCTGTCTCTGGCTTTACTGGCAAGGGTGATACAATCTCTTTATGTATATTCCAAACCCTCCAAACTCAATGGGTTTTATTCCCATTGAGTACAGCAAGAGAAGCTTGAGTTATTTAAATCTACATTTTACCATTTAATACAGCAAGAGAAACATGAATTATTCCCAGTCATATATTACAAGGAGAAGCAGGGTGGGGGAATAGGTGTGGACAGGAAAGACAGGTAGGGAAGAAGCAGCAGCACAGTAAGAAAAAGATGGGGGGAATGAGAGGGGGTGTGCCAGGCTGACCCTCTGGGTGAGCCCCCACTCTCAAGAAAACAAAACCCGTAGGCAAAATTGTGGTGCAGTTAACTGCTTTTATGTCCTAGGACTTCTCTCATAGCCTAATTTCCCAGGCATTTCTTCCCAGGCACCAGCAAGGGAGTTGTTGTTTTAAGTCCGATTGTGGAAGATTTGTGGAAGCTTTCTGTGCCCTGATTGTCTGCCAGGCGAAGTTTCCCCAGAGACAGAACTCTCCATTTTCTAAAGGGGTTGTCCACTTAGAGACTGTTATGTCAGTGGTCTCTGCCCCCTCTCACGTGTCTGAGCTGCCCCCTACACATGGCACATGTTAAGGCTCCAGACACATACAGCCCCTATGGTAATTTTTCATCCCATGTTGAAAAATGGATTTATAAAAACATGAGGCATAAATAATAATTATATTGGGTCCTCTCAGATGGCGAGGAGGGATGTGTAATTTTTATTTTTATGTATAGCATGACATAATTTCTTTGAAGTGAAGACTTGCTAAGAAAATTAACCATGATGGCAAGGTCCTGGTAATGATTAAAGATGCAAGGTAATATTCTGTTAGGAGGTTTCACCAGTTCAGACTCATTTGAAGTTTAAGTATTGAATAAACTAAGCTGATTTTATAATTGTGGACTGTGCCTTGGGTGTGGATTTGGGAGAAACAGACTTGAAGAACTTCTACATGGATTGACTCTAGAGCTGGTAATCTAGTGCTTCTGGCCAGAATCACTGGGATTGCAAAACAGCACCTGCCATAAGAAGAAATGTGATCTACTGCAAATTAAATGAATGAATAAAACATGCCATTCAAAGCCAACTAGCTGTACTAGCTGTAACAAAGCTGTAAACCAAAAATAGCATGGATGAATTCTCTTCCTCTCTCTTCTCTCATGCCATCATATTATCAACACCTAATTACTTACCTCCAAACAGAGAGACTGTATTGTCCTACAAAGCTGACACATGAATGTTCAAGTTTTATTTCTTATTCGTATTACAGCTGTTTAGTTTGGTTTTCTTCCCGGCCAGTTATAGGTTCTGTGAACCTGTCAAAGATTGTTTTCTTTATTGGAGATTCTATCACTTTTGCTTACAATGGACAGCCTGCCGTTTTCTCAAGGAACTGAGATTTGGACATTAGGGTTTTTTTCTTATAGATTTTCTGAGCAAGAATGGATTTTGAAGAGAACATGGGATAAATAAAGAGAATCACGCTTATCACTTGTTTTAGATAAAGTTAGATAGTAACCAAACCCCAATTTCTAAATCATACAAGAACTCTAAAAGGAAAACAAAGCTATAGTTATTGTCTTCTTTCAGGTTTTTTGCCTATCTGTATAAAAGATACCACTGCTGTGTGGGCAAATGTTAATGGTTTCACCTGACAGATAGTTCAAATGATACCAAAAGACACCTTGAGAGAATGTCCTCCTTTAAAAATCAGAGTATTTTCCTGCCTTTCCCCAGATGTAACTAACTGAATCACAGAACTAATTTATATATAGAGAGATTAATATTACTAATTACATACTTACATAATAATTGGAGATAATAATATCTAATGGGGGAATAACAATATTTTTTCCATAAATGTTAGCCATCAAAATAGATATCTAATCTAAACTAGATCTGGCTTCTCCTACAGCCAGTGGAAAAACAAATTTCTTCCTGAATCCTCTGTCAAAGAGAGGTAAAGTAATTTTCCAGTAGAGGCCCCTACTGTAACTTGGGTAAATAGGAAATCTGGTCCCAACGTATGTATTTTAGAGGACTATAAACTGAAATGGTTTCTGCTAGTACTGTCAAAGATATATTGAGAAAAATTAATTGAAGTAAAAAAACCTACAGTTAGCTTAAAAATGTAATTTTCAATCAATAAAGCAAATGCAAGAGAAAGATTTTGAAGTTACAGAATCATTGATCTGTGAGAGATCATCAAATCTGTTCCCCTGTCCTAGGTCATGGTAACTTAGATGATAATCTTATTGCCAGGTGTAGTGCTTTTACGTTTGTTAATTTTGCTTTCTTGACTAATGTACCAATTAATGTAGTGGGTTTAGTGTCTTTCTTTGCTGTCAGATAGGATAAGGAGAAGCAAAGCAGGCTCAAACATAAAAGATATAAAGATAGTTTTATTCATACACACTAAAAGAAAAAAAAAAATGAAACTGAAACTGTCAAAACACTTTCTCCTCTCCCACCAGCTTCTTTGTTTTTTTACAGACAAAGTACAAAGACAAAACTCAGAAGCCAAGGTTTGTGCCACTTATAAAATAATCTTTCATCAGTCTTTTTAGAGAGAGAGAAGTCTCTTCTGGTTATGGTAACTCTCTACAAGAAAAATACCAGTCTACTTGTGCTCTTAGCTCTCACAAAAACAGCTGCCTGGGAACCTGTTTCTGTCTCCCATTTCACACAGCCTTCCCGTTAGCTGCAATATGGGCCATTAGATATAGTGTAGAGTACACGACACTGCTGGGGTGTCATTTTAACATGAACAGTTCAGGCATAAAGGATGTTCTTCATCCCATTCAAGGGCAGAGATGTCTCTCACTTCTTCACTGGCACAGAGGCTTCTTCATCCCATCTCTCACTCTGTTCAAATACCTCAGGAGATCATAGGGTCTACATCAATATTCACTTAGTCTATTACAGATACCTTTGCTCAAACCWCCAATCTGAACAACCATTTCCCCAGTTCATATTTTCTGTGATTTAAAGATCTGTTGTAGCATATTATAGTCTGTTACCACAACTCACAAAAGATCTCAGCCTAAGGCATCTTCTCATCTCCTCATCCCTTAAGATGCAGTGTCTCTTTCACAGACCTCAGTATCTTCACACAGTCTTAATAAATGTCCATTCTATGACTTTCTTTTCACTCTAGAGAGGATCAATGTTCTGTAAGCTTCACCTTGTCAAAGAAAGGGTAAAAATCTCCCAGGCCTGCAGAGGGCCATGATGGYTCTTCCCCGGGAGGATSAGGCCTCCCTGAGCTGGGCCGGAGTCCCAGGGCTCTGGCTGCTGGAGGGGGACTCGCCCAGCTGCAGGGCGTTCTCAGGTAGCCGGGCTTCCCCCTCCCTCCTTTCTTCCACAGGGAGTCACCGCAGGAGGAGGAGGGGGGCTCAGCCCCTGCGGCTATCTGCAGATGTTTTACAGCCCCTGGAAACTCGATCCGGCCTGGGACGGGGCACATCTTCCTCCCYGCTCCSTGCYCGGGAGTCACCGAGCCCGGCAGCTTCCCGGGAAAGGCCTGGCTTAGGTAGGGCCCAGCAGGGCCTGAGGTAAGTCGGGCCGAGAGGAGGGAGCCGGGCTGCTCTTCTTACCTCGCTGGAGGCAGGGAGGGAAAAGAGACASTTCCCRKGGTAYTCAGCWTGATATGGGTAATTCACAAAGCTGAACTTTACTTTCTCACTGGCTGAACAAGTTGCCAATATTTAGAACTAGCTCCTGACAGGTGGCTGTACTTCTAAAGCAATTCCTAGGTCCTTACAGGGAACTGTTTTCTCTTTAACTAAAACCAAGCCGTGCTAAGCCATGACACCAGGGTAATTTTCTACTCTGTTCTTAAGTTTCCTATGGGTAAAGACATGCAAATACTACCCTTATGACTCTTTCTTTCAGAAAAAGTTTCAGTCTTTGGACGTCTGTAACACGTAGACACTATCTTCATTCCCAGCAGTCATTTCTTTTGACTAGAACATGTAAAGAAGGATGTATTTAATTGGTGATCAACCATTCTTTTTCTCACTTTTGCTTGGCATGCAGTCAAGAAGTCCAGAAAAGTAGAACACATTTGTTTATTCACAAGCATTCCAATTATTGTTCCTCTCCTCACTGTTTGACTATTTTCATCCTTTATTGATCACTAACTAGACTAGATCACTTTCTTTCAGGAAATTGAAGTATTCTTGATTCATCTTCTGCTTGAGATTCAAAGAGGCATCATGGTATCTTTACTGAATAGCTGCTGCCTACAAAGTTCTGCATTGCCATATGAATTTGCCTGAGTGGCAGCGCCTTGCCTTTCTTCTGTTAGAGCATCATGCATCTTTTGTATCATATATCATCCATTTTTCAAGATAATTTTGATCTTGAAAATTCAAAATTCTGTCTCCTGTATATGAGCAATCTCTTTCAAAGTGATGTAATTTGTGATTTTAATAAGGAGATTTCTTAATTCTGATTGTCAATAAAAATGTTGAAAACAGCAAGTCTGATCCTGCTTGATAACCTTTCATTGTAAATAGCAAAGTACTGAGAGGTGCTCAGATTTCCAATGATTTCACAGCCCAGTATATTATTTTCAGCTAGACTGTGCTTCCTCCTTTGCACATAAAAAATTCATGTGTCAAAAGCCTTAGTAGCATGGAAAAATTACACTTGTAACTTCTTTTCTATTCCCAAATCTTATTACCATATCGGAGAAGAAAATTAAATTGGTCTGACAGAGGTTTTTTCTTGACAAATCCACATTAGCTTCTCCATACCTCTTAAAAGACATTTTTCCCACTTGGTTGTTCAACTTCCAGTTTCTTAACTGSAACTGAAATTGTCATAAGACCTCAGTTGTTTTCTAATTACCACAGAGCTTTGGGAACAGAAAAGTTCTGGAGTATTTCTTTTTAAAAGTAAATTTATCTTGATATATTTTTTTCTGGACTTTTTAGCAGTTAGAAAAGACTATGTAAGCATACTTTCAGCTTATGCCTGTTAGTGGTTTATTTGATTACTGTCTGCAATGCACAGATAGTTGAACTTTAAAACAACATATTTAGATGTGKTTTTTTAGTATTTTATTTGTTTTTTACACTTAACATTATCACTAAGTGTAACATATTTCTGAATACATGATTATARTATGGGATATTCTGACATGAACAATGTGAGTAAAACTGTTTATTTCCATGAATTTGAGTCCTAGGGCAAACCCACACATTTTCCATAGGTTTTATAATTTTATTTAGTTCCAAAGTGAAGAAATAGTGATGATTTCATTAAAAAAAAAATAAAAGGCCAAAAAGAATTTATAAATGATTGTCCAGTCTAATTCAAACGTTACCTGGTTTTGAGATGCTTTTTTGAAAATGCTGCTGMAAAACATGACCATTTCATTGATAAACAGTCTTTTATAAAGATGATTAATCTTTATAAAATGTAAGTAAAATGTATTTTTCTTTTTGTTCATACAGCACTGAATGTTATTATAGCTTTCTGGTTATGGGGACATCAGTGTAGCACACACTCTGTAATGATACAGCTCACACTGGGCAAATGTCTCATGGAAAGATAAATCCATAGTATTCAATAATCAGAGGGGAAAAAAGCCCCGAGAACAAGGTGTCTGAGATTAATTTTATTTGCAGTTTGCAACAAGCCATGCTGACATACAGAAGCGATTCAAGAAACTACTGCAACATAAAATTATGTGYGAAGGGGCTTTTCTTTTGTCCTTTGTTGAACATCTGTGGCAGCAATCTTCTAGTTTTACTTAAAAGTTTACCCATGTATTCCAGGAATGTAAACAAATTGTCCTTAAACAGATGCCATGGTCATTTGTAGTATGGTTAGACAAAGCAGTTTGGTGGATTTGGTTTTGGAATGTGAACCAGTTTAAGAGGCAGACTGGCCTATTGGTTGTCTAAAATTTAGCAAGTGACTTTATTTTTTCCAGGTCACTTTGTTCATGCTGCCATTGAGCATAAGATGGGAACGTAAGTTCAAAGATCCATCTGCTTTTGTGTTCTCCTACTGACACTGGCCAAGATTAGAGGCCTAGGGAAGAGTGGACAAACAAGCAGATGGTGACGTTTCCCCAAACGCTCCTTTAACTGCCAATAATTTATTGCTCAAAGGTTTACTCTTCTCTCTGCCCAAAGATATCACAAAACATGGTCCTTGTTTCACAGTCATTTAGAGAAGTCCTGATGAAGGCAAAGGAACAATCCTGGGCTTCTATATAATTTATGTCCTTACCCTGACATGAACAGTATTTAATTCCATTGATCAGTTCCACAACTACTTTGTAACCCCACTTTTTTCACMTGATATCATCTCACCTATTAATAGTGCCTAAGATGGATTTTAGATTCACAGATTTATCTTTTCTCTATGTCTGAAGGCTACCTGCAGGAAAGTTCTCTTCCAGGATTTTTGGTCACTGATAGAATTGCAAATCTGGAGTGCTGGAATGACAATAAATTGCAGTGAACCACATTTTTTACAGATTGCATCTTAGTTCATTAGGAAGTTGAACTGGTTTCTCTCCCAGTTCCTGATATCCCTATTGGAGATAAACTCTTAATTTTTAGATTACATTGTAGAGTTAGTCATTCCAGTCTCTCCTATCTCTATTTTTTTTCTAACAGAGGTGATTTGAGCAATTCAGCTCTTCAAGCATGACCAAACAGACTGACAAAAAGCTAGGAAGGTAAGATAAATTTCACAGCACATTATCAAAGTACCTTTGAGATTCTTTTGACAAACTGTGGGCTAAATATGAAAATAYATTTCAGTCATCAATATTAAATTTTTTACAACATGGGAAGACATTGACTGCCCTACAGTTTTTTGTAGTCTTTTTTCTCTGTCAATTTTGAAGCTACTTAATGTAGCAAAGTGCATCAGTGGAGTTACAACACATATTGCCAGCTGATCTTCTGAGAAGAAAGGACTTGAGGCATGAAAAACCTCTTAACATTTAACAAAAGTTTATAATACAGAATTTTGTTGTTCAAAGTGACTGCCATTAACAACCTACACTTACCTCCCACTGCACATACAAATAAGAAGAGAGTAGTTGGGGGTTAGGTTTCTTTCCTTTTGTTCCTTTTTACTTGTGGAATTTAGTTGCTGGGAAACACTTAAGACAACAAAGAGGTGGCCGAAGCCTCAGGGGAGGAGGGCATCTGGTTGCACTTCTCTTGTTTGGGAGAGACAGGGATACCATGAGAGCAAGTGAAAGAAAGGGCTGGGGCAGCTGTTAGGGATCTCTCCTTTTCACTTTTGAACGAGGATCCGGTAGGGACTGAGAGTTCCTGAATTTCAAAATTATAATAATTCAGAGGGAGGGGGTTTAMATTTTCCATTCCAAGAGAGGSTCCTGCCTTCCTTAGCAGACACCTGTCTTTCAGACAAAGACAAAGGTTTTTTTTAATCAAAATGCACTACAGTTTTTTGGGATTTTTTAAAACAGCAGCACGTTAGACCATGTATTTTTGCTTGCTATACATTTGGGAAGCGATGTGACAAAATCAAGGAGTTGTTATTGATTAAGGGCAATTAGTTCTGGAAGAATCAGTTATATACTTTTAAAAAGTCAGTTTTAAGCCAACAGAAGGTGGCTAGAAGGTGGGAATAATATAGTTACAGTATAAATACTCAAATTTGATTGTCATCTAAGCTATTAATAAAGCCTTTAAAATTCATTTCTCATTGATTACATTATTTTCATAATCCAATTTGATGGCAGCTTTAGGACTTTAAGACATGGATACATGGCATTTGAGTGTCAGGTGAATGCAAATGAAATCAATCTTCTATCTTTCCGATTAAATGTCTGATGCTGGCTATTTTTAGGCATAGTATTCAGCCAATAAAACATAAAGACCCAACAGATAGATGCTGTTGTAAACACAAAGCATTCCAGCAATACATATCAGGACCCTTGAATAAAATTAATAATAATTTTAGAAGTTACATTACCTTAGGGCAATTAATAAAACAAAACAAAGCTAAACCAACCCTGTATTTTTTCTACTTTTGAGATTTATTGGAAGAGTGAAAATTAATTTTTAAAGTATCTTTCTCTCTAACCCTGAGGACTAGAAATGTCTATGTATAGTTTTTTGTGTAATCAAATTACTAGAACACATAGGTATCAATTAAGAGAGGTAAACTATGTTAAAAAGTAAACAATAACCATAAAAAATAAATTTCCCACACTGTGTCTTTCTCCTAAAAAACCCCTTGGAGTGTTGGCCACTGGTATTGATGAATAAGCATATTGTAAAATTTTTGTGTCACTTGCCCAATTTGGATTTATAGGAAGTAGAGTTCTTTATATTTATGAGGTGCTTGGATGGAGCAGGAAAAAATATTTAAGATTTCTTAATATTTTTTGAGAAAACAAGTGATGAAACTGATCATCTCTGTCTCACTGACTTTAGAAGGATGTTCTTTCTCTAAATATTAATCTTCCAGATTAATCTTAACTTTCTAAGTTTCTGTCTAGCTCCAAGCTGAAAGTGGGCAGTGATACATAGAAAAATGGTTTGAAATTAATCCTTTGATATAACCAGAAGGTAGAAGCAGGGTGAAAGTATATAGAAGGTGAAAGAATGGGCAGGTGACTCTGCAGGAATTCTGAGACTGCCCATGCAGGAAGGGGATTAGGAAGGACAAAACCCAGATGGAATTGAATCTGTCAAAGGATGTCTAAGACAAGATGAATGGATTTTATAAGTCACCAGGTAATAAAAGGAAGACCAGAAAACATGCCAGTGCACAGCTGAGTGATGCAGGAGACTTGGTTACATAGAGCATAGTAATGACTGAGTACTGAATATCTTTTTCATATCAGTCCTTACCAGCAAGACCAGTCTTCAGGTATTCAGACCTCAGAAACCACAGGGAAAATCTGGAGCAAGAAATGTGCATGCCATTGATGAAAGAGGATCAGGTTACAAATACTTAAGCAAATTACACATACATGAATCCAAGAGGCCTGATGGGATGAGTGCTGAGGGAGCTGGCTGATGTCCTTAAGAGGCAATTCTTCACAATCTTGGAATGATCATGGCATTTGGGAGTGGCACTTGAAGAAAGGAAAGGAAGTGTAACTCCTAACTTCTGAAAAGGCAGAAAGGAGGGCTTGTAACTGTAGAGAATTCAGCCTAACCTCAGTTTGGAAAGGTAATGGACCAACTAATCATGAGAACCATTTCTAGACATGTGAAATACAAGTCCAAGAGGAGTAGTCAACATGGAGTCACCAAGAAGGAGTAATTCTTTACCAATCTTATTACCTTCAACAATAAATTGACTGTGTTGTTAGATGAAGGGAGAGCTGTGGATGACTTTGGTTTGAATTTTATATTTCCCCCCTCAAGATCCTCACAGAGAAGCTGGTCAAGGATGAACTGGATGAGCAGACAGTAGAGGTACATTGGAAAATGGCTGAATAGTCAGAYCCAGAGGGTGGTGATCAGTGACATGAAGTCCAGTCAGGGGGTAATAACCAGGGTGTATCCCAGTGGTCCACACTAGGTCAGATCCTGTTTAACATTTTCTATAATAATCTGGACGAGGTGGCAGAATTTACCCTTATCACCTTTGCTGATAATGCAAAAGTGAGAGGAGTGGCTGATACACCAGAAAATCATGCTGCCATGAGAGGGAACCTTGAGAAACTGGAGAAATTGGGTGAGGAACCTCATGGAGCTCTACACAAAGGCATTACAAACCCTTTGCAGTAATATTTGCTGGGGGCCACRCAGGCAGGAAACAGCTCTGCAGAAAAGGTGCATGGGGGCTGATGGACACCAGAATGAACATGAGCCATGAACTTTCCGTCAAGGCAAAGAAAGCAGAGGGTATCCTGGGCTGCATTGGGACTAGTGGGAATAATGTTGCTGGCAAGTGGAGGAAGGGGATCCTTCTGTGCTTAGGACTGCTGAGTACTCGGAGTACTGTGTATATTCCAATTGCCGTACTTGTGAGTTCTGGGCTCCCCAACACAAAAAATCCATGGAGCTTCTGGACAGAGTTCAGTGAAGGGCCAGTCAAATGGCTAAGGAACTGGAGCATCTATCTTATGAAGAAAGGCTGAGAACTGTATAACCTCAGAGGAGATCTTATAAATTAATTTAAATACAAGAAAAGTGGTCCTAGAAGTACTAAGACTCTTTACAGTAGTGACAGGAAAAAAGGCAATAAACAGAAACTGAAACACAGGATCTGTAGGAATAGTGGTTCTTTTACTGTGAGGTTGACTGAGCATTGGAGATGATTTCTCAGGGAGATTGAGGGGTAWTAGAAATATCCAAAAGGTATTTCAAGATATTCCTGGACAATCTGCTCTAGATGAAGCTTCTGAAGCAAGAGGATTGGACCAGATGATCCCCAGAGCTCTCTTTAAACTTCAGTCATTTTCTGTGGGTGCCATGCAGATAATCACAGCATGAGGAAAACAAACATCTCCCTTGAGTGTTATGAATGAGGCAGGATAAAAGCCATGTGTTGCCTTTCCTCATAGGATGGAGAAATGGGACACCGAAGAAATTACTCAGGTACTTCCAGGTACTTTTCTGCTGTCCCTGTAGATGGAGATTAACATCTGGAAGCAGGTACCTGATGGTATCCTTTGCCTCTCAGCCATAATGCTGAGTTTACCCAAGGGCTTCTATCCAAAATCCTTGTCCAAGGGATACAATTTTTTTGCAAGCAGTTAGAGCGTATTTTTTAAGTCTCTATACACTACTGTTATTATAAGTAAATCATATTTACTAGAGCAGTGCCAAAGCACCTGTAAGGTCTGAATTGTCATCATTCCAAATAACGTAAGTGAGGACCTATAGACAACCATCTGTGTGAACACTTTACAATTTGCACAGCATGGTTGTAAAATTTATACCTCCAAACAGCAGTCTACCTTGCCCCCTTTCTCTTCACAAAGTATAATGAAGTTTTCATATGTATGCACAGAAAAATAAATAATTTATTTCTCCGTCCCACAGAAATTAAAGCATTTAAAACTACATAACTCAGTGTTTCATGAACACTGCTGTGCTTTCTGAATGAATATTGAATTTCATGTTATCCTGGACTCTGATGTGGTAGAATACATATAGCATTTTATTTGTGAATTTATGACTACCTGAGTTTTCTCCATACTAACCAACAAAAACTATCTTTTATTAATGGGTGAAATGTTTAGTTCTGACTCCTTGAGTTACATGGCTCAAGAAATCTCATTTGAGCACAGGCAGAAACCTGATTCAACAAAATCAAGAAGAAATTATATTAAGGGCTTTTGTGGAAAACCTATAAAGGTCATGTCTTCAAAATTTGAGAAAGCAACTCTCTGTCTTGCAATTTAGTGTCAATTCCATGAACCTCAGAGATCTATTTATTTTCCAAATGAGGAATTTTATGGGCTAAAWTTTTTTTTTTTTCATTTCTATGTCACTCCTCTCATATTATCTAAGACTAAAAAATTCTTTCCACTATGAAGAATCTGTTTAACTCTGGAGTGACATGACAAAATTACATCTTGAACTGCACCTGAAGTTGAGACACATAAATTCAAAAGACATGAGCACTGATTTCTGTGGAAACTGGTGCAAGCAGTTCTTACCTAGAAAATATTACTCAGGATATTCAGAATATACATAATTTTTTTTCCAAGGGTTAACACCCGTATTCCCCATAAAATAATGTAATTAATGAAGAAACCTTGCTTTTTTTCTTGCAAAAATTTTGTCCCTGTTGGTAAATAGTGCTTGAGAATTCACATCAAGATATATTAGAAACTAGATTTAACCGCTTTAATATTTTGGGCCACAGGTGGACATTTAGGATTTGAGTTTTCATTTTTTCTGCTAACTTCTTTTCCTGCCTGTATCATTCCCATGGGGAAAACAAATCAAATTGTCTGTTTTCAATTCTCCTGCAAGGAGCTAATCAAGGAATTAGAAGCCTGGTTTGTGAATGTTGTCAGCCATGATCTCCATTCTCACTCTTAATTACAAAATTAATGTAGCACAAAAATAATTAGAATAAAATTTAAATTACTATAGGTAGCTAAGTTACTATAGAACTGCTTTTATTTCATTAAACAAGACAAAATAAGCAAACAGAAGACCTCAACATAACAAAGAAATTTTAGGAAACAGAGTGACAATAACTTTTTGTACAAAATGATGCGGAGATTCAATCATACATACAACTTGACAGTTAAAGTCCTGAACAATATTTCTTTGCATTATTAAAATGAAGTCAGGAGGTTACAATTAAACGGATTTATCAGTTACTCAATGAAAGAGCTGCAGTAGAAGCTGGAGGTTTGAAATATTATTTTATATTTATATCCTCCTGAAGTTGCAATTTCCTGACCAATGGTGTAAATATGGGCATTAGCATGGACATCTGAATACACAACTAAACTTCTGTGTGTGTGTGAAGTCTAACTTCATGTAAGACAGACAGCATATCACATATGAGAAGAAGTTAACCTTCCATTCCTCCCATCAGATTTTAGTATCACAAAGTTCAATATTATAAGAATTAAATCCACATACAAATCAATCTGTGCTGAACTCTAAATTGATTGACTAATGATACTTTATTGATGCTGAAACTGGCACCCAAAGTTCTGCTTTTTCTCTTGCCTCTCTAATTCTTACTTTCTTTTACTCTCTATCAGAACTGGGGAGGATTCAGGCTGGCATGTATGGCTAGAAGTTTATCCCAACTTGCACAAATGACTGGCGGGATTTGACCTCGATTTCTTTCAGGATCGTGATGTAATGATCAATTGATAGTGAGTCCACGAATCATAAAGCAGAAGTAAAACAATTTCCCTGGAATAATAAAAAGACAAGGGAATATTGTTTTAATATCTGGCCAGATGATATGCATACAGATTATCTGCTAGGACAGAAAATACCTTAGTCCAGCCTCTACTACACTGATGTTTTAATAAAAAGGGGAAACATCAGAGCAGCAGGATAAACCTTTCTGTATAGACCCTATACAGAAAGGGTCTATGTTTCTACAATGAATTCCCAACTACCTCTTCTGCACATTTTAAACATCTCAGATTTTCATGAGATTTTTATATAATATTAAGCTCCAACCTGGAAGTGTCTTCATGAAGAACTCTATGATAAATAGGAATTATTCACTGTGGAATTACTGGGAAATGTGCAGTGGGGGCAACAGCAGAGAATTACAGGCCTTTTAGTAAAGAACGGGAAATGATAGATATYCTCTTGGTTCTTTTATGTAATGTTCTTCCTATCCAATGCATCATCTAAAATATATTAGCTACCACCAATGCTTTGGATTTTCATGGGTTTGGGGTGGTTTTTTTTGGTTTTTTTTGTTTTTTTTTTTTTTGAATTCACAGAAGAATTTGAAATATTTTCAGAGACTTTTCAATTCTCTTGAGCCAACATTTATACATTTATACATTTATACATTGCAATGTTTATGTAAATCAGGAAGCAAGCAATCTCTGAGATGGTTTTACCCTCTTTTATTCCTTGTATTAGATATTTTTGCAAATACACTACATTTTTGTTCAAATAGATATTTGTACAAGYTGAGCTAAGTGCCTGGCAACTGCAAAGAGTAGTATCATAGCCCACCTGGAAAAGTGAAATCAATTGTTTGACTCCAGGGAATGAAGGTAAGCACCTGCATAAGAGTTTGTAAGACTGAGACTCAATACAAAAAACATTGTTGAAGTGCAAATTGTGGACATTGGTTTCATGTGAAACTCTTCTAAAGGACAGGTACTTTGACGGTGATTGATAAAAGAGACGTGGACTCCACATAGATTGCTCATGTGAAGCCGTTTATTGATACGCCTAGCTGGTTTATATACTCTTCCGTTATACAACAAGTCATATTGCTCAATAATATTGCTTAACATATACCTAACACTAACTAATACAAAAATGCTTACTATCTGCTAACAAAGCATGTTCTGTCCATGTTCCTGTTCTGTGCATGTTCCAGTACCAGGTACACAGTCTTCTTCTGCATTCCTTTCTCAAAATCCCGCTTCCCTTTGCCAAGGCTTGAGGCCTAGCGAATCCACTCCTGTTATGAGTTGAGCAGTACTACTAGTTCTGCTCTCTAGCTGTATACCAACAGTACTTTAAGTTTCATAACTTTCTTCAGCATTAAAAAAATTAAATGTATTTCTCAGCAAAGTTTATTGTGTAATTTATCAGTCAGGAGAATAGGTGAGGTCTGACAGAGACAATTGACATTTAAAGTCATTATGGTATTTACTTAGAATCCACAGGATTGTGTACTAAACTTTGTGGTACATAAATATTCTCTCAACATAATCACCAAATAAGAATTAATTTTATGTCCTAAAGCCTAGTATTCCTAGGAAGAACTACTTTTCATTACTGTTGTAGGAAATGCATGACAATTATTTTATAATATTCCTTAAAGGAAAGAAAACATAAATCAGGTGTTCCTAAATTCTGGGATAGGTACTAGAGGTTGTATATGTACTATTAAAAAGTGGTATTCACAAAGGCCACTTCTATTCAGCATCCCACTCCACTCTCGTGTTGCAGCCTTGTGTTCGTGCTCATCTTTAGACTTTCCTAACTTTCTTCTGCAATGCTTGTTCCAATCATAATCAATCACAGTCATCTGCAATTACATCATTTCCTTCCTTGCTCATCACCAGACTTATACAAAAGCTGCTGTGGAACAGCAGAGCTCCAGTCATACTAATCTGTTGACTATTCAGAGTGGCAATATGCCAAGCATTGTCTGCCTCTCATAGTAATCACATCTTATTTTTCTATACTAAACATAGAGTGAGCCAGAAAGAAAAGTTATGCCTGGATTTTGCCACTTATACAGAGATGACGTAACTGAAGAAGACTCCTGCACACACACAGACAAAAAATACTCAGACATGTTTGCATTTGTATGTATTCAGAAAGGACAGTGAAACTATGGCAGTATTTAAAATTCAATTTATATCCAACGATCACAGAACCATAGAATACTTTGGATTTGAAGGGACCTTAAAGATCATCTCTTTCCAACCCTTGACATGAGAAGGGACAACTTCCACTAGAACAGGTTGTTAAGAGCCCCATCCAAACTAGCCTTGAACACTTCCACAACTTCTCCAGGTAACCTGTGCCAGGGCCCCACCACCCTGGCAGTAAAGATTTTTTTCTAATCTAAACCTACTGTCTTTTAATTTGAAGCAATGCTTCAATAAATAGTGCCTTGAAAAGACCTTTTCTTGTACTTTCCTTGCAGTACTCCAAATGTTTTGTAAAAGTTTACAGTTTATCCCAAACTCTATTTGAGATGTTTTGCTTGTTTCTTTCCACACAACTCTTTTCTTTGTTAGACACAAACTGATGGCCAGATTTAAATTAAATATATTGATTTTATTTACTCTTTACATATGAGGAAATACATTTTGGTTATCAATTCCCACTGCAACAATACTTATTACCAAAGGTGGAAGTATTTATCTTGATAATTATATTGTTTGTTGGCTTCATTGTAAAAGTCATRCAACAACAAGGATGAGGTAGATATTTCAGGAAACTGCATGAAGCTTCAGGACTGGAGAAAAAATAAGGATTTCTGAATTTTCCACCTTAGTCTAGCAGTGCTGATAATTTACATACCCCTCGTTTTCTTCCATCTTTTCATTTCTTTACAACAGATTTTTAAGATTAATAGAAACAGCTAAGACTTCTTTAAACTGTTAATGTTTAATAGCCTTAGATAATTATATTTTAAATGACATCTTAAAATAATTTAGGTTGAAAAATACGTTTAAAATTATCAAGTCTCCAATTGTAAACCTAACACTGCCAGGTCTACCACTAAACCACCTAAATGACACATCCATATATGTATCTTGTAAATACCTACAGGGATCGTAAGTCTACCTCTTCCCTGGGAAGCCTATTGAAGTGTTTGACAATCTCTTGGTTAAAAAAAAAATGCAAATGGGCAATCTAAACCCTTTAAGCTTTTAATTAATTCTTCAAACTTTAGTGGTAGCAATGCTAATGGTTAGACATCACAGCAGATTTACCTTCTTTAAAAATTATTCTCTGACAAACTATTAACTGCTGACCCCAATATTGCTTTGGAGATGCAGAGACAAAGTCCAGTGATTTGTCCAAGGCCTATGGTAAGCCTCTCATATGAACTTCATTGTCAAATAACGTTGTTTAATTTTATCTTTCTAGGTATTTTTTTGTGGGAGACCAGAGTATCCATCTGGGTCTCCTGGATGTGCAGGAGCCTGGACAGGGAGGCAGGCCCCCCTCACCCTGTATCAGAGACAGCGGTGGCTTTGATCTGTGGGAAAGGCTGCCAAGGYTGTCTGAGGATTTGAAGGTCACAAAAGTTTGATTGGTGTGATTTTTGTTATGTCACTGGGTGGGAAAGTAGGGGTTTTAGATTTTGCTATATAGGTAAAATGGGACCAAGATGGAGGCAGATCAGTGTGATAAAAGCACATTTTCCTGTCTTCTCTTTCCCCTTCCTCTTTGCAAAGGGTGATGGTTTTTAGGATTGGGTGAAGGTACAATTTCACTGCATGACATGGATTTTAGTTTTTGGTGTTTAGAGAAAAACATTGTTAACATAGTTTAGATTATAAAAGTCCAGGTGCGGGGGAGATTCCCCATTTTTCCAGCTGCCTGTGAACTTCACACTGGATAGTGAGAACTTGGAGATAAGCTTTTTAAAATAAACATCTTCAGACTGCGACCCAGACGTTCTCCAATTCCTTCTTCCAAGCAGGGGCGGTGAGAAGATAGACTTTTACACTGCCAGGGTTAATCTCAGACCTGATAACTCTGACATCTTCCTAAGCCCACTCTTGGGGGTTGGGGTTTTTCTTTCCTTCTCTTTCCTTGTTACTAGTGGAATTTTTTCCCATTGTGTTGGTAAGAAGCACTGTTGGCTGGGTGTTTGAGATGGTGGGGAGGGGAAACTCTCACTCACTTGATCTGGTCTTTCAGAGGGGGGACGGTGGAGCTGGTGCTTGGGGAAGGGAACTGCAGCTGCAGAAGTCCATCTAGGTCCCATTTCTTCTGGTGTGGGGTGAGCCTTTGGTCCTGGAAGCAGCCACTGAACTGGGACCTTGTTATCTCCTGCCTCACTAAAAGAGGGGCCTGTCACAGTAGGGAGAGGGGTCACTGTTGTCCGGTTCCCCACTGCTCCTTCTGATAGTGTAAAGGTTAAATTTAGTAGCTTAGAATTAAAATCATGAGAATGTTGGAAAGAATGATTTCTAAACTGTTTCAGGGGTGGTGGTGGCTAGAGCAAGCAGGTAGGAGGAACAGGCCTGGACCTGCAGGACAGCCAGGCCTTGGGAGTGAATGCTTGCCCTGATTGTTCTAACCAAATCAAGCATGGTCTCCACCAAATCAAGCATAGTCTTCACTAGATCAAGAGAAACTGCACCTGTGTGGGAATGAGAAATAGAATAGAACAATGTAAATTTAGTAATKAATKGGGGGGGGGGTAGAAGGGGTTATAAGCTACCAATTTGGGTGTACCGTTGAAGCCTAGATCTGGTGTCTAATCCCTGGGCTTCTGCGCGCTTCAATAAAACACCTTCATATACAATCAGTTATGATTGTGTGTGTATCCTARCACTAACACTTTGGCACTGCTCCGAGATTTTTCGCTACTCTGTAGCCCAAACCCCCTGCCAGCCAAGACCTCCCATATCTTCAGTCACAGCTCCCGAGTTTCTGATCCATCTCTTCCATCCCTTCCCATCTGGGACAAAGCTGCCATTACCCCGTGTTCCCCGCGCCGGTGCCACAGCGCCCCCTGCAGCCACGTGGGAATCATCGCACCTGCCCTGAGCCACCAGCGCCCCTGCTGGCTGTGACCGGAACTGCACCAAAGGGGAAAGTGCCGCACTCAGGGAACCTGTTACTGGGTTCCTGGTTCTGTTTATTATTAAAGCTGAAGTTGTTGTTGTTTGTTTGTCTTGTTATACATACTAGTAAAGAACTGTTATTCCTGTCCCCATAGCTTTTGCCTGAGAGCCCCTTAATTTCAAGATTATAATAGATTGGAGGGAGGGGGTTTGCATTCTCCATTACAAGGGAGGCTCCTGCTTTCCCTGGCAGACACCTGTCTTTCATACTAAGACAGCATCATACACTCCCAATTATGAAAAATGCAACTAAAACCCCCTTTTGCTAAAAATGTGATATTATGTTCTCAATATATTGTTTAAAAGTACTGTGGACATTAAAATAAATATTACTTTGGACTCCCATGTTGTTTATTTTATTAAAAAAAATGGTGAAGTTCTAACAGCTTTGTGATATTTCTGTCTTACACTATGCAGGTAATGCAGCAAGAATGATTGATTTTAAAATAGTAAGTTATATATAGATTTTTTTTCAATTTTTTTTTCTGAATGGTTTAAAAAAGTTACACATTGTGAATATTAAAAAAAACAAACCAAGAAGAAAACTCCAATCCCCTCACCCTAGTGTGAATACACTAGTTTTCTACTCTTTTTTTAATCTGTTTTAATAGAAATGGCTAAAGGTACCTTTAATATTATTTTCAAAGCAAATTTCTTGATTTGCAATGCACTCTGTAATATAACTGGCAAACTAAAAGCCTAGAGATACCCCAAATAGTTTCCCTTGAAAATTCCATTTTTCATCAATTTCTAGAGGATTAAATGGAATGGTTTCTCACATGAGAAAATCTTGATTCCAGTATAGTCCAGCTAGCATCTAAATCAAAATATAATGTTATTCTGCCCTTTTGCTACAGTTTCTTCTCTTTTTCTTTACAAGCTTTATAAAAATATTCTAAAAGTGATCTCTTTCCAGGTTCATTAGTTTTGGACATTCTGTTATGAAACTGAACAATTTCTTTCTTATGAAGATCAGTGTTACACCAGCCACTTGAAAGAAAGGAAACTGTGGTTTGAATGACCCATCAGTCATCAAAACAGTTGATCTATGAATATAGATTAATGTTCAAGTGACTGAAGATTCTCTAATTTACTAATTTCCTAGCTACTAATATGAAGCCAAGACATTTTTGATATTCTATCTACTTCATAGATGATCAGAAGAAATAAGAGTGGATATGTTATTTAAAAAGGGGGAAAGCAGATGTATTTTTTAAAGAGAAAGGTTCAGAGATAATGACCTACTTCTTGCCCCACTGAGAATGGAAATGTCCCAAAAGGAGCCACAGAATAAAGGAAACAACCTCTAAGATCGAGTCCAACCAGAAACACTGTCAAGTCCACCACTTAACCATTTTCCTAAGTGATACCTCTACACACCTTTTAAATACCTCCAGGGATGTGCTCTCAGCCACTTCACTGAACAGCCTGCTCCAGTGCCTGACGACACAAGTTAGAGAGGAAAAGCTCCATGTAGTGCTGAAATACATTTCATGATGTCATCTTTGAACTTAGCTTTGAATTAAAACAGCAATTATATTGTCTTCTCTTTTCTCTAAAGAACACCTAACTAGATAGATTACCATTATTTTCCAACATGCAAGGAATTGAATATAGCATTAAGACTATGGTATAAGGAGTAGAGTTACATAGGGTTTTTTATATGTGATTTTTTTAAATCTCTAAATTACTACAGAACAGAAGAGATCTTGGAAATGTTTGACTATTAAGGTTAGTTAATTTGGGTAGGAAATATTTTTTTAAACAAATCTTTTAATACATTATACCCCAGAGTTTAGTGTGACTCTTCTTTGAACAGAAATAATTACATTTGTCTGTCCTAAATGCTACTTTGCTCTTCATTAGCACAAGTTTATTACTGGTGAGAAAGTATGAGAGGTTTGGATGCTTATGTAAGCCTCTTAGCAGTTAGTGTCACATGAAAAAAATTCAAGTTGTGCATTGTATAGATAGAACAAAAAACTTAAAGAATAGCTGAAGTTGTCCAATAGAAGAAGAAGAAGAAATATTTCATCTGAATAGTTTGGTTGGTTTTGGTAGTTCTTTTTAAAATAAAGGTCATTATATTTATTTTATTCTAGAGAACTGTAAATTGGCCCAGGGATATGACTGGAAATTTTGATGTTCAGAGGCTTGTGTATATAACATGAATGTGAAGAGGAAATGAAAGAATATAAACTCTCTATTCTGAAATTTCTGACTTGGCTGAAGAACATATGTGAGAGAAGATATCAGAGAAAGACCTTCTCTGGTCTTTAAAGTACCTTATATATATCAGTGTTTAGTTAGTTTACAATGCATCTTAAGCCTTAAAGATTATATTTATTTCCCTGTATTAGAGGATGACTTTTAAAAATCACCTCACTAAAGGAACTGGAGCAGGGATTTCCATTCTTTTCTGATTTCCCTTGTCTCTCCCACCCTACAAACACAGCACTGATTTTTCTGTGTTGTAAGTTGTGCTCTATGGTGGTAGGTTTTTCTTTATTATATGCTTTCTGTATCCCCTTTAATGGTATGTTACTTTTTCCTCCCTGCACAGCTGATTTGTTCCAAGTTTTCTCCTCCCTTTCCCAGTTGTCAGTCACTATCCCACCTACCCATCTGCCAATTCTTCTTAATCCCTGCCCCTTGTTCTAGAAAGCCCCCTGTCAATCCTTGTTCTCCCAACCCCTAGCCTAAACTCCTCCCTGGAATTTGACGCATCACTGGCTGATTCTAAGCTGTATCCACTCCTTTTGTACCTTCATTGGTTGCACTCTTGTAAGTCCCTCCTTAAGCTCCTCCCTTTTTTGTCTCCGATTGGTTGTGGTATTGTATCCACCCCTTGTTCCAACCCTCTTTAAAATGCCAGTAGATTTCTGTTAGTTGGTCTTTTGTCCCTGACCCTCTCAGAGAATGAACTCCTTTGAGAAAACACACAGAAAGCTCCTCCCTATTCTTTGCCCCAATCCTCGATGCTGTACCACCAGCTGCTGTAGAGAGCAGAAGCGACCCTGCTCTGCAGCACCATTCAGGACTGAATCAGATCCGGGGGCGGCCACTCCTGTGCAGTCTGGGTGGTGTGGGCTAGCTCGGGGACTTCTCCAGCAACTGCATCAGTGCTCCAATATTTTTGATCCTTAAATTAAGCAAATGAAATCAAGATGTTAATTGGTTGCTCAGATTAGTGTATAACTTATCTAGAACTGCATTTACATTTTTCTGATTGCATGTGTGTGATCTCAGTGGGAATCCCAGTGGGTGAGACTTCAGCTTCAGTTCCTACCTAAGTATTCTTTCTGATACTAGCAAAACTAAGACTTATTAAATGTATTTGAATTCCAATTTAGTGGGAGTGTCTGAACATCTGTTTGAATAGAAAGTTTTTATTTTCAGTCCTGTGTACATTTTTTAAGTCTCAAATTCTTGCAAAGCCTTTCATATTACAGTATAAGCACAGTAATGTATTCCAAAAGCCTACTTCATAAAATGGAGACAAGGATTATATAAAAACATAGTATTTTCTTTTGATAACATCATCTAAATGTTACTAATCATATGAAGATTTACTGAGACATTTTAAATATTTTAGCAAGAACAATCATCTGTAAATTGGGAAAATTAGAAAGAAATTCTTCCCTGTGAGGGTGGTGGGGCATTAGAACAGGTTTCCCAGAGAAGCAGTGGCTGCCTGTCATGAACAGAAATGCTTCATGCCTTAAACATYGTTATGAAGGAGTTTTGCCCATTATAGCAAAAACTGGATAAAGAAGCTACAACCACAGAAGCCCACCCCTCCTTGAAGATTCCTGCTTAGAACCTTGGACTGTGACTTAAGCCACATAAATAATATAATGGGGACATTATTGTTCAATCATCTAAGGTCTAGGGAGAAACTAACAAGGCTGAGAGGAAAGGAATGAATCCACAAGAAAGCCAAACACAGCAGAGAATCATCCCTGGCTGGGTTTGGGCTGGGGGAGACCACAGCCCAGAGAGGCCAGATTTGCACAGACTCCCCCCAAGCTGAGGTGGGACGAGGAGGTTTCAGATGTGTGGTGTAACCTCTGGTCAGAGGCAGTGAACACACAGCTTCCCTTACACAAACTGGCCAGCTGTGAAACCCCCAACCCTGGAAAGGCCACATCCACAGGACATTCACATGAGAGACAGCTGAGAGAGTGTCATAATCCATCAATGTTCCCCAAAGTGCTCCCCAGACTTATTTCTGAGGCCTTGCACCACAGCATTGCACGTGAAGCAAAGCAATGCAACAGATCCAGAGTCTGCTGCAAGAGTCTGGTTCAAACTGAGCCCCCAACCCAGGGGAGAGATACCTGGGCACTCCCACCTGGCCTGAGTGTATATTAATCCAATGGATTTTATGCTATTTGGGATTTTATGCTTCACTGCCAATAAGAGCAGCTGGAGAGGGTCATCAGGATGCTGGTGGGATCAATGGATTGGGGAAATTTTCTTTAATGTCTCTCTGTCATTCTCCTTCTGTTACCTTACGTCTTTTCTATTTCTTTTTCTTTTTCTCTCTTTCTCTCTCACTCTCATATTTACTATAAAATAAAACCCATATTATTGACTTTGGCATATGGTCTCATTTGCACCTTATTTTGGGCAGAGGCATTTCTAATAACTTTAAAAACTGCCCCATCCTTGGAAGTGTTCAAGGCCAGGTTGGATGGGGCTCTGAGCAACTTGTGGCCAAGGAGGTCAATGCAATGCTAGGGTGTATGGCAAGAGTGTGGCCAGCAGGTCAAAGCAGGTGATCCTTCCCCTCTACTCAGCACAAGTGAGGCCACATCTGGAGTTCTGTGTCCAGTTCTGAGCTCCTCAGAGCAAGAGAGACAAGAAACTGTCTGAAAGGGTCCAGGGAGGGCTATGGAGGTGATTAAGGAACTGGGGCATCCTTCTTATGAGGAAAGGCTGAGGGGTATGGACCTCTTTAGCACGGAGAAGAGTGGATTGATAGGAGATCTTATCAAAGCATGCAGGTATCTTAAGGATGGGTGTCAAGCAAGTGGTGTCAGACTTTTCAGTTGTGCCCAGGGATGGCTCATGGACACTTTCTTGTCCCTCAGGACCCCCAGGTGCTTCTCCCCAGAGCTGCCTTTCAGCAGATCAGTCTCTAGCCTGTGCTGATGCCTGGGGTTGCTCCTCCTCAGGTGCAGGACCTTGCCTTTGTTGAACTCCACTAGTTTCCTCCCTGTTCCTTTCTCCAGCCTGGGCCAGTGTGGCTGAATGGCAGCACAGTCTTCTCGTGTACCAACTGCTCCTCTCACTTGCGTATCCTCAGCAAATTCTGTCCCTTCATCCAGAAAAACAAATTGAAGAAGACTGGTCCCAGTACTGACTCCTGGGGAACACCACTGGCTACAGGCYTCCAACCAGACAGTATTTCTGATCATAGTTTTCTGAGTTCTGACATCCAGACAGTTCCAAATCACCTCCCTCTCCACTCATCCAACCCACACTTCCTGAGTTTTCCTATGAGGATGTTACGGGAGACAGTGTCAAAGCACTTGATGAAATCAAGAGACAACATCCTCTGTTCTCCTCTGCCCAGCCAGTCCTGCTGTCACAGAGGCAATAGGATTGGTCGAGTATTGGTGAATCCATACTGACTATCCCAACAACCTTCTTTTCTCCACATGCCTCCGTATGACATCCAGGATGAGCTGTTCCATCAATTTCCCAGGGACTAAGGAGAAGTTGACTGGCTTGTACTTCCCTGCATGCTAGTAGGGTCCTCCTACTTGCCATTCTTGAAGACTAGAGTGACATGAAATTGCAATGAGATCATGTTGCTGCAAGTGCACTCAGTTCTCTAATTCTTCCTATGTGTTCCTGATGCTGTGTGTTGTGGTTTATAGGCATTTCAGAGAGGGAATCAAACATACAGGTGTCTGAGGAGGGGTGTGAGAGGATTCTCCACAGCCACTTGAGGTGTCTGGCCTTCTGGTTCTCACCTTGGGAGGTAGCTGAAGAACATTTGTTGTTTGGCTGGCTGGATTATTTCCCAGTTGCATTTGTTTTTCTATTGTTCTACCCAGACAATACCCAGGGAGATGAAAAATGTTTTTTGCCTTTTTGTGTTACTGAATTTTTACACATGATTAAGTACAATAAAATATTGCAACTCATATATATTATATATAACAAATATATAAACCCAGTCCTAATGAAAATCAGATGACAGCTTTGTGCATTTAATTCTGCACTGAATATTGATCAGATGCTATCTCAAGTAATGCAGTGGTGCTTTTGCTTTGTAATGAAGGAAACCTTACGTAGTTTATTTGACATTCCTCACAGAGGAATTTAATAATTTTTTTTTTGTTTTTTAAGATTGCCAAGAAGGATCTTGAAAGCTCTTTCACCCTTACAGTGAAACCAATTCACACAAAGGAGCAGCACTGAATAAACATGATCATATCTTATGATTCTGAAAAAAAATATCATGGGCATTACTGTTGTTATTATTTTTATTATTAGACTCTCAATATGAAGTCTTAGCTTTTTTTCTAGACCATTACAAATCATTAAAAACCATTCAAACAATTAAACTTTTAAACTTTTCAGTAGCATCTTGTACATCTCATGAACTTTTTCTGCTTTATCCACTTTTTCTTAGTACATTCAGCATTTTAGGAGATTTAAAGTACTGTTTTCCCTTACAGCGAGAGTAATGAGCAGAGTCAACTGCTTTTCCAGGTTAACTTTTTCAATTCTTTTTCACTTTATTTTGGTGAGGAAGAAGAAAACATGCTAAGTTACTTGCTACACATGGGCCACCTAGCTATCTGAATTTTCTAAGATAATCCCAACAGCCCTTAAAAAAGAGGAAGTATTTGGAAACTTCTCATCTTTTGGAGTTGAAAGTGTTTTCAACAAGCTAATGCATRCTGCTATTACATCAACCACTTCATATTTAAGTTCTCACTAGTTTAGAGCATCATGTTCAGTTGTATTATCATAATTCTATTTTTTATTGCATCAGTTTTGTCTGCAAAACTTCTACTAACCAAGCCCTACTTCTATTGTCTTGATGGATCACATATAGGAACAGAAACTTCTGAACAGAGCAGGAAACAGATAAACAGGCAGCTCAGCAAGGAAATGGAAATTCAATATTTTCTAGAGAAAAACAGGAACTGTGTAAAGTTTTCAACCACCTAGAAAGTAATTAGGATGATGGGTTGAAAACAAGCTTGAAAAAATACACCTATTTGTGAGTATATAGAAGGTACATAGGTATTTCTTTATGATGTCTTTCATATTATAAAAAATCTTTCATTAAAAAATGGTTCACAAGTTTAGGTCAAAGCTGATTGTCCAATAAAACTGACTTTACAGTTGAAAGGCATTTTGGGACCTAGTTAGACTCATTTCAATTCTCTGGCTAATGTACCAACTAAGCCTTGAAGACTGAATGAAGCTTGATTCATACTGGGAAATTGGCAGGCTTCTACATCAACATGAGGAGTAAACAGAGCTTAGACAAGGTTCTCTGGCACAACAGAATTATTGCTAAATATGGTTCTTCCTTTCATTACCTTGGAATTCTGTGACTGAAAGACGGAGATGCAGACAAGTACCACATTACTTGGCAGATAGTGCAAGGGGTGACAGGACATGTAGATTTAGCTTTAGCAGGATGTCCCACACCATCTCCAGCCAGGCTCTGCTCTTCACTGGCACAGCCTCAGCTCAAGTCCTGGGGGCAATTTTGGGCACCACAATATAAAAAAGACATTAAGCATTCCAAAGGATCCCACAAGTATGATGAAGGATCTGGATGGGAAGCTGTCCAAGAAGCAGCTGAGGTCACCTGGTCTGTTCAGCCTGCAGAAGAGGAGACTGAGGACAGAGCTCATCTCTGCAACTTTTCYCCCAGGGAGCAGTAAGGGGACAGCACCAATCTCTGCTCTCTGGTGACCAGTGACAGGGCCTGAGGAAACAGCCAGAAATTGTGCCAGGGTAAGTTTAGGTAGGATGTCAGGAAAAAGTTCTTCCCCCAGAGGGTGGATGGGTGCTAGAAGACGCTCCCCAGGGAAGTGATCACAGCTCCAAGCCTGACAGAGTTCAAGAAGCATTTGGGCAATGCTCTTGGACAAGTGGTGGGATTGTTGGGGTGTCCTGCACAGGGCAAGGAGTTGGTCTTGATGATCCTGATGTATCCCTTCCAATTCAGGATATTCTATGAGTCTTCAGAGTCACCCCAGAGCTCCTGTGCTCATGGAGAATAGCATGGTTTGATACTACTTACAGAACTTCATGTCAAAACGTGCCTATGACTGACAGTAAACAAATCCTGTCTCTTTAAGAGACATAGCAAAGGCATTACTTGCATTTGTGTTTTATAAGAAAATAAATCCTCTTTGTGGATGATATATAAGGTCAGATATATCCTGGGGAAAAAGGGGACCAGCTTAAGGGAAGAAGTTGGAGTGGTAGTTAGAGATACATCAGTTTGCATGTAGCATGTTTACATAGGTAGAAACCAGCCTTGGAAAGTCTGCATGCAGAAAGGAAACTTTACCATTGTTTTCCTGTTTAAATTAAGCAATATTCTTAATTTAGTATTTAATATACACAAATTACTCATACAGTAGCTGAAAAAGGTGGAATGATGAAGAACTGATTTTATTTCATGACATTCTCACCGATGCCTTGTTTGTTTTTTGACTGATTTCTGGTATAGTTGGAGCTCTAGCTATTTATTATTTCAATGTTGTTTTAGGAAATTATAAAATGAAACATTTGAATTTAGAAAGTAAACTTACCTGTAAATTATTTATGATTCAAAAATAAAAGTTTTCACATATTTTGCAGTTACATTTCTATTTGTAAAATTCTGGATTGTTCAAGTTTCAGAGATTGTTTGTGTTTAATTGCATAAGCTGAAAAAGTTTTTTATCTTTCTGAAAATTACTATACAAATTTATTTTATAAAGTATGAGGATATTTAAAATTATGAGGACAAGAGGCTTATTCTCTGATGCTGTACCTTTTTGAAATCCCAGCTCAGCCCTCCATAGGTACCATGTCAGGCTGGGGACACTCCCCAGAAGCAGCACAATCCAGGGAGCAGCTGGGAGCTAAAGCTCCTGCACGGGAGGCAGAAGTGCAGGGAATGGAGACAAAGAATGAGGAGAGGGTCTTCAGAGTGTTACGGAACAGCATCCAAAGACCCCAACTGGGGTGTACATGAACTTTTAAACAGGGTAGGTCTCAGGGGAGGGGAGAAATCTCTGGCAAGTGGGAAGGAAACAGGGGAGGTACAGGTAAAATGACAGACATCCCAGTAACCAATGAGGGAGTGATAGGGGCAGGTACAAAGTCTGCAAACCAATCATCTATCGAGGAACTCTGAATTTTCTAGAGGAAGGGGATAGGATTTCAGGGGATTGACAAAGGGAGTAGGAGGTCTATAGGGGATTGACATTGGAAGCTTCTGGGCAAAGGGGTAGGGTCAGGGAAGATTGACAACGGGGATTATCAAATCAGTGCTGTAGGGAGGGGAGAAAGGGGAACAAACCATTCTGAACATAAAACACACCACAACAATTCTCATCTTTTTGTTGTTTACTTTTACAGAGGAGTACTGCTGGGTGACACAGTCAGGCAGAGAAAATCTCAGGTCTCTGACTTTGGTTCCAAGAGTGGCCACTCTCCCAATTTGGCCAGCAATTCAGGTAGCAGAAAAGCAAAATGTGCTTTTGGTTTCTCTGTGGTCTTTGATGTGTTGCTGCGTCAAGGATTCAAAACAAAAGACAGGGAGGCTTACTACTGGCCCTGTTCTCAGAAGTCCTTTATTTCACTCCAAGACTTATAAACCCCACAGGAAAGGGGGGCTGGGCCCACAGGTGATTGGCCTCTCATGTCAATTGACAGGGTCCCCTCTGTGGCAGAGGGCAGGGTCAGAAGGAGATGGACAGGGAGACTGAGATTTCTAGAACGTAGGAGGGTCAGGCTGACCCCAGAGAAGAAAGTGGAAGTCCCAGGCGCAACTGGACAGGGTAAGGAAAGGGAGGGGAACAAGGATACTTTATGGAGAAAATAACTTTAAAAAACAAACCTACAATACCACAGCTTGGTATTCAAGAAACTCAGGATATATTAACTGACAATTTAAACTGACAGCAATTAAAAATTTCATGAATTAATGAAACTTTAAAAATGGTATTTTCTAACTAAATATAAAAGAAAGTGCTATCCATGCCAAATACAAATAGTTCTGATTTAAATAAGCAAACTTTTCTCAAGTTACTTTAGAAATAAATTCTCCTGAGAGRCATGAAATAGTAATTGCTACATATGTTTTAATCCTGTCATAACATTCTGAAATGAAAATGCATTTTATTGTCTAACTTGATGAAGTTTTTTGATGTCTTTATTCTCTGGTGAAGGGTTGTGTTCCTATATTTTATTCACATTGACTATTATCTGCTAATGAAAATCTTAATTTCAAATGAAACCTCTCATTGAATAAATTACTAAGCAACATATGAAGAAAGATTTTACTGACAGTAAAATTTGTTAACAAGATATGTTATCATTTTGCCAAAATCTAGTTTTGTTTTAAATGTTTTCAGCATTAATTAATATGCAGGCATGCAAGGTATTTCATAGTATCAAGGAATGATTTAGTTTGAAAAAGACCCTTATTATCACAAAGTCCTACTGTAAACTAATGCTGCCAAGTCCACCACTAAACCATGTCCCCCAGTGTCASATCCACATGTGTTTTAAATGCAGGGATGGTGACTCTACCATCTTAATCGAAAAAAAAATAAAAAATTGAAATTAAAATTATACATAATATAAAATTACCTTCAGAGCTAAATACAACTCTTGGTATAAGGAGAAGCCATATTCTTCCAATAACAAAGCTCATTTAACATTTTTAATTATTTGACTCTGCTTTTCAGTTCTTCCATTTAGCCAGGTCATAATTCTTTAGTTGCACTTTTCATTTTAAGTTTAACATTGCATTTGATATTGGCTGTAGCCTGAATTTTTTTAAAAGATTGTTTATGTAAAAGGAAGAAAACACTAACTCTTTCCAGGAAGCAGATTAGAAAAGCATATGTTGGTTTGTCTCTGTCGACATTTTTCTTTCTGTTTCATTGAGAATTTTTAATCTCTGCATTTTGAAGAGGGTACTTGTGATTTAGTTAGAAAGTGATCAGGTGTTTTTTTACTAGCTTTGCTTTACCAAATTTAGTCTTTTGGAGGGCAATAGTTTCAGTGGCTGGTCAGGGCCTATGTTAGGAAATTAGTGGAAGCTAGGATGGATAGCAGCAGACAGCAATGAGATTGGGACAGGAAATATTAATACTACAAAAAAAAAGATCTTGTGGGAGCTGGTCCTGCAAGGAATAAGCAGACAGAAGTGATAAGATGGAAAAAGAACTAGAGAAGTTCAGCCTAAAGGGAAGTACAGTTGTTTCCAGCTACCAAAACCCAAACATTATCCTCCTACTCCCCCCCCCCCAAAAACCCTAGCAAACCAAAAATATAACAAAACAAACAAATAAAACCAAAACAAAACCAAAAGTCACCATACTAAATCAACCAAATAAAAGCTAAAAAATAACCCTCCAAAATGCCCAAACCAATTAAACTCTACCGAAACAGAAATTAAGACCATAAATGCTATATGCCTGCAGCAAACCCCTGTGGAACAGCCAAGATACAGTTTACTTGCAAAATTTGTAAGCTCAGAAATGTGCCACCTACAATGAATACCATTAGGTCTAATTGACAGTCGGCTTGTACTGTGTAGCTAATGCCTGACACTAGTTGTTAATTAGTATAAATAACTTATTTCTTGTTACAGTTAAATAAATTAAATCCCAACAAAGACTAATTCCAAGACTGTCAATTTATGATTGTATTAATGCATATATCTAATTTCTGAGTGTTTGTCTTAGCACAGTAACTCCAGAATTATAAAATATGTCAAGTTGGAAGGGACCCATAAGAATCATTGATTCCAGCTCCCTGCTCTTCACAGGACTACCTAAAGCTTAACAATATGACTAAGGGCATTGTCCAGATACTCCTCAAACTCTGGCAGTCTTGCTGCCAAGACCACTTCCACAGGGAGCCTGTTTCAGTGACCAATCACCCTCTGGGTGAGCTACCTTTTCCTAATGTCCAACCTGAACTTCCCCGGATGCAGATTCATTCAATTTCCCCATATCCTATCACTGGTCACTTCAGACTGGAGCTCAGCGCCTCCTCAGCCACTGCCACCCAGGAGGGAGTTTTAGACTGTGAAAAAGTAACTCCTCAGCCTTCTCTTCTCCAAACTCAACAAGGCTCTCCTCAAAAAAATCACTGTATCCTGAAAAAAGAGAGTATTGCCATGTCTAGCAACAGTAGAATGAAGAAAAATTTAGCATTTTATCTTTACATGGAATATTAGCCCAGGATTTATATTGCCAAGTGAAGAGTAACTGTCAAAATCATGCTTGATTTGAATACATTGTCTTAAAGGAATAAATAAATTCTCATATGGGTATTTGGTGCAATACTACCTAAATGGTCAAACAAAATACTCAAAATGTTTGGTTTCCCTTACACTTAGTTTGCTACGGTAATTTGTAACTGATGCTCACATTAAGCATTTGAGAAACACTCTTCTGGACTGGAGTAGTTAGATATAAACATGATTTGTTGTACTCTCAGATTAAATATTTTGTTCAGTCTTCTTTCCTCAAACTCAACCCAAGAACAGACCCACTGGTTCTAGATGAGACTTCATCTAGCCCAGTGTCCTGCCTCCAGCTGAGGCCATCAGCATACGCTTAGATAAGTATATGCATCTACAGTTTCTTCTATGRTACATTTTAGTACATTCTCCAAGAGTGATGTTAGGTATTCTGTGGAAAAAAATAAAATGTACTTGTTTAAAAACATGTATTATCTTTTTTCATGTTTTTTTTCTTCTATTAGAAGAGAGAATGACGAGTGGACTGTTTTACTGCTTCCTGATTTTGTAGCAATTGGACATTTCCATCTAAATTTTTTCTTTCCAGCTGGAGATGATCGGGATATTCGTATTTTTGTCATGTGAAAACCAATTGAAAATTTAGTTTTCCTCTGAATGTATTTCAGCTCTCAGTCAACACATTTGAAATTAATTGCTGTACTTTGTAGTGTTACATGTTATTTTATGTATTCACCTTCAAGCCTCAACTCTGAAGAAAATTTCAAAGTGTTGACTGAATCTGAAAGCCATGTGAGCAATCAGAAAAAAACTGTAAGAGCTCTCTGTTTACTAGAATGTGCCTTTATAAACACAAGGATCAATGTCCCATGTTCAAAGCAAAGCAGTTCAGGTCAATGCCTATTGAGTATCAAACATTTTATTGACAATGTTGATGGAAGTGGCACAGAGACTGAGAGACAGGAACACAAGAGCAGGGTTCCAGTGCATTTAATTGGAAAATCCTTGTTTATTTCAAAYGATTCAAATTTTGTGTTGGATATATAGAAATAAAAAATAATAAGAGCTTTTGCACTTAGCTTCAAACCATAAAGACCATATGAATAAAGGCTGCCATTTCATCTGTAAACAAGGAGCAATAATAGTAGTTTTTTCTTCTCTGTTTTAGTAATCTTCAGTTTAACATCTTTCATTAATATATTTCCACATTAAATCAGTTATCTATACAAAGAATGGAAAGTGTTTATTCCAAACAATTTTTCTGATTTTCCTCTGGCCCTCAGAATGTAGCAGAACTTTTAATATTAAAAATTACACAAAAATATCACTTTGGATAATCATATTTACTGTCTTATCAGATTATAGCTTTTATTTTTGCACTTTGATTTCCTGAAATCTGCTTAATAGCTTAGAAAAAGAAAAGGCATATGCCAGCCTAAAATTCAAGTTTTTGGTTGTTCTGACACTAAAATATCTTTTATGATCATCTTTCAAGATATACAGATGTATGTGTTTATCTACCAGCACCATATTTCAGTTTCAGAGATGACTTACTTATAGCAAAGCATGTTTTTCAAGTACATTTATCTGAGAAAAGTATGAATTAATGGATATTTTTTCTGCATCAAGTTGACCTTATAGTCAATATTTTAACTTTCAGAAAGCTTCCTCTACACAAATGACAGGCTTAAAAATTATCTGTTTTGCATTACCAGTGATAAAACTCAACTTCTGTTGTATTTAGTTCAAAGCTTTTCCACTCCTTTGATTTTTGGGGATAAGAAGGAAGTAGTTTTTCAAATAACACCAATTTTTCCTCAGGAACTCTAATCTGTCCTCATGTTGAGGAGTGGGTATAGTACTTTCACGTTCGCTAAGTTCAGTTTCCCAGCCAATGCACCAATTTGTGTAGTGGTTTGGGTGTCTTTTTCTGCTGTGAGATAGGATTAGGAGAAAGCAAAGCAGGCCCAAACTTAAAAGGTACAAAGATAGATTTTATTAACACACACTAAAAAAAGTAAAAAGAAAATTAAAATTAAACTTTTCAAAACACTTCTCCTCCCCAACAACTATTTACTTTCCCACTGATAACATGAAGAGACAAAAAATGTGATTTTCAGTCAGTTTCACCATTTAAAAATAATCTTTCATGAGTTCTTAGGGAGAGGAGTCTCTCTTGAAACTCCTGTGGAGACATCACCACAAGAAACAGTCTTCTGGAGGCTCCCATGTCACCAATCTGCACCTGCCCAGAAAAAATTCTCTGCAAACTCCCATTAGCAACTTTCCTGTTAGTTGCACATGGGTCACGTCTGCTTATTTTAGGGTACTATTTAAGGATGCTTCTTCTAGTATAAAACAAAGATTCTCTTCTTCTATCTCCAAAAATCATTTTCATCTCTTTTTCCCTGGGAGCAGAGGGCTTTGTATCACTTTATCTTCCTCAGTCCAATATTCTCCATTAAATCTCAGTTATATCAGTCCAGAACTTTCAACTAAAGCTCCGCATTCCCCTAAACAGCATTCATATGTTACAGTTAGCCCATTCTCCATGGTTTCAGAAGTCCAGCCAAACAAGGCAACTCCTCAATTCTTTCTCTCACTTAGGACTTAACTCTTCCTCTCTTCACTGAGTCTGCCTCATGCTGTGTCTATCCATGGTTCACTCTAGCTGTTCTCTCAATCAGAGAAAGATTAGTGCTTGCAAGCTTCATCTGTCAAAGAAAGAGTTAGCGTGCCTGGAGAGGGCATGTTGATTGCTCTGGGCAGTTCTGAGGGTGGTACATTTAAGCCACGCCGGGGCTGTGCCAGGATCTCAGGGCTTCCAGCCGCCCCCAGACTGTCACTCCACACGGCTGGGCCACCTCCCCCAGTGAGGTGACTTGGGAGCAGCAGCCAGGGCCGCACTGGGGGTGAAGCGGCTCTGGCAGGAGCTGCTCGGCCAGGCCAAGCCAGGCCTTCAGGGCCGCGATGGGAGAGGGCAGCAGTGCAGGTCATAGCAGCCGCTCCTGGGGGCCCGGCAGAACCCCTCCCTCGGCCCAGGCTGGGGCCCTCTCTTTTCCCTTCCCCCTGCCCAACGGCCCCAGCAAGGCTGCCAGGCCCAGCTCCTGGCAGCGAGCAGGGCTGGCTCACCTCTCTGAAGTCCCAGAAGAAAGAGAGCTTTTTTCCCCGGGATTCCCTGATTTTTAAGTTGTGTGGTCCAGATCCTTATATTTAATTGGCTAATCTGGTTGTCAGTTTCAAAGCCAGACACTAATTGGTTTTGTTCTATCTGTGCTAAACCAATATACTGGTGTCCTAGGTTGCAATGTAAGATGTGCCCAAAGTATGTATTCTATCACCATCTTCATGAGCTATTAAAACCAGGTRGGGCAGTGTTTTCCCTGCCTCCTCCCACCAGACTATCTTCTGTAAATGGGCCATCAATGCCCTGCCCAGTGACTCACAGGTAACTCCCCTCGAGAGCTGTCTCTGCTTAATAGGCAATCAAGGACCCATTGTATGACTCATAGAATGACATCAGCCCATTGTGAGATGCTCTGCTGAGTGAGCACGAGCCAAGCATTCCCACCTGGATATAATCTGGAGCTTGGGACAGCACAGGGCTTACCAACTAGATTCCCAGTGGACAAGAGCTACCAGATCTTTCTATTGGATCACTGCTTCAACAAGACCACTTCATCTGGACTGTTACCACCACCCAACAAACAGGATGTCAGGTTGTATTCTGACTCTGTCAGCATCAATTTTATTATTACATTTATTTTATCGTTTTCCTATTAAAGTGTATTTCTGTCTTGGAGTCTCTCACTGGTTTTGCTTTCAAACCAGTACAACTGGGTCTGTTAACTTCTAAGTAAATGGTCATACTGGTGCTGTAGTTCACTTTACTTTCTTGAATGGAGAAAAAAAAATTCCTTTTTTCTGTCTTTTAATGGAGCTATTTTTGAGTACCCTGTTCCATTTCCAAAACAGAGATACTGCTTGGCAGCTCTGACACACAATGAAAAAAACCCAACTTCTGTGTCTATTGTTCTCTCTCACTTAGGACCTTATATTTGTAATGAAAATCACTTGCAGTAATCCAAGGTATCTCAAGGAACAGCTCGCTTTTCTTTGATGTGAATGTCAGATAAAATCCCTGTAAATGAGAACATTGAGAAAATGTCTTGTTAGAAATAATACATTTCCAGTTTAAGGTACATTCTTAGTGGCTTTGCTTATTTCAGACTTTAGTGAAGATAGTGARTTGGATTAATGAAAGATACAGTAGTTAATGTAAAGTCAGGAGTAAAATCAATGTTAGTGGAAACTATAGAAGTGATTATTATTTGCTGCAAAGATATCCTGACTTAGAAGAGTTTAAGCAGCTGTCCTGGAGTGTTTGTTATCCTGCATTTTGTTTGGAACCCTAGCATATAATGCTTATATTTATTCTCATGATCAATTAAAAATTATTCCTGTAATTCATTATCTAATGATTAACCACTACTTCTGTACTGACAGTGGTAACTTTCATGCTCCACTGGAACTATTGAACTAATTGCATGAGAAGAAAACAGTATGCTAGTTGTAATTAAAGAAGAGGTCTTCAATCTCCATGTACAGAAATACTTGTTTCTGAAAAAATTGTAAATATATCACACAAAATGTTACTTTAGGGATTTCTGAAAGTCTAATCCCAATGCTGAAAGTATTCCTAGTTTTCTTTGCCTGGCAAATAAACAGTAGGTTCATCTCTATAATTAATCAATTGATAGAAATAATTTAAAATCTTCTACAAAATCAAGATTATGTCACACTTTTCATACTTCTGAAACTTGGGTGTAGAGAATGTTGAAGTGAAACTCTCCTAATCAGGTTAAAACACATTCTATTCCATTTGAAAATTCTGCTCACTGGGTGTTTCATTGTATATGATAAATTAGACATACTTTCATAGAACACAAAAATGTATTGCTTGTTCCTTGCACTTGTTGAAGTAAATGGACAAAATCAGACTAAGTGTAAATATGCCTAGTCAAAACTTGGTGGAGTAGTAGTGACAGTGCTATTTTTGGCCATGGTGACTTTTTCAGAGGCAATTTGATATTGAACAAAGAGTTACTACTGATACTCTAATGGATGACTTAAAGAAATGATTAATGCATTATTTTTCATGGAAAAGCAGATGGATCAGGAAACAAGGTGTTTCTGGTATATCTCTAATAGGCTATAGAGCATTTTATCTGAGGAGTATTTCATATGAAGATTATTATATAATTTGCAAATAAAGAAGAAGAAACTTAACTTTCTTTTCAAGCTAAAGTTTCAAAATTTGGTCTGCTCTTTTTTTTTTTTTTTTTAAGAATTCCAGAAAAACAGACATGATACTTTAAAGACAGATATGAGATATTTCATAAACTTTTCTGTCATTTATAAAATTACATGCTTACAGTGTGGCTTATAAAACATTTACCAGATGTGAAAACAATAATCCTGCTTCCTGTGTAGACCTTGAAAATGTTACCAGAGTGAAGTACCCTTTGAGGATAAGAGCAGAAGCTGAAAAGCTGAGAAGCTGAAAATACCAAATAGACAAAATAAGTTTATGTGGAATAACTATGTTTAAGCATTTATAGTATATGGATGACTGATCAAATTTTCTGTCAAGATCTCTTTCCTTGTGAAAATCCAAAATAGAACAGATTCTAAGAAATATGACTATTTTGGAAACCTGAATTGGAGGCTTTCACTGATAGATTAGGTAAATAAAAGATCTGCTGGGACTGATTAGATGCTGGATGTCCAAAGAACCAGTTTGAAAGTGACAGTACTGATAATACTGATACTATGGGAAAATATTGGGTGGCATTTCAGATTTTCAATATAAGAACAGTTGTCATCTGTCCTGAGTCAGTAGGTGTCATTCTACCCAACAACAACCCAAAGACATTATATACGTATATAACATTTGCAAATCATGAAACAAGTAGATTCTTATTCCAGATAATCTGAAAAAGAAGCAGTGCTAGGTTTCAAGACAAAACCTGTTGTCTTGGTGGTTTTTCTTTTCACTGAACAGTAAGATAAATAATTTTTTTTCTGTGACTGTTGCAAAAAAATTTTTTTTGAGAAGCCACACTCACTGTTTTTGCCCTGAGCAATGTGTTTATTAACACACATTTAGGAGTTTTATAGGTGCGCAAAAGGTAGCTGCAGTGCTTAGAAGTGACTACCTCAAATACAGGGGAAAAGGAAACATTAAGAAAGTAAGGTCATACTGCCTTTGGGCCGACAATATAGAAACAGACAAGGCTTACATATGATCAGTTTTTTCTCCTCAGATGCTTTGTCTGTGAAACTTGAACAAAAATCATTGAACTCAAAGAAAGAAAGAAGCAATGCTTTTATTATAAAAACGCAAAGTAGCAGAAAAATGAAATGAAAAAGTATTTGCAAGATGTCATTTGTCTGGAAGGAATGAAATACTGTGTCCACACACAGTGATTCCTCAAAATGCAGAGCAAGCTGTTACAGAGGCAAGTCTCCTTTCATAAGAAACCAAATATTTTCAGCTGGAATAAAAAACCTGTCAAGCAAAGAGTTTTTCCATAGATATTTATTTCCCTTACCAGCAAAACAGTAGGGAATCCTCTTCTGCAAGGAAGTTAAAACCAAAAGAGTAGGTTGTTGTTCCATTTTCTGCATGTGAAAAGAGTCTAATCAATTCCTAGTCAGTCACGGGGGTACTTTGTGTAGGTGCTTTTTCTGGCATCTGTAGCACAGGGACTAAAACCATGGACTATGTTTTCTTTGCCATCAGTACCCCAGTGTGAGCCTGAAACACTTATGTACTCCAATGAGGTACCTGCCTTAGCCCACACATTTGCAGTAATTGTCTCAGCATTTCCCTTGAGCAGCCACATCCTGCTGACGCCCTGCCCCTGCTGTTACACACAGCATTACTGCTGACCCATGAGAGCTCAGGCTTCACCCTGCACTGCTGACCTCACCCAGTCTGCTTTGGAGTTGAAGGTTAAGATGTCACACATGCACTATGATTTTTCCTCTGGTTTGCCCTTTTCTGAGTGTGAACATGATTCAGATTTAAACCAGAACCTCCATCATGACATAGCACACTCCTTTGCTCTAGACTGAGTTTTCACTTCAAGCACTTTGCTCTGTTTAAGGTATAGGTAGAACAGTACCATAAGCAGAACAAATTGACTTGCATTAGGAAAATATTTAGGAACTATCACAATACAATTAGGAAGTGCTGAACTTTACTATGTTATTTTATTAATTTCTCTGGTTGTTCAGGAGAGAGAGTTGGTAATTTTTGTGCGAGAAATATAAAGTGGAAAATGTTTACTTCTTTTCTGATTTTGCTTTTTCTTTGCCTGTTAAGAGGTGGGGTGGTCTTGCCATCTATCAGCCACCACAGTCCTCTGAATGTCTGGAATAGGGTGTGGTTACTAGCTACARTTGCTACTGAAACTAGCTCACCCTGTTTCAGAGAAGAGCCTTTTCCTTCTTTAGCCAGACTAAATCAATACTGTAGTTATGGACTTGGTGTGTTTTCTTTTGGAGGTGTGGAAGTGCAAGTACAAGCAGCTGCTTTTTGAAACTTTTCAGTATAAGCAGCAAACTTTAGGCCTAAACAGGCAGTAATCTTATAGACATACCTAATTTAAATTTTTCATACAACTGTAGTTTTATAATCAGTTTTAGTCCCATCTAAATCAAACAGGTGAAAAAATGTTATAAAAATTAGAGTATTTTTGATAACTGTGGATACACATCTGTTGGAAATACATACCATGGTATTTAGCATCAGGGTTTAAAGGATATATTTTTCAAAAGGTGTATGAAAATCCTTTCCTTGTGCTTATGATTTTCTTTCTTCATTCCTCTAATAGTTAAAGAATAAAAAAGAGGAGACAGAGAAGAAAAAAAAAGCCTTGAGAAGTCTAATTTTACTAAGGTGCTCTCTGTTTTTTTCTTGGCCTCAGTGCTGGAACATGGAAGAAGAAATACCTCAGATCTATTTTTAAGAACAGAGAGAACTTAGACAAAACCTCCTTTACACATGGTTGCTTTGAATCTCTTTCAAAAGTTAGGTGCAGCTGTGATGTTAATTCTATGGCAGGAGACTTTCTGATGCAATCATTGATTTCTTAATTGTGTTAAAGCTGCAAAGAAAATGGGATGTTTTGTGTGCATCCCTTACCAGAATTGAAAAGACATACATAAATTCTTTGACAGAAAAACCAGACTGAGCCTTTTGCAATTAAGCCTTTTGTTATTCCTTCAGTCATGGGGGACTTTGGCTTAAAAGATAGTCTCCAATCTCCTCATTCCATGCCCAGATACTCTTGCACTGGAAGTTAAAATTTACTTGCTTCCTAATATGTTATTATTTATTAACAGGCATTATATGTTCTCTGTGGGGCAGCCTTGAAAGCCATTTCTCACTTACGATTACAGGCAATGACCTGTCTTCCTCAACAGGTGTGATAAATTTAAATGGTTTGAATGCAAGACATTCAGAGCTCATTAGAAGAAGTGCTATATAAATATTTTAGGTTAGAAGCTACTCCTGTTATGGGTAGTAGATATTGATTAAAAATTGTTAAAATCTGCATCATGCTTTTTCAGTCACGCATTGTTCTTGAGTGTTTTAAATATGTGATATTGCAATGTTCAAATTGCAATACAAAACATAGTTTTGAAGCTGATATAAAGTATTTGACTTGCTGTAACAGATTTCTTGAATCTAAAACCTTCAGCTTTCAGTGAGAAAAAGTCAGCTGCAGCTTCTGCGTCATGTTATAATTTATATTTTGTCATGTTTTGCTCTGTATTTCAGTTTCTGATGGGAACAAAACAAAAATTAATAAAAAAAAMCCCCMAAAAACTCACAACAGGAATCTGCTTTAGTGTATTTTAATCTGAGTTTCAAGACAGGGGATTCTCTTTTAGTACATTTGAATCCATGGTTTTGGTGTTTTTCAGTGTTTTATGTAGAAAGTATAGGAAGGATATATCTGCAAAAAATGACAGAGTTCTAAAATAACTTGTCTGGATTTTTGTATTATTTCTGAAATCTTACTCATGGCACCAAATGGAACTGAACCTCACTTCTTTTATACAAAAAAGCATATAACCTTCCAATTTGTTTTTTAAGGGGAAGGGAGGAGGAGGGGAGAGGGAGGCAATAATGCATACAAAGTCAATAATACAAAGTTTATAATTTATATGGGGAAAAAAACCCCAAAACCAAATCCTTATTTCTTCCAATCTGTAATTATGGAAAATAATTTGAAAATTCTGTGTCTTCAAACCACTTAAGGAATCACTTCATAAAACAAAAAGGTTTCACATGAGTCCTTTTGGAACATCTTTAGGAAGAGTTTAGTTATTCAGAACATAATTTTTGCATGTGTTTCCACCCAAATCTTCTCAAATTAGTAGTGTTTATGTCACTCATAAGCTATGCACCAGCTAATTTCTGCATGGCTTAAAGACAAAAGGGTGTGACAGTCTTGACTCTAGGACTCTAGTCCTTTTCTTTAGAAAATTTTAAATTCTAAACGTTTTTATAGACCAGTAGCTGGGCAAAGGATCCATCAACAACTGGAAATAAAGTATGCCAGGCTCTTCAAAAGATTTATCCCAAACTATTGAATATTTTTAATCACTTTACTTCAATAGATAATACTAATATTTCACTGCTCCTAAGTCCATCCATAAATTTAAATGAGCCAACAAGAAATACATAATTAATGTAATTAATAAAGAAGTTTTAATGAAAGACACACCTTTTCTAAGGCATTTTCTGAGTAGAAAAACAAGTCAGATGAATCCAATAAAGTATTTCTTGATTTATTCAGTTTCCTTGGAAAACCAGAGTTTTTAAGAATTATTTGATTGTAGGTGATTCAATCTGAAAAACTTTTATCTCCTGAAAGTCAGGTCCATTTTCATTTTATTTATAGCCAGAAATTTAGGTAATGAAATATTAGTTGCCTTTGCAAGTCTTATTTGCCTTTCTAGGTTATCAATCTTTCATTCTTGTACAATACTGAGAAAAAGAAAAGGCAGGTAATTAATATATTTTGGACATTATTCAAGAAGAAATTAAGTACTTCCAAGCCAATACAATTGCTTTAACATCAGATCATGTTTCTTCTGCAAAACAAAATGCAAGGAACAAACACCCAGCCTCAACTAGGAGCTGTCAAGTAAAGCCCCTTGCAGTCCTAGAAGAAAGGAAAACTCTCTTTTTTAACATGCATCAAGAGATGTAGTACATATGCAAATTTTTTTATGATTCACAGATAAGGACTTCCATTTACTCACTTTACTTACAACCAACAGGATAAGTTCTTTCAGCCACTACAGTTTCTGAACTTGGTGTTYTAACACAGGACAGGAGACTTGCTGCGCCGTAGCAGCTACAGAACAATTCAAGGGTTTGTTTATATAGTGAGAGTCTCAGCTACAGCATTTATTGCCAGGTTTGTGGTTTTAACAAAACTGAACACGAACATAACATTTGTTGGAGCTGTGGGTGCCAGAGGGAAATCAAATGAAAGTTAATAAGTGATGCACACTGCTGAAAAATATGATTACAGTTTGAAGATCTGCTGTTGTTCCTGCTGCTACAATCAAATCTCAACCTGAAGGCAGAAAAAGCTGCAAAGGGCAGCACTTTGGGAACACGACTTCAGTGTTTGTTAGATGGATACATGCAAGTCAATTTGTGCCATCTCTTTTTGCAAGACAGCATCAAAACATTTCTGACCATAAAAATTATACTGCACTGGAAGTGCAATATAAAATGATTATGGTGCCCAGGCATGAATGATTCAACCAAGTGCTGCAGTGTATGGTATAAAATGCATGTATATGGGGCATGTGGGCACTCACAGGAGAAAGAAATCTTACACACTATGTAAATGAAAGTGAGGGGTTTGTTTATCAGGGGATTTTTTGCTTGCTTCTCTGCAAATGTTTCCTCTTTGTGTAATTAAATACACGTGCAAGTGTTGAAACAGGTGACATAAACTGAGAGTTTGGTGAATAATGTTCATTTACATCTGTTCCTTCTGATACATGGCTTGTAAATAGACTCTAGTTTATCTTTGGAGGTTAGGATGTATTAAGTCTCACTCATTGCTTTAATAATCCCCTCCATGTGTCATTCTTGCCTACAAGGTGTCCATTTTGTTCTGTGGTTTTCCAGAACCTATTGGTACCAATCTCAGGGTACACTGGGAAATAGTGACAGCAACAGCATTGATAGAAAACAAGTACTTTTAAGTAGAAAATGGAATTGTTTTAGGAATATCTGGTAAAAATATTTTGTCAATTAAATAAAATATTTTATCTATCATGCTATTCTAATCTATCATGGATTTGCATAGCAAGTCTTCAAATGTCCTGACATATTTTGCACTGAAAATATATTATTGATAAAACTCATGATAAGGAGAAGTGAACTTCTACTTGTCTTCATTTTTTTCATCAACAGGTTGTTAAAAGATATGTCAAAAATACAGTTATCTTCATAATTTCAAATAAAAAATGGTCACTTAATAAATACAACTTTGTGTTTGCCTGCAGTAATGGATGTGTTATAAGGAGAAAGCACTGTCTTCACTAATGTCTCATGAAGAATTTCTATATGTAATTGACATTGAATCAATATTATACAGATTGACAATGAATCAATATTATGCTGTTACTGACAGATTATCTTACATGTATTGTTAGGTACTTTCATTTGCAGAGCGTAATGGAAAGAGAAATGACAAGATAAAGGACACTTTACAGTACTTTATCTGATATTCATCACAGAGGAATTTAGTAATTATTTTTTGCTTTTTAAGATTACCAAGAAGGAGTTTGAAAGTGCCTTTCACCATCCTTACAGTGAAAACAATTCACAGGAAGAAGCAACACTGAACAAACATGTAAACATCTCATATGATTCTGAGGCCAAATGTCAGCTGTTTGGCCTTCTCAATAATACAATTTTGAGCTTCAATATTAAGCCTTAGCTTTGTTTTCTAGACAGTTTTAGTGTGTTATACCCCTTTTTTCTTTTCAGTAGCCTCTTTTACACCACAAATTTTACAAACTTTTTCTGTTTATCCACTTTCTCACAGTGCATTCAGCTTTGGAGGAGATTAACAATTCAGTTTGCCTTCATAGCAAGAAAAGGGACAATGACAGCCAGTTTAGGACAATGTGATAAACCACTTTGGCCCTGTGGTTAAACTCTGTCTTAAACAAGATTATTTTGGATGAAATAAAGAGAAGCACCCAGTAAGCAGCAGATTCTGCAGAGTGTTTTTACTGCACCACTCCTTCTTGTGCAGCAAGGCATCACTGCCCAGCTGCAAGCTTATATCCTGTACGCAGAGTCCCTCTCTAGATCTTCCCAAGGAAAGACTATGCATGCCCCAGGCAGAACTCCTCCTGGCAGAGGTACTGGGGTGTTTCTTGATAAACTCTCTTTTTTGCTGTGTGTGTGGGTCCTCACCCATGGAGACCAGGACTGTGAATCCTGAGTCACTGACCACAGTCATCCATAGATCACTGGAGCCATGGGTGTCAGTGGTTAAAGAGATGGGATTCCACATAGGTACTGACAAGAAGTCATTTGTTGTTGAAACAGCAAAGCCGTGAAATCATGAAGTTGTCTATTATCTCGAGAGTTAGGTTTATCCACTCTTACAGCTTTAGGTAAAATTTTCCACTGCCAAGCAATAATCACATTATTAATGTCTCTTAACAGTATTGCTTCACCACAATCTTACATGCGCAGTTTTACATGACTACCTTAAAACAAAGTACCACATTCCTTTTTGCTTCCTCCCTTACACATCAGTTTGAACTTCCCACGGTTTCTGACCAACAAGAGCTAGGATATATGGACCAGCCATCATGTCCGAACTACTCTCTGCTCCACTTCCCAGATGCTTCCCCATAATGGGAGCTGATATCTATCTATCTATCTATCTATCTATCTATCTATCTATCTATCTATCTATCTATCTATCTATCTATCTATCTATCTATCTGTCTGTCTATCTGTCTATCTATCTATCTATCTATCTATCTATCTATCTATCTATCTATTTCTCTGTCTTTCTCTTTTTCTATCTTTCTCTTACTATCTTTCTTTTCTTCATCTCTTATCTCTTCTTTCAAATCCCAGGACAGCTATACACTTCTGTTCCCAACAATCCCAGAATCATTAAAATAAAAACTATTGCTGTTGTTATATTGGTTATTTAGTGTTGTTTCACTTTAATGCACTCCAAGAGATCCTTTAGCAAAGACCCTACTGACGTGCCTCAGAGGCTGGTCACAACAGATGGGCTAGGAATCAAAAGTGTGGGGTTATTTGAGCTAACATAAGGTTCTCTCTTTTAAGATACCTGTGAGGACTTCTCCTTAAGGAGATCAGTTTATCTGGGCCTTTAGGGATATCTATAGCCAAACACACTAAATTTCTTGTTTGCTGCTTTGAAATTCTAAATACAGCACGAGTTTCACTGGCTATTTTTTCTCTCAGGATGCCAAAACATATTCCTTTCTGTGGGTTTTTTCAGCTAGCAGGACATCAGGGGTGTCATCACAAATGCTAAGCATAGATGATTATCAGCTGACCTTGAGTGAACTCATTTGTATCTCAGACACCCAAAATATCTGAGAAAGAAGGAAGGCTGTCTTCTATTCCAGACATTTCACCAAGAAATTGTAGACAAACTATTGTGAAGTTATTAATTTCTGCTGTACAGTTCTGAACCTGCGCTGATGAATTCTGCAGCACTCTTTCCTCTCCTTTAGCAGGAATCTCCATCTAGTCTCAGTCTGCACAGAGACCACACAAGAGCCCCCAGCAGTTGACATGGCTTGGCACATGTCACTGCTTTCTTCCTTTACAATGAGCAGTGAAACTGGGGTGCAGAGGATTACATCATTGCTTTGTGGAGATCCCAGTGTTAGCTGTAGCGAAAACTTACTTCTCTACTATAAAATGGGTCACAATGGTCTATAGCTTCGTTGTCATGAGACACTGTGTACAAGGTTATCTATTAATCCCAAATTTTATTCAGGTCAATGGGAATCTTTCTGTTTCAGGAGTTCAGTTGTGCTCAGCTGGATTTTTTAACTCCCTCTGAGAGCCCAGGCAAACATTTAAGAGTTTCTCTGCACCTAAAAACGTTTTTATTTTATACCTATGAAAAAAAATTAGACTGTAAATTTCATAGGATTTATATTTCATRTAAGGATGTGCCAGTAAATTGATATACACCACCTACACAATTCTTCAAATACATACGTAATAGGTACAATAATCCAAACATCTCCAATCATACAGAGTATTTACAAGAATTACTTTTGAAGGCTTGAAGCAGATTTTAATTATGTAACTAAGTAATTTATCCTGGTCTTTGAATTGAATGCTTAATAGTGTTAYTTTAGAGTAAATTGAAAATTTTATGCATCAAATTATTTCACTGAACCTCTGTTAATATGGCCTAGCCTCGGTTAATATAGTTAATATAGTTTGATGTCCTCCTACTATTTYGAGTATTACAAAATTCAATAAGAGCAATTTGATTGGTTACTGGAAAGATTTTTCCAATATTGCCATTGCTTCTAGAACAATTCTTAGGTCTTAACCTTCATTCCAGGTAATGCAGGTGCACTCTGTGAAATCATATTTGCAGGAGAAAAAGAGGTGTCTGTAATGCTGCAATTGGATGGCCATGAACAAATCACTTTGAAAAAAATTAATTTCTCTGCTACTGATGAAGCAGGCATAATCTTTTAGCATTATTCCTTACTCATGTAACTGAAGTTAATCCTGACCTCCCCTAGATGTGCAAAGWAGTGAAGACTTACTGTTAACAAAAGCTAAAATCTAATAAATTTTAAGATACACTCAAATATCATTCCATGTCACCTCTMCAGCACAGTGCTTTACAGAAAAATAAACACACTCTAAATGGGGTTTGTGATCAGAGTAATGGTCAATTGACAAAATGTGATTGTACCCTGAGTCTTAGATTCTCTCTCAAAATCAGATCTAATATAAATGCTGAATGAAAAATATGAAATTCAGCAGTTCATAAATCAGACACTGTGTGATACAAGTATTGTCAGCTTCATCTGTCATCCCTCAGGAGCTGGAGAGGTGGAATTTGTTTTGCAGCCCCATCTCTAATGAGCAAAATCAAAATCAGCCGTGGGAGGAGATTTGCTGGCTGGACTCAGGAGGTACACCTTGAGTGCGGGGTGAGAATTCTGTGCTTGAATTCCTCAGGGCAATAGTCAGCCAGCCAAAAAACAACCTCCCTGGAGCCCAGGAAAAGTCTGCAATGGGAAGGTGAGTCTTTATTAAATGTCCGCCTTGCTTTCGGTACATGAGGAGTTCTGACAGTAAGTTCTATATTTTCTTTACAAACTGCCTGGGAAGGTATATAGAGCACATTGGTGCTCTTAGTGATTTAATGCATTATAAAGTACCTCATCACTTACATACTATAATTAGTAATTCAGATAACTTGGAAGTAAAATGTTTGTGATAATGTTCTAACCTGGAGTATGTACTAGGGTTTATTTTCTTTCTTTGTCATAGTAGTTTTTCTTCCCTAACACAGGAATAAGCAGTGATAAAATCCAATTATTAAGTTTAGAGCACTATTGTAAGATATTATAAGAGTAGCTTGTTTCTAAACATTTTGTCCTTTTCCGAGTAAATTGAATTTTGACAGTGAAAAATTGACATTTTATGAAACTGAGTTTTGGCCAGATCTGATACGCTCACTGAATGAGATGGAAGAACTGTGTTTAATGCATTAACTGTTAGATAGCTTCTTCTCATTTAATATTTGTCAACAAGTATGTATTTAACTAGCAGGAAGAGGCAAGGAACTAGATTTTTGGAGGGAACAACACATAATAAGGCTGCAGTCTAAAGTTATATTGAAAGATATATTTAACATTTTGAATGTAAAGAAAATCTAAACATTATATGCATGTTTTAAAGGATATATTCTCTATAACAAAATATCATTTAAATGTRCATRTTGTATTTGTGTTAAAATACTGTGTATRCAGTTGTTAATTGYATAGTTCCCCAGCCCTTTAAATTGAAGATAAATAACCTTGATATGTAGCCTTTGGAGATAAATACTTTCATGAGAGATTTGAAGTTAATTATTCCATGTTGGGCTCAAATTTGTTGTGTAGTCACTGTCCATACCATACAATGAGATACTTGTATGAGACAATTGAGACAAAAYACAAATTAAACTAGTGGCAGGTAAATCTCAAAATTTTTGACTACTATTCAAACTTCTGGATCTGAAAATCTGCACAGAAAAAATATTGTGAGAATTGTCTGTGGCATTTCAGTGTCTTGCATCCAATCCTAGCTGAATCATGGCAGAACCAAGACACRAAACTTTTACAACAGAAACAAAATAGGGGAAAAAAAAAGCCATTTTCCAATTTACTGCAACAAAACATTTTACAAGTCTCTTCAAGGAGAGGGAGGGATGTACCTGTGTTTGACCAGAATCATTCCATTAACTCCCACAAAGATAAATTTGGATTCTAATTTCACATGGCCAATTTTAGTAAATACGTACCTGTACCTAAAGAAAAAGCAACATCATATCAGTGGTATTGTTTTATGTGTCACTTATAATCTAGATGCAGCAGAATGTCCAACATTGGAAAAGCAGTAATGGATTTTGCAATAGCCAAAATCTTAGGAAATCACTCCGTAAATTTGTTACATCCTGATAATTTTATTTCACACAGTCTATGTTTCAAAGCTTAGACACCTGTTGCAAATTTACAGACAAGAGGTAGTTTGCCAAACTACCCAAGAGAGACCAGAGCACACCTGCTCAAACAAGTGGGAAGCATTACAAAACCACAAATTTGACATAGGCTTTATGGAAAAACAACACWTTGGTTGTTAAAAAAACAAACAAACAAAAAAAAGCCAGCTATGGAATTCACAATTTATTGGTGGAGAAACACATCTGCTGATTTAATATTCATAATCTTTGCCAAGTAAATTATGCTCCATTATTTCCAAATATGACAAGTCTATAGAGTCCCTCACGCTTTAGTTTTTGTAGTAGAATAAAAATTCCAGTACTTCATGGCACACCCCAATGAATTTGTTGAACAGGATAGTACTGTAGTAGAGAAAAACAGCAAGACAAGCTTAATGAACTAGAAAATATCAGCTGAAAACAGGGTTCAGTGTTGGCTGAATTCCCACTGGATCAGGCTCTGTGTGAAGGGGAATAGGATCTCGTGTCTAAGCTAGTCTCTTGTAACAGGACCTCTRTTATCTGCTCTAATGAAAGATGTGTCTGCACAGTGTTTTGCAGGCAGATGTGAATTTGCTCTGCCAGTTTGCTAACCTGCCTGGAAGCTGTGTGTGTCAGACAATGAACCTTAGCTAATGTACACTGTTTCTCATAGGAGATTATTAGCTCAGCCTTGATGTTATCCAGTGTATCTACTTTGTTTCTGATTTGGAAGTGGCTGGCTTCCAACTGGCTTCAAGTGTGGGCAGTTGCCATCGCTGTGTTCAACTGCATCTGTGCTTGAAATGAAGTGCAGATGTACTTTCAGRATTCGAGAAAAAGAGGTAGCATTACCAATAGAACTGGATGCCTTACTAACAAACTGGAAAAAAGCCCATGATAAGTTTGATTTGGGTGATGAACACAACATGTGGTATGTATTACCAAAGAAGAAAATCTTTATATGTGGATAGATTCTCAAGGAGAAAAAAMTGGAAGTTCTGGCTATATTCATTTAGCTCTGGAAGCCAGATGACAGACATAACAACATATCATAAAACAGTGCTTCTTGATTGGAAAAAAGACTTTTATTTTACTGAGGTCTAGCAGGCTGGGTCTCTGGGTCTTCTGCATGAACTTGAAAGCCTGAAGATGGAGTGACAGTAAACAAAAATACTTAATTTTCATACAGAATCTTGGATGAAAGATCATAGATTTTTCTCTACAAGATCAATTTCTATGGCAAATGTAGAGGGGACATGTAAGGACTCACATATTTTGAAGATTTTCCTATTGTCAAAGGCCATGAAGATATAGAAATTTGCTGTACCTTACTGCTGGGGCAGCTCAAATCTCTGGGGAGGAATCCACAAAACAAAGCATCARTATATTAGCAACTTACTAACCAACTCAGGTGGTCTAATTTTTTACCAGCTTAGCTGCTAAGGTRCAATGGGACAGTGCAATGTTTTTGCTTAGCATGAAGGAAAAAGAAAAAAATATTCAGCAAAAGAAAAGGTAAGTTAATGGCACTGCTTTGCAAAGCAGCAGAAGAAATACAGTTCACTGTTCCTACTGCTTGTAATTTTTTCAATGCTTTTTTGTGGTGATTTCAAGTAGAAGTAAAGTCTTTTGTTCCCAGAGGAATGCACCCTGTCTCCTCATTTGTAGAACTAATAACCAGTCATGCTTCTGGAAGTTCAAACAGAGTCAACCCTCCAGTCTACTCAGTGCCTTTGGCCTACCTCACTTTTTTTTTTTTTTTTCCTCAATTTCCATTTTTCCTTCAAAAGTCTCATTTTGGAACAGTATGAAYAGATGGAATGATGCAGTACAGAAAAGCAGTAGCAAAGTCAGACAAAATAATCCAAGAAAGGGATTTTAAAAAGTATCTCAATCCACTATGACACTTGAAAAGTATCACAACCCTGAGTTAGTCCTCAGGAGAGCACAGATGTTGATGGCAGCTAGCAAACTAAAAGAACATGAAATATGGTCAATATAAAGGGGGGAAAATATATATATMTAAGAATTYTATCCTTTTTTTYCCTTTTTTTTTTCTAGCCCTGATGCTCTATTCTTGAAAAAATATCATGGTTCAATCAGCTACCATGAGAAAATCTTGGTTATTCCTCATTTTACATTGCATTACAGCTGCCAATCAGACAGAGTGTAAGAGTGTATATAAGTAGGAAGAATGAGGGGGAATGCAGGTGGGTAAATAGTCAAAAAAAGAGGGAAGAMAAGATATCATGCTGTATGTGTTCCTGTGGTAGTGGCAAGAAAAAATGAACTGGAATTTTTTGCTTCATTTCACATTAGAGCAAAAGATCATGATGGATGAAAAGCTCAACATAAKCTGGCAAAGTGCAATTGCAGCCCAGAAACGCCCCCCCCCGTGTGCGGGGCTGCATCCAAAGCCCATGGGCAGCAGGGCAGGGAGGGGATTGTGCCCCTCTGCCCTGCTCTGCTCAGACCCCACCTGCAGGGCTGCATCCAGCTCTGGGCTCCCAGCACAGGAAGGACAGGGACCTGTTGGAGCCAGGCCAGAGGAGGCACCAAGGGGATCAAAGAGTTGGAGCACCTACCCTGTGAAGACATGGTGAGAGACTTGGGGCTGTTCAGCATGGAGAATGCTCCAGGGAAACCTTAGAGGCCCTTCCATTACCTGAAGGAGCTATAAGAAAAGCAGAGAGTGACTTTTCCCCCAGGCATGTGCAAGGCCAGGTGATCAGATTGCAAGGGGKTTTAATCCAAAAGAGGGCCAATTTATATTGGACATTAGRAAGAAATTCTTTACAAGGAGGCTGGTGACACACTGAAGAAGATTGCTCAGAGTGGTGGTGAATGCCCCACTCCTGGARATATTCAAGGTTAGGTTGGATTGGTCTCTGAGGAACCTGATCTGGTTGAAGATGTTCCTGATCACTGCAGTGTTGGTGATCTTTAAGGTCTCTTCTGAGACAAACCATTCTGTGACTATATTAACAAACACAATACCTTGAAAGAAGATTTTTTTTTTCCATCTCTTATGTGAGTGGAGATTGGAACCCTCAGGTTATCCAAATTCTGTAAAAGTAGATTAAAAAAAAAGATTATTTTTCTTACAGTTCACTAAGTAGTAAGGAAGCAAGGTATATTCCAGGATCATCTGTTTCTGAGGACAGGGAGAAGTTTAAGGATATTCCCTGAAACACATGCTGAAGAYTATAAATAGAATTCTAGTTTTTTGTAAAATGTCTTTATTATTACAGATTCTGGGTCTGTCAAATATTTTTCTGCTTTTACAATCCCTCTAGGAAGCATACTCTGGGAATGAATGAAAATTTGGGTGTTTGTCTTGGTGATTTAAGGAATATCTCTGTACTATATGTCTGTGACAGGTTTATTTTTCCTTCTTCAGAGTGCTATAATTTAACCATCAAAAACTGAAGATTATTGTCTTTGAACTAATGTTTCTGGTCCCTTATCATCAGACTTTCCTGATTTGAAGAAGCTAGTCTTTGGTGAGTTTATMAGTCTATTGGCACCTGTCTCTTCCTGTTTTTTCTCTTGCTGTTCTACAAGTATGACTCTTGAGGTTTTCAATTTTTGAGGAACTGTTCCAAAAGCCCATTATAGACAATATTTCAATAAATGCATTAAATATAGAAATCACTTTTGAATTATTGCTACCAGCTCTCTCTGCTTCAAAATCTTTATACTTTCCTTTCTAGTTTTAATTTTTTCTTTCTCTCTTTTTTTTTCTCAGAGCCTTGAAGGAAGCAAATATTTTTAAAGGGTAGTATGTTTTTTCTAAAGAAAAACAATTAAGTAGCTGGCTAGGAGTTCTATTCATAAATTCTGTCTACTTTGCAAGTTGCCACCCATTCTGTTCTTTTGTTGGGTTTTTTCCTCATATCTCAGATGTGTCTCMGTTTTCATGGTAATTAATTGTGAATACTGTTTCTGTACTTACTTGGTGCTCATTTGGCTTTTCATTTTCTGTGGTGATGACTGCATAGAACATTAATTCTGTTCAGCTGAGCCCAGTTTCTTACCCCTAGTKCCACTTAATGAGACACTTCTAGTTACCCTTTAATGCTCTTAGGATATCTGATGTGTGGCACAAGCTCAAAACAAATGACCCGTTTCTTGTTGTTAGATGTTTAAAATACACATGAAAGGTTCTCCTATGTCATTAGCAATTTTGTCTTTTAACAAAAAACACATGGAAAATGTGTTCTGACAATGAAATATTAAATCAGTAATCAACTAAATCAAATAAGTCTCTTACCGATGTGACAGCAATAAAGTATTTTTTGCATATTACCTCCAATTAAAAGAATTTTATGTACCATATTTCACACAGATTGTGTTCTTTTACACTTTGGCACTCTTAAGTACAGCTACAAAAGTTAATATAATGCAAAAACCAAAAGTGGTTTAATGAAGAATAAAAGCTTTCAATTGAGAATTGAATATTAAATTTAATTTTCTGTTGAGAGGGAGGARATGTTGAGGACACCTCATCTCCTTTCTCCTCTTCGGTGGTAAATACTGGTACTGGGTTTCTTGGCAGCACTACAGCTCCTTCTGGCCTGCAGAGAACCCCCAGACTTCATTAAGGAGGAAAAGGAAAGCACTAAAACATCTCCACAAATGAGACATTGGCCCAAGCCACCCCAGCATGCAAGGTCTTTGTGGAGAATGGAAAAAGATGCTTCTATGTTCCCTTATGTAGTAGATCAAAGTCTGGAGTAGGTGGTTATTCAATGCACTGATTGAAAGAAAGGCTTATAGTATGAGTGAAAATAACTGGTGAAATGACATCATAAAATTGAGACTATATATGACACAAGAATGAATAGAAAGAAGGTAGGAAAAGAACATGAGAAAAGTAATTTTAATTAGCATAACCTGCTTCCCAGAYTGTTGTAGTTCTCTAAATCTTAGAATAATAGAATAGTTTGGGTAGGAAGGGACCTTTGTGGTGGTTTCAGGGTTTTTCTGCCGTGAGATAAGATTAAGAGAAGCAAAGCAACCTCAAGTTTAAAAGATATAAAGATAGTTTCACATACACTAAGAAAAAAAAAAAAACAGAATGAAAATGAAACTGTCAAAACACTTACCCCTCTCCCACCAGGTTTTCTTTCTCACAGACATTGTATAATGGCAAGAACTCAGAACCCAAGGTCTGTACTTCTTATAAAATAATCTTTCATCAGTCTCTTTAGAGAGAGGTGTCTCTTCTGGTTATGGTAACTCTCCACAAGAAAGAAACAAGTTCACTTGTGGCTCTTAGCTCTCACAGAAAACAGCTGCCCAGGAACCTGTTTCTGTGGTTCTCCCATATCACGCAGCTTTTCCCATCAGCTGCAATTGGGTCATGGACTATGCATTCTGGGGTGTCATTTTAAAATGAGCAGTTCAGGTACAAAGGACTTCACTGGTACAGAGGCTTGTTTCTTCAGCACATCTCAACCTCTGTTCAAAGCACTGGCACTTTATCACGTCAAGCATCTTGCTCAAATACCTCAGGAGACCACAGGGCTCCTGCTACATCAATATTCACTTAGTCCATTACAAATACCTTTGCTCAAAACCATTGATCTGAACAGTCATTTCCCCAGTTCATATTTTCCATGGTTTAAAGAKATRTTCTAGCATATTATAGTCTGTTACCACAATTCACTAAAGATTTTCAGCCTAAGGCATGTTATCTTAAGATACAATGTCCCTTTCACAGACTTCAGTATCTTCATGCAGCCTAAATAAAAATGTCSCCACTATGAYTTTCTTTTCACTCTAGAGAGGATCAATGTTCTGCCAGTTTCACTTTAGCAAAGAAAGAGTTAACTCTAGCTCGGGTTTGCAGATGGTCACGTGATCTYGGCCAGGCAGCGGCTGCAGCTCAAAAGATTCCAAAGCATGGGGGGAGCAGGAACAATGGCCAAGGTCTCGATAGCTGCACTGGAGGCCTTCACCCCCCTTCATGCCTCGGTCTCATTCRGGGTGGCTCAATTTGGGCTCKGGGCTGYTCAAGGTGGAAGGTGGCAGGGGGAGAGCTCAGGAGATCGGCTGGATGTTAAAAGCTGTGGCKTCCCYTTYCCTGCTGGCAGCTGCTGGAAYTCGGTCTGAGCTGGGACAGGGCATATCTTCCTCCCCCACCCCTGCCAGGAGTCACWGAGCCTGGCAGATGTTCTGAGTTAGGCAGGGCCCAGCAGGGCCCAGYTCCCCRCAACAGGAGGGAGCAGGGCTGCCTCTTACCTCTTCTGAGGCAGGGAGGGCAAAGAGACRGCTCCCAGAGTACTCAGCWTGATATGGGTAATTCACAAAGCCGAACTCACTTTCTTACTGACTGAACAAGGTGTCAATCTCAGGTCTTGGCAGGGACCTATTTCCTCTTTAACGAAAAGYTGTGCTAAACAATGACAACCTTAAAGATCATCTTGTTCCAAGCACCCTGCCATGGGCAGGGACACTTTCCATATGACCAGGTTGCTCAGAACCCCATCCAATCTGGCCTTGAACACTTCTAGGGATGGAGCATCTACAACTTCCATGGGAAACCTGTTCTGGGGCCTCACCATCCTCTTTGCAAAKATTTTTTTCCTAATACCCAATCTAATTCTACTCTGTCAGCTTGAAGCCATTACCCCTCATTCTGTCACTTTACAAGCCCTTGTAAATAGTCTCTCTCCATCTTTCTTGTCCACTCCCTTCAGGTACTGGAAGGCTGCAGTGATAAAGGATTTCCTGCAGTTATAATTTTGTACTTTCAGTGCTGACACTGATACATTTGTAGCCATTTTGGATATAGTGGCTGTGCAATAACTGGGAGCTGTCTTACTTCCTGACCCTTGATTCAGGCAGACTAAAGGTATCTTCATTAATGTGGTAAACATGAGTTCTGCTCTTCACAGCAGAGATAGTAGTACACTGAAATATTACCTGGAGAGGGAAAAGTGCAATCAAGAATCACCACAATTTCAAGTTAATCAAGGTTACAGTCTTTGGATAAAACAGCTAGTGAGTTGAATATAGCCTTGGTGTGAGCTAGTCAAATTTTTTTTTAAGCCAGAGTTTATCCCTCTTATCCAGTGATGTGTTCATATCCATGAACAGAACAGAACCAGGCAAACAAATTATACAAGCCCTTTATCTCCCTCTACTGCAGACAGGCAATGCTTGGTGAATATCAACATGAAATGGAGCTCACCCCAAYGCAGCTTGCTGGGTACATTTCTGAAGAATAGAACACCTTCTGCACTTCACCATGGAGAACATAGAATACAGTTTACATCACCCAGGGCTTCTGCATGTCTTCAGTTTTCTTATCARCACTCATCTTTACACAGAAGTCCATAGTAAAACAGGGAAAGATAGAGTGACAATGAATTAATTTATTTGGCATAGTCTTAGTTCTTTATAAACTTGTTTCTAAATTTAGTTTTTGAACATTTAAACAAGTCCKGTTAAAGATATAAGATAGCAATAAGCTTGACATTTCAGCAGTCTTCATGTAATACCTAAATAGTGTAAGCACACTATGGTATGAATTTACCTGATTTTTTTTGCTCCCTAGAGACATCTATTGAGTTTGCTTTGTTTAACTTTCACTGGTTGGAGAGTAATTGTTTGGAACTTCATCTTTTAATGTCTAAAATCTTCTGTTATTATGTCCATCTTATTCTCTATGTTAAGAGCTGGCGATTTCTCAGAAGTAATTGTCCAATTTCATCTAAAAAGTGTGATGACTGACATTTGCTGGCTGCCAACTGCTCACTCAGCTGTTTTCCTTCTCTTTCCCTTTTTCCTCAATAGGGCAGGGGAAGAAAATAAAGTGAAAAACTTGTGAGCCAACATAAAKCCAAGGAGATCCCTATCCTGTTATTATTCAYCACAGACAAAATAGATTTGAATTGGGGAAATTAATTTGTTTCTGTTAATTAAAAATAGCATRTAATAGTATATATAAMAAACAAACAAACAAACAAACCTGAAAGTACCTGCCTCCTCCCTCTTCTTTTTCTTCCCAGACTCAACTTCACTCCTTCATTCCCAACTGCTTTACCTCCTCACTCTGCCCTTAGGTGTGCAGGATGGGGGTTTGGGAGTTGTGATCAATCCATTTCAGTTCCATTGTACTGCTACTTTCTCTTCACAGCTTTCCCCAGTGCCTGCAGGGGTCCTTCCACAGACTGCAATCATTCAATRGGATAAACCTCCTCACTGTGGTTTCTACCCAAGGGCTACAGTTCTTCAAGAGCTGCTCCAGTGTAGGCTCTCCTCCAGGGAAGCTTCCTTCAAGGAATAACCACCTGCTGCAGTGTGAGGTCCTCCATGGATAGCTGTTGTGGCTTGGGCTCTGCCATGGCTGCAATTATTTTAAATAATCTTTTGTGGTTTACTTTTGTGTACATGAAAAGTAATATTAATTAAAACATATATAAACCTCGTCTTTCCTCAGCTTACTAGTCCTATCACTGAAGAATATTTGTGGATCTTTTCAAGGCACTGTCCAAGTACTGCTATCCTGGGATAGCGGACAGGTATTGTGAGAGGATTAAAATATGCTTTGGCTAGAGGATTGCCAATCCCAATTTTGTGTGAGTGAGAATATCAGATTATGAATTTTCTATATCATAGGATTTTTTTTRGAGTAGATAAAAGTACAGACTTTTCATCTAAATTTAAGATTAAGAAAAAAAATCAGCAGCATATTGGAATAGTGACAGTGCATTGCTTTTTGGCTTAATTGTGAAAGAATGTACTACAATTCAGCAAAAMAATGATCAAGTATAATTCGTATTTTTAATGACCCTATGTTAATCTAAATATTCTATTTCACAATTATTCCAGTTTTTTTTTATTTAAATAGCCCAAACACATTTATTCAAATTCCTTTATTTTTTATGTCTCCCTTCTATGCCTTGAATTTGTCTGCAGCTCACTTTGGGGGTGCACAGATCTCTGCTCTCTGTGACCTGAGGAAATATCAGGAGCTGTCAGGATAGGTTTAGGTTGGATGTTAGAAAAAGCTTCTTCACMCTTTGGGAGCTGTCTCTGCTTAATGGGCAATCAAAGACCCATTGTMTGACTCATAGAATGACATCAGCCCATTGTGAGATGCTCTGCCCAGGGAGGAAGAGCCAAGCATTCCCACSTGGATATAATYTGGAGTTTGGGACAGCACAGACCTTACTGACTGGATTCCCAGAGGACGGGAGCTGCCAGATCTTTCTACAGGATCACTGCTTCAACAAKACTGCTTCATCTGGACTGCTATCACCACCCTAATGAACACGGTGTCAGGTTGTATTCTGACTCTGTCAAGGGTCTTTTCTTTTGTTCCTTTTGCTATTACATTTATTTTATAGTTTTTCTATTAAATTGTATTTCTGGCTTATAGTCTCTCACTGGTTTTGCTTTCAAACCAGTACATCTTCTTTGCAAACCCAACACACTCAACCTCCATGCACCAGGAAYGTGTTCTAGGCCTCCTACCATATATTTCATTTATTTTGAAAAACATTAAGAATTTCAGTGACCATTTTAATGTGAGATTTTACTAGGAACATAATAAGCAATCCCCACAGAAAGGCTATCTGGTCTGCATTTGTGTATTTATTCAGCRTCATAAAGAAGCCACAGAGTACAAAGACTCAGAATACAGCCCAGGAAGGTGTTCTCCTCTCTTGCATGAAAATTATTCCAACATTAGGAAAAAGCACTTGTGTATATAAGTATATGGTAAACTATAAAGAAATTTATCTTTGAACACTTGTTTTTTAACTAACTAGTTGTTAACTAGATGAGCTCACTGACACTGATATTAACTAAAGTGGGTATTAAAATATTTATTGTTTCAAAGTAGAATGGAAAAAGTATTTGTAAAATGATGAAAGGTAAAAAAATAATGATATTTTAAAGACTTCTAGAATTATGTCTTCTATATATTTGAAAATTAGTAGTTTGTACTGATTTTTCAATTTKAATTAAATAAACAGTTACAAAGATTTTTTTCATACTGTGCTAAAGAAAGAAAAGAAACTAATTGTATAGACACTTCTATGGTGATTTGGTGTTTTAATGTATTGTTTTGTAGTCCCTCAAAATGTTTTATTTTGTACTCCCTCCTCTCTCTTTCCCTGTKCAGTTGGTTTGGCCCCTATTTTATACAGCTGTCACTCTTCTCTCCAGCCCACCTTTATTCCCAATGATTCTGAGTCACTCTTCCTAACCTTCCTACCTCATGGGTCRGTCTGGGCTGTTCCCCACCTTTGTGTTTCCCTCATTGGTTTAAGCATTGTCAATCTACCTTGTGCTCTTCCCCTCCTGGCTATAGTTTGTACCTTCCCCAGAGACCTTCCTCTATAAAAGTCATTGTGAATTTTGGGCTAGGGGTCTCTGCATCTGCCCAGCCTTCAAATTAAGGACATTTTCTGTTAATGAAATTATCTTCAGAGTGGCAAGTAGAGCCTGTCTTGTAGTTTCCTATCCTGATCATCTGGTGGGTACCCTGGACACTCAGGAGCCCAAGGGGATGGTTGCAGCCCTGTTGCTCTTATTAGGAGCATGCTATGACACACTTCAACAAGAGTATCAATTTCAAATTGCTTTCATGGGTGTATGATAGAGTCATAATTGTTTTTATAATCATAATAATAATAAATAATTGKATAATAATAAATAATTAATTTAGGAGAGAAATTGTAAGGCAACTCAGAGGTAGCTAAAATTCTTACAACTCAAGCACTCAAACATAAGTTATATGAAATCCATTTCAGTAAATTGGATTAAAGTTTTATCAAGTATTAACTGAAATATTTTCTGTAAACTAGAGCTAACTAAGCCTTTTTGAAGAAATAGTTTTTCATTCACTTTCCTCTTTCTGGTAAAAATTATTATAATGAATGCAACTACTGTACATAATGGCTTGAAAAACAAACCTCCTTTCAAACACAGTTGGCCCATTTACTTATTTATTCATTTCTTTTGTGGTAAAATCATGTGGTCCTGTTTATGCGTCTCAATTTCCTGAAACGTTTGAAATGAGAATAAGTATTTATGAATAGCAAATATCTCAATTTGCATATCAATGTGGTTGTTTGTACAGAATAGAGCTATTCTTCATGTGCTTGGGTAAAAAAAATCACTGTACTCATCAGTTGTYGTTGTYGAGGCRGTCACGAAGCAGAGACTACAAGCAGTCCCTCATTATTGCTGGTTAGTGGCTCACCTAATTCCAGGTGTCTTTGATAGGAGAAAATCAGGTCTGGACCTCCCTGTGGTTTTCACCGGCCACTCTCAGCTACACCAGTAAAATATTGGTGTTAATGTCRTATGTGCAAATATTCATAGGCATTTCCTAAGAGGAAAGAAAACCATACCTCCTATCTGTGGAATTACTGTTTTAGTAGGTAACAAAGAATCTGATTTGGCAATGAACCTCCCACACTGTATTTCAAAGAACTCTGATTTACACTTCCTCAYGGCCTTATACAAGTATTTACACAGTAGGAAGGAGGAGTAGACTTAAAAGAAGCCTTTATGACCACAGGTGGATACACCAGCCAATGTGATTAAGAAATATGAAGGAGATGATAATAAGGTTCCTTCACAAAGATTAGTATTTCTTTACAGTGATTCCACATTTTCAAATTATTTGCTYTTCAAAAACTACCAATGGGAAAATAATATTAGCTGAAATAACACTTGTACTCTCAGCTAAAATTCAATTTCAAGTCTAATAGGCTAAAATGGGAGACGCTTCTTTAAATATATAGTGTGAATAAAAGCATGCTAAGAATGACTTTAAGAGCTTTTCAATTTGCTCTACAAACTRCCATGGTAAAGTTCATATGAGATGTTCCATTTCTATCAGTCTTTACTCTTAGTAAACCAACCTAGAAGAAAGCAAGCCTCCATACAGTAACTATGAATGTTTAGGATCTTGAGAAGATTATTCCTTAATTACTAAGCTTAGGAATCATGCAGTAGGTTGACCTTCAAGAGTATGGCTTTTTAAACCATTGTATTACAAAATAATCAGCTCTATAATATCACAGCTGGCAAAAAAGAAAAAAGTAACAGTGCACATTTGTGCATGTACACACACATGCACACTGTGATATATGTGTGCAGCACATACACTAGTGATAACCCTGTTTTCCTTTCAAAATACAGCATTCAAGGAACTACAAGTTAAAACCAGTATTTATTCAAACATTCATTTCCATTGGCTGGAGACTGGAAAAATAACTTAGAAAAATAAAGAAAATCAGAAGCCAGGTAATATAGGTTGGTTTTTAGGAGGATGCTTCTTCTGRATGTACTTGGATTATGCATCCCTTACCTTATCTGAAATCCAAGGACCTTCATAGTCTGAAATCACAAACTGGTTCTCCAGTTGGGTGCAGCTTATTTTTAACCTTTCAAAATTGAAAGTCAGACTCAGTTTTAGAACTCAGTTTTAGCTCATATAAGAAAAACATCTTTTGATCTGATTATTCCTAGGCTGTTGGGGATCTTTTGCCCACCTACTTTTTAAGCTCTAGTTCAGGAACTTCTGAGGCATTCAGATCTCAGTGTCCCATTTCTTGAACTATGTAATGCCCTCTTTCTGGAGGATGCTTTCTCTTGCCTATTCTTTATTCACCTTTAGTAGCTGTCTGGATGTTTTCCTCATTGGCAAAATTAATTCGTACCAGTGAAAGCTTTATTTCTGTTATGTTTAAGGAATCTCCTCCTTCACCCCAGCCAGACCTCACTGGCACAGCAGAAAGTTGGGCCCTCCATTTCACTGCACAATTTCTTCTCTCATTTGTCAAACCCTAGAGTTATGGTGAGAACTGACTGGAATCCAGCCTTACCTCTTTCAGTTTGAAGGAGGCAGAACACTGAAATAATTAAACTCCTGTGAGTCAGATGGACTGTGCAGGAATTAGTTTAAACCTGCGGGYGAGGACCCATGGATGGATTAAACTAAATACTTAAAGAAATAAGATAAGAATGCATGCAGAGTCACTTACCATGGCTTAGCTGACAAGTGGATTTTCAATAACCACATTGATATTYTGTTTTGAAGTCCATCAGCTTGAGCTAAGTAAATATTTGGAAATATAGAAATAGTTCTGCTGCTTTGAAAACATCTTTATTTTGAAAAAAGTGTGGTTTTTTCCTTTTCTGTTTAGTTTCTGTAAATTGTTGTTATGAGCAAAGGTGTTTCTGAAAAAGTAACATTCTTGCATCAAGAGAAAAAACTCCCAAACATCTAATTTTTATATCAGAATGGGTGAACTCATCCATACATTTACACTATTTGTACAGAAATATGGAAGTTTTCCAGACATATCTGGAATGCTAATGGGGGGAAAAGCATGCCTGAAATATGTAATCCTCATTTTAGAAAAAAAACAATAGAAGACAGTGATATGCTGGGAATCACTGCAAGAGGCAGAAAAACCCAGTCTGTACTATAGAAGAAGTAAGAAGAATTCCAAAAATCCGTCTAATTGTAAGTGACAAAATAATTAAAATAATGTTACAATATGTTAAAATAATGTTACAATACAAAAATTCATCACCAATAATAGCATGCAGTAAATACCTGTTATGGTATTTACTGCATGCTATTATTGGTGATGAATTTTTTCTGCTAAAAAGAACAGATGAACTAGTACAGTGACATCCAGCTGTAATGTTATAATTTATATTATAAATATCAAAAAAGAGAGTTTGAGAATAATAAAAATACTACTTTGTAAATGCATAAAATTAACCCGCACAGAGGTTTGAAAGAAATTAAATTCATACAGTAAATTCAAAAAGGAAGGTAAAACAAGTTTGTAGAATTCATAGGGCCAAATGTTGATATGTTGCAGAGGTGCCTGCACAGAATGTGGCTAACAAAAAAAACCACATAGGGTAGCTTTAATATATTAATTTGCTTGGATTTCTTTCTCTCTTCAGAGATATCACTTTGAAGAAATAAAATATTTATCATCTTTAATTGAGTGTTTTTAGATAGGGCATATGGAGAAGAGGAACAARTGTTGAAACTTGTCAGAAACACAGTTCCTCTTATAATTACATATTATTAATTTAAAAAAGGTAATTTTTAGCTTTCAGGGATGCACAAAATGCTAGAAAATATATTCTGTTCAAATGAGCATAGCAAAAAGATCATTCAGGAAAGACCAGTGCTGGTCCCATCATGCTATCTGAAAATGTTTATAAAAGGAGAGCTAGTCAGAATACTTCTTTAATTTATAGAAATAATAAATAAAAAGTATCTGAAATTGTTTGGGAGAAATAAGGTAACTGGTTTTCTATGCTTCMTAAAATATGCATTGCATTCTTCTATTTGTCACCTACTGTAAAACTGATCATGACATACAAGTATCAAAGATGGAAAATATTTTTTTCTTTCTAGATACACCATAAATCTGGTTCTGTCCCATAGGTTTGATATTTCTTATTTCAGAAGTATACCACTGCATTTCATATAATTGTTTTTTATTTAAAYCTATCTTGTTCAGCAGTTGCCTCTCCTACTTTTCAAATGTGTTTCTTCACCTCTAGGTGTCTGGTAAATGAGTAAGTTCTCTTTTATCACTCTATAATCTTAAAAARCCTGACTTTTAACCTTGTAGGATAAGATTCTGAATGAATTACTTCAGTGCCTAAAAATTAATGTAAGTAAAAATGTAAAAACTCAAGCTCTGAGATACAGAAGAAAACACTTTCTGCAGCAAACATGGTCTGGGAGACACATAAAAAATTCAAAATAGTCATAGAATGATTTGCATTGGAAAGAAACTYTATCTAGTCCCAACYCCCYTTCCATGGGCAGGGACACATTCCACWAGACCAGGTTGCTCAGAACTGACCCTGAGCACCTACAGGGGCTGGGCCATTCAAATCTTTTMTTGGAAACCTGTTCCAGTGCCTCCCCCACCCTCACAGGGAAAAATTTCTTCCTTATATCCAAGATAAACCAGTACTCTTAATTTGAAGCCATTTCCCCWTGTCTTACAGACCCTTGTAAAAAGTTACTCTCCATCTCTTTTTAGGTCCCCTTTAGGTAATGGACAGGGCTGTAARGTCTCCCTGGAGCCTTCTCTTCTYCASGCTGAACAGCYCCAGCTCTCTCAGTTTGCCTTCAGGGAGAGCTGCTCTGATGATTTTTATGGCCTCCTGTTGACTCACCCCAAGAAGATTTTTGTTGGGGGTCCCAGAGTTGAACACAGCACTCCAGATGGGGTCTCATGAGAGTGAAGTAGAGGGTCAGAACCCCATCCTTTGATCTCCTGTTCATAGTCCTTTGGATGCAGCCCAGGACAGGATTGGCTTTCTGAGCTGTRAGCACATACTGCCAGCTCACGTTCAACTTCTTGTCTGCCAGCACCCCCAAGTATTCCTCCTCAGGGCTGATCCCAGTTCATTTTGTTCCCAGCCTGTGTTTGTGCTTGGGGTTGCCCTTACCCAGGTGCAGAACCTTTCACTTGGCCTGGTTGAATTTCACAAGGTTCAGACAGACTCAGTTTCTCAATCTGTTCAGGTTCCCCTGGATCCATCCCTTCCCTGAAGCCTGTTGACCCCACTACAYAGCTTGGTGTCATCAGAAAACCTGCTGAGGATTCCTCAATCCCACTGTTGACATTCCCAAAAACATATCTACATAAACATAGGAATTTTCCATAGAAATAAGAGCATATCCAGAATAGTGGGAGTTATGTCACAAGTGCCATTTGTCAATAATTGAAATGCTTTTGTGCCAGGTTCAATAACATGTTTAGTGACTTCTGTGGAATGGATGAATTGCCACCRTCAGACAGCAGCATGCCAAGTGAGGAACTTCAGGCTTCAGTTGTCACAGATTTTTAATAATGCAAGAAAGTGCAGTTATTCTGGAAATAATTTTTCTGTGAGTAATTATGGCAAAGTTTAAGTGAAATGCAAAAGATACAGACTACCCTATAAAATTTCACTTGCAGATTTATTACCTTATGCATTCATAAGACAATGAATGTATACAGCTAAAATTTTGGATCTTAAAAATCCAATTATTCAAACCCATGTACTGTACAGTAGAAACAACAAAACCTTTAATAGATTTTATTCATTTTTTAATAGGGCCTACTAAGAATAGCAGAAAATATGGAGAAATTATCTTATGAGAGGTAGCTGTGGTGTATGTAATGTAAGAGTAGAGCTGGCCAGCAGTTACAAAGGCTTCCCAAATCACCAACACCATCCACCCAGCCTTGACAATGCTCAAGAATATTGTTCCTCTAGGAGTCAATGGCAGATTCAAAATGTTTGGAAATACATTAGGGATCTTTGTTTTCATGAGCAGTTTTCCRTTTTGAGCCCAGTAAAATGACGATATGGAAGACATAGTTTATATGTCAGACTGAAGGATTGACACAATGGAGGGAAATGGGTTATGTCTCATAAAAGACAAGAGGCACAGAAAATAATAGGTATACATTTGCTTTTGACACATTCAGAGTTGAAATCCATGAGAGAATTTATGCAGCAGTTTCATAGTTGGAGTCCTCTTTTCCCTCTCTCTTACAGACGGTGTAGAGAGACAGTCACATATAATAACCTACACTCTCCTTTCTGCAGCACCTCATGCCTCAGCAGGTACAGTCATGGTGTGCTTCACTCAAAGGCACTTAGGACTTGTGGGCTGCCAGGTAGCTTATGTTCTTCAGCTTGATTGGTCTGGAAAGGATACTCTTACAATTCTGTTAAATGAACAAGAATTTAAGCTGTCTCCTTACTGATTTGGCAAAACCTGCTTGCTCATATTTTGATTGACATGCTCTTGACATGGTTTTGGTAATTAATGTGGTAAAGTATTTAGAACACTGAGTTTCAAAGGCCCATAATCTTTATCAGCAATTTCAAAAGATGTGTTCTCTAGGCATCAAGGGAAAAAGCTTGTGTTCAGAAGTCTGAGGTCTGTACAAAAAAAAAGTGTCATTTTAGCTCTCTGGATCTGCTTCAGATAGCTCAGGACATCAGTCCTCAGTTATGCCCACCTTTGGACCTCCTTAGATCTGTCATCGTCCTTATCTCCCGATAAATGAAGCTATCCATTTTGCTCATCCTAGTGCCATCTACCTTGGAATTTTTGCAATCCATTCTTTTCCCTCCTAGAGAAAATAATTGCTTTTTTTCCCTGTCTGGTTCTGACAAACAGCTTGATTCATTTGCCAGTTCTGAAGAGAGCTTAGGYTCGACTTTTCATGCTGTCACTTCAYGACTGRTGCTGTCAGCACATGCAGAGTGTTGATATCCCTGCCATACATCTTTGCTTTTGGAGACTGGGGCAGTGTAACTTCACTAGGTGCTTTGAAGCAGTGCAGGTAAAAAGTGACTGGAGCAAATCCTTAGCTACTTTAAACTGCAGATTTCTGAATGTTACTACATGAAGTGATGATCTGGGATATCAGGASGCAGGGCTACACAATCTGGTCTTTGCCGAGTTCCCTTTCCATAGGGGAAAAACCCCAACCAAAAGAGTAAACAAAMAAAACATCCTCAAAGCAAAACCAGACACACAAACTTTCTTACAAACAAATCACTGTGAGTGTTCTTTCTAAAAATTCTTTCAGATGTATATGGAGTTATGAGGAATATATTTAACTGTAACATAAATTTCATAGCTACCCCTTCATTGTTGCTGTGTTCCAGTTTAGAGAMGACATTAAAGCTAACAGCTTCAGTTCTCTCTCTCTGCATCTAATATAAACTTGAACCTAAAAGTACAAGATGATCTGTCAGGTTTATTGGGTTTTGCTTTCTCTGACTTGTGCCTATGTTAAACATAAAATGAGAATTGCCCATGCAACAGACAAAATAAGAACTAAGGCAATTTAATACAAAGAAAAAATGCCAAGGAACTCATAATGAGTTCTTTGCATGGTCTAGGAAAATAGATTAGTTGAAGAATTTTCTTTTCATGTGCTTCCTAGAACTTTCAAAAAACAATTTGTCAGCAGAATAGATCAATATACACTAGGAAATGAATTAACTAATCCTTCCTATGATACTGAAATGGATATTGGTGTTACATTTGGTGCTACRTTTWWAAAAATATTTTTATCTTTTACTGAACTGTGAGRAGCTTTAGCTTTTGTTATCCTAAGTGATATGTATATTCTGAATTATAATACATGGCATTAAGTTGTTCTCAGTTATGATCCAGAGTCACACCATAAATCTTCATAGTATTGATTAGTCTCACAGAGCTGAATTTACCTTCAGTGGAAATGTGAGCTGTGAAAGGAGTTGGGARAAGCCTTCAAGATAATGCTGTAATTACCGTGTATATTATCAGATGCTGGATATTTTTCAAATGTATTACAAAGAATCATATGAAAAAAAGGGGACCTTATGGACAAAAAAGGACTTTATTGACTTATGTATAGCACAAACACAGCCATAATTATTGCTAAAAATAAAACTATATGCCTCCAGCATAATAGCCAAACACACAAATATAAATCTTCTTTGRTATATAGATCTTCAGTGTAAAGTAAGGTATTTGCTTTTTTGTCCAAAGTTTTTTTTTTCTTTGATTCAGTCTCCTTCTGTACAAATTGTAACGTTATTTCTGTGCAAATTACAGCATTTCGGAAATATATACCARAAGAACACTAAACTCTACAGTCTCACCAATTATGATTTAAATATATCCTGCTGTTACTTTCTTGGCCTTACAGGTTTTACATGTATTGCTATCTGTAATTACCCAGAGCCTGTCTGGTCTTTTAATTCTCAAGGTAAGAGGGAAATTAAATGTAGAATTCCCCTTGTAGGTTCATCCAGACATCTGGAATTCAACTCCCTGCTTGGAGAGGTATATCATGGTACCCTGATCTTCTGAGCAGATTTTCTGTGAGGGAAGGAGAGGTGCTGGTTTTAGCTTTCAAATTGTCACTCAGTACAAAAGGAGTGAAAATGGCTAGTGAGAGAATAGTGCTGTTCCTTTATGCCCTAGGCCAATTAGTAGATTCTAGTGGGAAACAAAATGTAGTATTTTCTGGTTTAGGGTAAAAAACTTCATTCACAGAACAACTGAGAGACAGAAGATGGTTTCTCTTGCAAGTATGGAGCAGTGTACTGTACAAGGCAATGCAGAAAATCCCAGCCTAGATTTATATCACAAATACCTTTCTATAATGTGAACATCTCCTGCTCATTGAACATTATRCCATTAGCACTCGTGCAATAAACATTTAGGTTGAATTCATCCCTTTAAACTGAAATGTTGAACATGGCAGAACACAAGCACGTGCATTGTTGGCTCTCACCAGACACAGTTCAGTCCTGGAACACCAATGCATGTAACAGCTTTGCAGGAAACAAAAAAAGTGTTTTAAAAAGCAGGAAAAAGATTTGGACACTTCATCAATTCCCAGATGCTATTTTCACTTCTGTSGGCTAATCATTCTGGTGAGTGCCAAGTCCTTGATGGTTGTCTAAGAATTCTGCATTTTAGTGAATACTCTTAAGGTCTKATCCCAAGCTGATCTAACCAGCAGCTCTCCAATGATATAAATATTTTTTTTCTAAAAAGCATCTGGGACAACACATGACTTCTCATGAACACAAGAGTTTATAATTTTAATAAATAAATTATTAACTATGCTTGGGATATATATTAGGAAATATTTTGCTTAGCCACCTGTCTTGATGTTTCTTTGAACCTAATGAAACATAATTTTGCATAACAGTAATAAGAAAATACATGTGATATTAATGCAWATTTTAAAACATTTAAAAGCTGAAACTGAATCACAAGCATATACTTCAGTTACATGTATTTGGTCACCAGTAGAAATCTAAGTGCTTTGTTAGCAATAAGATATGATACAAATGGAAAGAGAAAATCTATGGAAGGAGAAACCTGTGCAAGAAAATGCAAAACTGCTAATACTTTGCTTGCAAAAACAGCTGTGATAATATGTGATAATACTTATGMTTCCAATTTGATTTTCAGGACTCATTCTAATGGATAGTCTACAAAAACTTGAAGTGTCTCCTCTGTAACACTGCTTATTAGAAGAGAAGACTTGGGGGAAAAAAAATCCAGAATATTTCTTCTTTCAGATGGAGGAATTGAGAAATATAAATTGTCTGCTAAAATAACAAGAATCATGACAGAYTAGAAAAAAAGAACTTTTGTCAGCCAATAGAGACTTAATATTCCAAATTTTTTAACATATGACAAACTGACCCATTAAAACTGTGCCAGCCTTARGGATTTGATTTCTAGAATAAAACATGGTATCCTTTAACAATTCCCCTACTGCTATTCTATGAAACAGGAGAAATTTTGAGCAAAAGAGGCTGTTCTAATGAACTATAAGAGCCATTTTGGTCTTAATGCCAATTTATTAGGAGATGATTACCAGCCTCTCTCAGTGTGTAGTTAAAAGGAATAAAATTTTAAATAGATTATAGCTTTTATAAAATTATTTGAAATGGAATTGTGRTGGATCTTAAGAATTCATTGGCTATATCTTTTTCTCTCTCTTGAGATAACAGTGTCTTAGCTATACCATTTTTACTGATTTAAGTATGATGCTTGTGAAAGACTTGAGTTTTCTTACTGTATTTGTGCTATGTCATGGTAGTAAGAGAGAAAATCAGATTATAACTTTGAGTTAGCTGATTTGTCCCCAGCCTTCTTAGAAATTAGGTCTGAAATTTATTGCTTTACAATTGGCTTTACTGCAACATTTCCCAAAAAAAAATGTTCTTACCAAGACTACTTCTTGCCATATCTTCATTCTGTCATCRATAATAAGATTTGCCCTCTACCACACTCCTACCCACACTATAACCAGTTTTCAGTGCTKTCAGTGAATAAATTAAATTTCCACTCAATCATTGTCTTCCTAAACAAATCAGTTTAAAGTTTAGCTGGTTTGTTATGTGGGCTTCCCAGTTAACACCCTCCAGAAAACTCATTAGATTCATTCTATACATATTCCTARTGGGTATTTCAAGTGTTCATATAGCTTTAGCTTTTACCCTGACTTTTCCTTTGCCTGAATTCTGCTCTCTTTTCAAACCAAGAACTTTGTGTTATCCTATTGAAATCTTTACCTTCTCATGAAATAACTTCATTCCAATCTCTCCTCTTGCCTTGAACTGACAGGTGTTTTAAATTTCCAAGTCTCTGACACAGAGATACACATTTAAAGACAGTAAACTAAGTTTCTCAATGGCACTCAGCAACAAATGGAAGTCTGCTCATGCATATACTTGCATATATGAGTCTTTCTCAGCATCTCTATGCCTTGTACACAGAACTTAATTTCTTGATAGTTTAATTCTGTCACATTTCTCATCCTGCTTTATACTTAGTGGTCATGTTTTAATTCTGAAAAGAAATAGTGTTTTTGGTCATAAAAAGAAATCCAAATATTTTAAAGATACTTTTTTTCTGTGCTCACTGTTTTAATTTTGGATTTCACAGAATATTTTGTAAACAAAACAAAAAAAAAAGGTGAAGAAAAATGTGCACTAATAAGTAATCAGGTCAAATGAAAATATTGTCCATAGCTGATTCAAGTGTGTATTTCAAGTTACATAATAAAGCAAAGTTCATTCTTCCTTTCCTTGAGGGCTRATTATTTATTCTCCCTTATAATTAATGCCACCAAGGCATGCTTGAGAGTTACAGCCGACTCTCTGCTGTTGGCTTAGTTTGGCTATGGGTGACAGCCAAATGTGYGCAAGAGATTAAAAACCTCTTTACCCTTTCATCTTTTGCATTCTTTATAACTAAAATATCATATGCCAAAGTGTACTTAAGAAGAGAATATTTCATTATTCTTGCCACAAGTTCATTCAGGTGATTGTTTTTTTTCCTTATAAAGTGCTTCTGAGTGAAAACAGCAATTTACGATGCATTTTGCTATCATCCCTTTTTTTAATAGTCATTCCATTGCACTGCTTATTAAAGAKAAGGCATGAAAAGGAATGAAAACTTCAATATTATTTCAGGAAGAATTTTTTYGTGGAAAGTGTCACACATTGGAATGGACTGCCCAGGGAARTGGTGGAATCATCATCCCCAGAAGTCTTCAAGAAAGTACTTCACATGGCACTCAGTGCTCTGGTCTGTTGGACAAGGTCAAATGTTGGACCTGATGATCTTGGAGGTCATTTCCAACCTAAACAATTCAGTGATTGGGTAATTTAGATGAAAGATGTGTTGAACACTTTAGCCTTTTCAAGTCAGGTATGTGCGATTACTCGTTTAACTAAGACTCCTTAGAAACCTTAAGGCTGGAAACTAAAGGCACATTTAATAATATAAAATGCTGTGCAAAACCACTAGTTTTGGAACATTACCTTCATAGCAGCTTCACTGCTCATTCCCATCCCTTGCTTTTTCTTCACACAATCTGTCACACACTGCCAATGGCATCTGAGAAATGATCTGGAGAAAATTAAAAGACTTTTTTTGTTGTTGTTCCTTTCTTTCTTGTAAAGCTACCATTTTTCTCTAATGAGATTCATAGCCCAGCTATACAAATAGCTCTGCTGTGCTGGTGCAGTGGGATGTGCAGTGCCTAGACAACAACTAACCTTTGGGAAGCACTTTAAATCAATCTTGCCCTGGAACAGAAATCACTGCCCAGGGAAAACTTGTAAATGGAAGTCTCTGGATTTAGGTGGCCGAATCCATTTTAAGCCCTCCATTTTCTGTATCCAACATGAGCATCATGCTTCCCCTACAATGTGTCATAGAGAGCTGTGATGTATAGAGCTTCAAAGCTACCTCTGATAGTCTGGCTACAGAAAAASTAAAAAAAGGAACGCACAAAAAGCCCACACATAACAAAAAACCCCAGTACTGATCATTCATTTGTTACTGAGTTTCATTCTCACAGAAGACTATGGCAGCTGATGAGAACCTTAGAGCATTTCTAGTAAGGGATGTTCTAAATATGTATGTTTATTTGTTGGAGCTGTTTAGCTGAAAATCTAGACAATGAATTTCCATGTGCATGGTGAATATGGTAGTGCTGATTAACAGTTGGAATTGATAGTTGTTTGGAGATCTTTTCCAACCTTTATAATTCTATGATTCTAAATCTCAGAAAAAAAMCMCAATATCATAWGAAGCAATTTTTAATATGAATTATGAAAGCTGAAAYACATGAATTTATTGAAAGAAAGTAAAGAATTTCTTATCTGCAACTCAAAATTTCTAAAGAGGTTAGAATGGGCAAAAAACACCRAAAAAATCTAAACACTTCACTTTAAATTTATTTACTTATTTATTTGAGTTTTAACMTCTTCTTCTATCATTGTACAGATATGAGGAAAAGGTCAAGAGAATTGAGACGTGGTGTCGCTGCAGCATTTTCCATTTTCTTATTATTCAAGTCAGWTTTTCCTCAGCATCAGTCAAAGACAAGGAGATTTGGAAGCTGACAGAAGTGGAAAAGTATTTTCTGGCCTCAGGCATTTGTTTAGTAATCATATGGTGKTGTTCAGAAGAGTGATTAATTTTTAATGGGTGTTTAGATGTGTGGACCAAAGGCAAAGGGGAAAAAAAAGAACAGTTTGTATTATACATATCCCAGTGGCTCCATGTGTAATACTCACAGACAGATCTTCATTTGTTATAAATTGTGATTACTACACTGAAATTAAATGAGTAATGTCCAATTACATCATCAGAGYATCCTATCCTATTTTTTATTCGGCCTTAATTTGAGGGATTTCTYAAATAATTTTAAATAATATTAAGGATATCTGTACATGGTATCTCCAGTGACTTGTGGCTAAACCATTTAGATAAGGAGGAAATTTTATTTTCCAGGGATTATGAGTAAACACTATAAATTGCTATAAGTGCCTTTCATACCAGTGTTATGATTTACTGCTTTGGAGAACATTTAAATTGATTTGATTAGCTTCTGATCTTCTGGAGACTCAAAAACCCATAACTAATTTTAACTTCCACATTCCATGTGGCACCCCCATAGCATCACCCCAGGGCTGTTCACTTGATGAGACCATCCAACAGCAAGGTCTATGTGTAGTCTGCTTGACAGGGAGTTGAGTAGACCAGGTTTGGCATCAAGAAACTGTTTTTAATGTTGACAGACAGTTCATTCTACTCATGGACTAGTCCTAGGCATAACCTGGGAGGTTTGCCAGCATTCAAGTCTCTGAAAATTATTTCAACTRTATTTTAACCAATCTGTTTTTCCATTTTTTTCCTCTGAAGTGTATATACTTATAGTTTATTGTTGTACAATTAAAGCATTATCTTCCTACTTTTTAAGCTACTCCCTATCATGTCCATCTCTGAATTTTATCTTTGTCTACGCAAAGACGTATTACAGAGACTAAATGATTGTAGCTTATTTTCTATTCTCTGACATCAGGCTAAGTGCACTACCTACTTCAGGAATGAACCAAACAGCTCTGGGTGCACTAAAAATTCATACTAATCACATCCAAGTGTAACACTGTGAATACTTATTTTCACCAATATAAAAGCACTCTGCACTTAAAGCACTGCAACATAATGCAAAGCCATGATCTTTTTAAAAAAAAATAAATCCTTGCTTCTCAGAGGGGGGAAAGGTATATTCCTTGTTATGCATAATTACTTTGTGTACAGTATTTACGTAGGAAGAATCATAGACTATGTGTTCAGACCAGCAAAGCTTTTTAAACACTTTGTTTTGAACTGTAGATTTGCTAGATTTGATTTAGRCACAGAGAGTGATTTGGGAAACTTGAAGGAAAATCTAATGATGCAATTTTGAAAAATTGTGACCTTTTAATCAGTGGGATATATATACACATATAAACATATAATGCTGTATTTACACTTTATTTATCCAGTTCCTACTGAATGGGGGGTTCTGTCTTTGAAAACACTTCTGTTCTAAACTATTTGCTCTCATTGCCACAACCGAAGCACATTTTCCATTGTCAGAAAATATTATTGTATTCCACTAAAAAAGGCTAACATCTTTTAAAGCATCAATTCAAATTTTTTGAGGAAGAATTGGAATTTTCAGTGGAAATCAKTTTTTTCCATTAAGCTTTTATTGTTAGTCAGTCAACCACACAGTGTTAAACAACTTCAGTTAAAAGTTTTCCATACCTTGACCCTGATAAGACATAGTAACACATAAGTGAAGGACAAGACCCCCTTTAGCAGACAACATAGAAATATTYATTTTGGTATTGGGAGATATGTTTATCTCCCTTCTTTCAATCACAGAATACTTCCTTTGARCAGCTGAATTTCTCTTTTACTTTTGGTGTTTCAGTTGGTTTAGTTGTGCAATTGAATCAATGTAATCTGCAGAAGACAGAGCTTTATATCTCCTGCTTTTACTAAGGTGTAGTAGTGCTGTGGGTGGAGTGCTGCATTTCATCTGTAACAGACAAATAACAGTATGTTTATTTAAAAAAACAGTGATTCAATGACTTTTGGTGCTAAATCTGATGGCAGTTTAACAAGATGTGATAGCAAGGTACTCAACTACTTACTGCGAACAGGTTAGGGCAGAAAACTGTCAGGGGGACTCTCTGGGTCAGTGATGAGCTTCTAAACTCCTCAGAGGGGAATTTTGCTGTAGCAGGATCCAGACTTAATCCTGGATTTGCTAAATAGTTTATGTCTGAATGACTGTATTTTGCACCACTTGTCTAAGATTTCAAAGATTATCATGCCATTAAATGCTTAGTGGGTGTCTGATTAGAGAAGGAATCTCTAAACCGTCAACCTTTGAGCAGCAACCTTTCAAAGTGTTCCTACCCCAGGGTAGATCCTGCCATGTATCCCACRCAGGACAGCTGAGTGTGCCCTGGGCTCTCCACTGTTTATGGAGTGAGGAGATGGGCTCATGGTCATACCTGCATCCTCACTACAGCTGTCAGGATCTCCCAAACATGACCTGAGTCAGACCTTCTTATAGTGTTTTCAAATTATCTGTTTCCTCCAGCTATAAAAGAAGTACCGCACCACCAGCACTGGGATTAGGTGTGCACATGGCCCAAATTAGCCCTTGGCTATTGTGGTATTGTGAAGCCAATTTAGCCTGGATGCAGCCATCACAACCAGTTCCATCCACTAGGGATTTTTTTTTTTCCTTAAGTTTTGGTATCAGTGAGTTTAATTTATGTTTTTTAACAGATGTTTGTCTTCCTTCTTGGACATTAGATAGTTGTACTGTCTATAGATGTACTGTCTCATGCACATCATGAGCTCAACTGATTATATTTTGTGGATAAAAAAAGGAATGGTCATTATTCAGTAAATGTTCACTGTTGATGAGATGTGCTGAATGGATTTTTTAATGGTAAATAAAGGAGCTTAGTAACATCTCAGTGTAGCGGTACTTCTTTTATAGCTGGAGGAAACAGATAATTTGAAAACACTATAAGAAMTAAAGCTCCTGTGTGGAACAGAAGGTCAGTCTGTTCATGCAGAGAATGGATGATTGAATAAACGATTTTGCTTGAATCAACTGTTTTGATTTATAATAATACAATATTATCAGAAGTTAGCAATTACAACCAAAATCTCTTCCTTTCTTTTCAGCAGAAAAAAACATCTAAACCCAACCCTGCAAYTGAGTTTTTTCTYCTTTTTTCTTTTATTTTGTTAMGTCATTACATTTCATGTATGTGTTTTGTTGGTAGCTGTGTGCAATTATCCAACAGTGTCTGAAAGCTACTGTACAGTTACTTTTTTTTTAGGGTAATGCTTTACATATGGTTGGCACTGGTTCCTTCTAATTTTTTTTTTCTTCTAAATGCAGGAAATGGTCTGTAACCCATTAAAATCATTTGGAGAATTTAATGATATAGATATAGATTTTTTTTTTTTTGTTGCAAAGAAAATTAATGGGACTTGTACTAAAATTCAGAGAATGCTAAGTTCTAATTAATGAAAGACCAATTACACTAAAAGTAGAAACTGAAGGAAAAAAGCAGTGTGTCAAAATAGAAACTTCCATAAGAAATCACAAATATTGAAATTATCCTGTTACAAATAGTTGTTTTTCCATTGAATAGCTCTGTAAAAGCTATTCAGCTAAAAAAAATTACATTTGTATTTTGGAAGCAAAACGAGAAAACTGAAGGATAAAAAAATCTGACTATCTTTGAAATTTTCAGGTGCAACGTGCTACCTTTGACAGAATTCCATGTTTACTCTAGTACACTCTATCTCACCAAATCCAAACCTGTTTAATAATTCTATACTGTCTAAATTCCAGATAGATGCTTGCRTTTGCTTAGATTCTTAGAATAATGACTGCATTTTCTACTAATATCAATAAAAATCACATGCTGACTATAAGTCATGTATAACAACTTAAATATTCAGGTATTATGTGTAGAGGGTTTTTTACTGACTAAATAGTGTACTAAATAGTGGCCTATTTAGTACACTGAATTTGAGTTATGGGAGTGTTCTGGGTTTGCATGGCCTGATTTTTCTAGTGGAGTGGCTGCAGGGGTGGAACCTGGGAGAAGATACCAGGAACTTTTCCCACWTCTGACAGAGCCAGTGCCAATCAACTGCTGGCCAAGGCCAAGCCCATCAGCAATGGTGGTAGTTGAAGAATGGGGGAAAAGAACTTAGACAACTGAAGCCATGCAGGAAAGGAGTGAGAATGTGTGAGAAGAGCAGCCCTGCAGACACCCAGGGCAGTGCAGGAGGGGCAGGAGGTGCTCCAGAAGCTGGAGCTCAGATTCCCCTGCAGCCCGTGGTGAGGCAGCTGCACCCCTGCAGCTCATGGAGGTGATCCACAATGGAGCAGGTGGATGCCCAAAGAAACCCGTGACCCCATGGGAAGCCCATGCTGGAGCAGGCTCCTGGCAGGACCTGTGAATGGAATAATGCACACAGGGTATTTGCTGGTAGACTTGTGACCTGGTGAGAGACCCAYTCTGGAGCAGGCTGTTCCTAAAACTCTGACCCCAAGGGAGGCACCTACTCTGGAGCAGTTTGCAAAGTAGTGCAGCCTGTGGGAAGGATTCACATTGGAGAAGTTCATGGAGAACTGTCTCCTGTGGCAGGGACACCACACTGGAGCAAGGGAAGAGTATGAGGAATCCTCCCCTTGAGGAGGAAGCAGCAGACGTGATGAACTGACAGCGCCACCATTCCCTTTCCCACTGTGCCACTGGCAGAAAGAATGTAGAAAAAATCWGCAGTGAAACTGTGCCCAGGAAGAAGGGAGGGATGGGGAGAAGGTATTTTTAAGATTTGGTTTTATCTCTCATTATTCTACTCTGATTTGATTGTGAATAGACTCATTTCTCAGTTGAATCTGTTCTGCCCATGGTGGTAACTGGTGAGTGATCTCTTCCTGCCCCACTCTTGATGCATGAGTATTATATTTACTTTTCCATGCCAAGCTGAGGAGTAGAGTGATAGAGTRGCTTTGGTGGGCACCTGGAATCCAGCCAGGGTCGTTAATTTTTCTCATAGTTTTGTTTCAGTCAATTTTTAGCACTGTTTTCTACAAAAATACATTATCTTTTAAATTAGATTACACAAAAAATAATATGTATCTTCTCAGAATACCAAAAAGATTTTTGGACTGCAGATGACATTCTGCTGTTTGGAGACAGTTCAGCAAAATTGAAATTTTGTACTTTGGAAGTTAATAYACCAATTCAGAAAAAAAAGTGACAAGCAAGACACAAAATACTGATTACTGCAGAAATTCAATCTGAAAACTAGGTATAATAGTGGTATTTAATGCCTTTAGAAGAATAGGTTTTGGTTCAGAGAGGAAGCTTTGAATGATTTACTGAGTATTATTAATATTATTGTATTGTGAAAATCAAATGGTCATTTAAGTACAATACTCAAGGAGTACTAACAAAATGTTTTGTTTCCTTGGATAAATGATCTTCATACTATACTCTATAAAAAAGAAGAGAAAGCCATATTATATTCTACAGTGCTAAACTAGTACAGGCATCTGTTTTACAAGAACTGCAGAAAACATACACTTCAACAGAAGATTCATGATTGAATTCTTATGAACATTTGAAACATTTTAGAAAAATAACCCTACTATTAGAACACGGAAAAGTTTTATTTAAAGGGATACAAAGCGTTTCTGAGATTCAGAGACATGGAATCTCAGAAACGCTTTGTATCCCTTTAAATAAAACTTTTCCTTTGTATCCCTTTAAATAAAACTTTTAGCTAAAAGGACCTAAAATAATTATCAAAAAATACATCAATGGCACATGCTTGTAATGCTTATGATTACAGTGGAGAAACACAATTTATTAGACTATGCTTCTGTATAAAATGTTTGGAAAAAAGATACTTTTTATCTAATGGAAAGTGACATTTGCCCCCACATAAGAGCTTCTTTACATRTGTTTAACACAAAACTCATTAACTGTTAGAAATGTTTAATTCAATAATGTTTTTCTATGCTTACTAATGAGTTGGAACATATAAACTCCTTTCTGTTGCATTTTTTTTTTTCTGCAAGGCTTCAAACAGGGCAAATCAGTTACTCATTCATAAAGAGCATTGCACTGGAGCTGCCATTCTCCGAGTTCAAGACATGTTTACACTGTGGTGGGAAATGAAGTTTATTCCTTCTGTTTTCCATGCTCCTGTAATTCAGGCACTGCAACACTGGCAGTCASAGCACAGGAAGCTATGTGCAATGAATCAGCACGTTTTCAGGGCATGAAAACATATATATGTAATACTACAAGACAATAAGCTCCCAAAATGAGGTGGTCAGAGAATTTCTTATGAAATCATATGCTAAAAGTTCAATTTGTGAATAAAACTTATTTAGGAGTTCCAAAAGCTTTATCAATACACTTTCCAACTGCATTTTCTATAACAATGGATTGATAAATCTTAATATCCAAGAATCATTCTTTCTTGTAGAAGTGTCTGTGCTAGGATATACTCCTTAAAGAAACATGATCTAATATGTCTTCCTTACTACAGGTTCAGGTGGCAAATAAGCAGAATTTAAGAAAAAAAATCTCCAAGAATCATAGAATGGCCCGATTTAGAAGGGACTTAAAAATCACCTGGTTTCAACACTCCTGTCATGGACAGGGACATCTTCCACTAGACCAGGTTGCTCAGAATTCCATCCAGCCTGGCCTTGAACACTTCCACAGATGAGATAACTATAGATCCTCTGGAAAACCTGTCCCAGAGCCTCACCACTYTCACAGCAAAGAATTTTTTCCTAATACGTAATCTAAATCTCCTCTCTCTGTTTGAAGACCACTCCTTTGTTCTGTCACTCCAGGCCTTTATAAATAGTTTCTCAAGTTTTCTTCTTGGCTCCCTAGTGGAAGGCCACAATCAAGTCACCCCAAAGTCCCTTCCCTTCTTTCTCTTCTTCCTCTTCCTCTTCTTCCTCTTCTTCCTCTTCTTCCTCTTCTTCCTCTTCCTCTTCTTCCTCTTCCTCTTCTGTTCTTCTCAGCAGAGCAGGGCAGAGGGGCAGAATCCCCTCCCTGGGGCTAAGTAAATGCAGGAGTTCATCCCCCTTAGCATATCCACAATGACACATATTCCATTTACACGCTCACATCCTTCATTTTTTGCTCGACTTTCAAGCTACAAAAGATCATATTCATGAGAATTCCATTCATTACATTCCACTGAGATAGGAAAACAAGGGTAATCCCTGCAGATGTGTGTACCTGTGTCCCTGCAGCTCAGACTGGGATATGTACTGAGTTCTCATTAGCACCCCATAAGATTTCTCACAAAGTTTAAATATCATTAACAAAGATCCAACATTTTAAAYCATATACATAAGATCTATTTCCTGACTGATATGAACAAAGAATTGCACTTGCCCTGTTTTGAAAAGAATTAATACATTATTTTTTTTAATCAATCTCAGACATCTGAAATGGAAAACATCAGCTGGAGTGCTTTATATTTTGTTTAGTTGCAATGATCTGAAAACAACAGTTTGTAATAGAAAGTGTCAGATAATCCTAACCACCTTTAAAAGCATTACTATTTAACTGCCTACAAAACTATTATTTTGAGAGAACACATAGCTCTTTTTAAAAGGAGAATTGGTTTGGAACAGAAAAAAAAAAAAGACTGAACACTTACGTAGTGTTAGTAAACTTGTGTTATTCATGTCCTTCGTAGCATTATTCAAAACTGTTCAGTAATCCCCAGATGACAAATAGGCAGGAGATATAAAAATGACTTTTGACCACCTCCACATCTCAGTTTATTGGGCAGCACCATCTAGTTTCAGGATGGACAAAGAATTTGTCCATTCTCCTTCAAATGTTTCTACGGTAGAAAAGCAAGCAACTGAGCAGGCAGAAGAATGAAAAATCTACCATCTGTGAGAAGAGATGGAAAACATAATTTTCAAAGGATTATRTCAYGTCTTTTGGCATACCACCAAAGAAGATTAAYTTACATGGAAAATCACTGGAGAGGGAATTCTGTTGAAATGTTCTTTAATACAAAAACTCTCACTGATATRGGATGATCTGTAATGCACATCCTATTTATTTGAGAGGACTTAAAAACATTGCAACCTACCTTTTGTAAACTAATAATTTAATTCCTTAGAATATGGCCAAAATGTAATTTTGTTGAGTCAATGAAAGTTGTGTGAAATTTCCCAATTGAATTGGGAAAGTGTTTTTAACCTGGTCAATAGCACATTTTATTAATGAGGCACCATATTGTTTAGTAGTAATTATTTCAAATGAATACTGATAATTCCATTTCTCCATAGCTAAACATATTTTTATAACCTTGACTATGCACAGCTATTACTTTTTTGCTGGCAATTTCAATACTAATGGATCCTGTATATTAACAACTGATTTACTWCTGAGTGCTGAAGTACAGCACTTAATGCACTATGCACAAATACTTGGAAAGTAGTTTGTTGAAAGTGAAATGACATCTATTCCAGAGCTTTATATGTCTTTTTGCAGTGTTTTGCAGTCTATATAGACATGTACACATAAATTCAAAACTTAGGCAGTAACATTTTTATTACATGTATGAATTCTCTTGTAATTCAAGTAGAATTAAAAGTAATCTTTGCAAGTTTTTTGATAACTTCAGGAAACTAAGTATATAATAATATTTTCTGCACTGAAAAACAAAGATATGACATCTACAAAGAGCAGGATCTATTATGTTTTCTTTTAAAAAATTTAGAATTGTTGTTAAAATGAATAGGAATTTTAAAAAAAATGAAGAAAGTAGAGAAATGTGGGTTGGCCCCGGCTGGATTTCAGGTTCCCATCGATGTCACTCTATCCCTCCTCTCCCCAACTGCACAGTGGAGAGAAAATGTAACAAAAGGATCATGAGTTGAGATGAGGATAGGGAGAGRTCACTCAYTGATTACCATCATGGGCAAAACAGACTGGACTTGAGAYATTAATAGACTTTMTTACYAATCAAAATCAGAGCAGGATAATGAGAATTAAAACAAATCTTAAAACCTCCTTCATCCTCTACCTCTCCCTCCTTCCCAAGTGCTACCTCCTGCCCACCAGGAGCAGAGAGAGATAAGGAAGAGTGGTTATGGAGAGTTCATAGCAAGATGTTTTTGCCTCTGCTTTCCTCTAAGGGAGCAGAGTCCTTTCCCTGCTCCAGTATGGGGGTCCCTCCCATGGGAGAGTCCTCTGGGAACTTCTCCAATGTGAATGCATCTCATGGGCTACAGTTCATCACAAACTGCTCCAGAGTGGGTCACCCCCACAGGGTCAGTCCTTCAGGAACAGGGCTGCTCCAGCATGGATTCCCTACAGTGTCACAAGTCCTAAAATGAAACCTGCTCTAAGGTGGCCTCTCTCTCCTTGGGTCCACAAGGAGCCTGTTCCAGCATGGGCTTCCCATGGGGTCAAAGCCCTCTCTTAGCATCCACGTGYTCTGGTGTGTGCCTCTTCCCTGGGCTGCYGGTGGATCTCTGCATCCCCATGGTTTTCCATATCTGCAGGGGTACATCTGCACCTCCATGGGCTGCTCCGTGGGCTGCAGGGGAATCTCAGCTCTGGAGCAACTCCTGCTCCTCCTTCTCCACCAATCTTGGTGTCTGCAGGGCTGTTCCTCTCACATGTTCYTACTTCTCCTTCTTCTATTACTTGTGTGCTATAGCACTTTTTCTCTCCTTCTTAAATATGTTTTCTCAGAGGTGTTACCACCTTCACCTATTGGCTCAGCCTTGGGAAGTGGCACCTCTTTCTTGGAGCTGTCTGGAATTGGTTTTGTCACACATGGGGAAGCTTCTGGCAGCTTCTCACTGCCTGAGCTCCCCAGCTACCAATACCTGGCTGTGAGAACCCAATACAACAAAGAAGGTGAATTAAAATAGAATGCAGCTGAATATACAGCTGTGCTGTTGCTACTCAACAYGAAGTAGTATGCCTTCAAGCTCTTTTGTAACATTCAAGGCTTGTCAACTTACTGCAAACTAATGTCGCATTTAATTTACAAAAACAGATATACTAACAGATTCTGCAGTCAAGATTTGCAATGCTGGGTTGGTTCTGCTCATGAATCCTGAGTATTGTATATTTGCCAAATATGGCAATGAATTATTTTGCCTTTTTTTTGCCTCCTGGTGTGCCATTGTTTCAGTAGTTTGGAGTTCTCCTTTGAAAAAGCATGTCAACGGCATGGAAACTGAAATAATTCATTACAGAAACTTTGCTTTGGTACACTGTTGAAGATGTAGAGTGGTTTCTGTAGTACTGCAATGTGGCCAGTGTTTACAATGGACTGCGTGGCGCTGCTATACACAGTCCATTGTAAACACTGAGTAAGACAGGGTGAGAGCTGCCCCACAGCACTGCCCAGACACATGAGGTCATGGCTAACTAGACCAGCCCAACTCTGATACATTTGTAACTGACTGGAAAAAGAAACAACAGACTCTGAGTAACCATTGGTAATTTCACTCKTCTGCATCATATTTGGGGCAGGGAGTGCACACAGGGCCAGGGTAAGGCGTGCTAATTTGCCTGAGATCTGGTAAAAGCCATGAGACCCCAGACCTTCAGGACAGTAGTACCAAGCAGTCTGTATCAGCTTGGCAAACACAGCATGCCAGGCTGGGGGGAGGGGGTGGGCAGCTCAAGAACTCTTGTTTACCTTAAAAYTTGAAGAACATCTGGGCTGTGAGCCTGGGTGGGTTGCTTGGCACATGTTTCTTGAGAGACCAAATGGATAGATTCCAAGTGCTATTTTCTGTGTTTGTCCTCTGGAGAAGCACAGAAGAGTTGTTTGATAGCTTATTGCTTACTATATTAAATATTTGCTTTTATGTGCTTCAAATTCTATGTTGTATCCTAACAGAAATTATTATCATTTGAAAATAAGTACTCTTTGCAGGCCAAGCAGCTTACACAAGGAAATTGTTCCACAAATCTTGGTAATAATTGATTAGTCACAATCACTCATCTGTTAGTTTATTATTCTCCTTAAGTGAAATCCATTTTAGTGATCTGATGGCAGCACTACACTGAGTACCAAGATAATTCTTRACAGCATAGAAACCTTGATGTTTGCCATAGATAATTCTGTTCAGGTAGGTGACGTATACATTAGCATTCAATGGTGCCACGTACTCACAGAATCATCACAGAATGGCCTGGGTTGGAAGGGACATTAAAGGGTTGGATCATCTTGTTCCAACTTCCTGCAATGGGCAGGGACACGTTCTACTCAACTAGGCTGCTCACAGTTCTCTCCAGCCTGGCCTTGAACACTGCCAGGGATGAGGACTACTTAGTAATATACTGTGCAAAGGCATCATCTTCACAGGTAAGAGACAGTTTGGATGCCTAGTGGTAGGAGATAGGATTGTCCATCTGAAAATAACCTAATCAATGTCTTCTCCTCTCTAACATGCCTGTGAAGAAAACCTTCCCTCTGGTCAGTGTGTYGTTCAGATGAACTGCGGTCCTAAATGTGTCTCCTGATTTCTTCCTCTGAAATGCTATTTCCTCTCTTGCAAKAAACATTTAGTGCTGCTTCTTATCTTCATGACCATGATCTTGCTTGTTGTATATTTTGGCTTACTTATCATCAGACTGGATAGAACTCCGGAGTTCAGTCTTTTCTGACTTCTGGACAAACTAATGATCTTTGCAAAGTTTTTGTATTTCTCTCTAACCTTGAGTGAACACAACCTGGTGTTCCTCTGGTTTATGACTTCAGAGTGTCCTTAGATTCCAACACGTATTTTTGTCCAGCTGAGACCCAGTAAAACAGAACCTCAGCATGAGAACAGGCCAGTGGATGTATGCAGGAAACACTCCATGCATACTAACAACTTTTCTTGTGTCAGTCATCTCCAAGAAGTTGCCTGTGCAGCTTAAAAAACCCAAAACCTGTTTTTTGTTTAGTTGGTATTGTTTTAGGGGTTTTTTTAACAGACACAAAAATATGTGTGTTCCAAGAAGTTCACAAGGCTTTGAAATATCACATATTTGAAGGATTCCAAGGACCACATTGTGGCAGAACCATGACTACAAACTCCTATTAAAAAAAAAATCAATGCTAGGTTTCTTATTTCCATTGATTGATCGATGCCTTTAGACCTTGTTTGCATCTGCTTGACTCCTGTCATTCCTATTTAGATTATTCTGGACTCTTATTAGCTACGTGGTGTCATGTATTTGTGCCTTGAGCAAAAAGTACACAGTATTCTCTGAGACTACTAAATATTGCTGTCAAAGTAATAATTGACAGTCCAGAAAAAGCAAAGTTATCCATTGTTTGTTGATAAAGAAAAATGTTAGCAGATATATTTTATATCATCAGACGCTGGATGCCAGCATTACAAGAAAGAGCATATTTGCTTTAAAGTAACTTAAATAGGCAAATAATTAGAAGTGGAAAAATTATTTCATAATCATAAATATCTAACAAATGCAGTCCCTGTTTGAAAAGTTGATCTTTATATTTCTGTACATGYTGATCTTTTTCCAAAAGTACTACTCCTTTGAGTTAATATTCCTATTTACCATGGTCTCTTTGTCATGCCAATGCAAATCATGATAAAAGTCAGACAGAAGTTGTACATTCTGGTAGGTAAGATTACAAATTTAAAAATACAACACTTTATGGACTTTTTTTCTTTTTGTGGTGTGTTGTGTCTTATCTTGATACAAAAGGTGAAASAAGGTTTACAGTGTTTCAGTATTTGCTGTCATTTTCTTGTAGTTATGCAATACTTCAGATGTGTYCCAGCATAAAATGAACATTAAGAGYCATTTACAGTAACTCTGTAAGTATCATCCCTTAGACCAAAACCCTGGGATTGCTTCTCCTTGCACACGCACATTAAACTCACTCATTAAACTTGCTCATTATACTTTCTCAGCTACAGGTTGGAAATTTTACATTCAAGTCACAGTCTTGCTTACTTATGTTGTTTAGTTTCTTCTAATGTGAAGGCCCTTTGATTCCAGATTCTATTTTGATAAACTTTAATGTAAGTAACCCCTGACTGGTATATTTGTTATGTGGAACCATTAAAGATAATTATCCCTTCCTTTGAGGTTAAAAAGGTGTTTGAGGTTAATTATTTTTCCAGCTAAATTATTCATGGAAATAAGTATTATTCATGGAATGAATATACAGTATTCAACTGCACATATGTGTGTTTATTTATATACACTGTATATATATAAYATGCCATATATGCATGTATATACAATAGAACCTGTATAATTAGAGATGAAGTGCTCATAAATTAAGATATAATCCATTCATCGTCTCAACCTCATCTCCTCCAACACAGATACACACAGAATATTGTATGGGAGAGAGTATTGGTATTTTTAGAATGAAGTTACTTATATACTCATAATATAAGATCATAGATTTATAGACTCATTTAGGTCAGAAAGAACCTTTAATTCATGAAGTGTAACTGTAAACACTACCAAGCCTACCATTAAACCCAAGTGCCACATCTGTACATCTTCTAAATAATTCCAGGTATGGTGACTCAGCCACCTCCCTGGTCACCCTGTTCTTGTGTTTGATAACCCTTTCAGTAAAGTTTTTCTTAATAAAAAAATTGCTTCTGTATTGCAAYTTGAGGCCATTTCCTTTCAATCTATCACTTGTTACTTGGGAAAAGTAAAAATTTACAAACTATGTGAGCYTTAACATTTTGACAGGGGTGTTTCCAAAAGCAATACAAAAGATGGAAAAATGTGTTCTATCATTAGCTAAGTCATATAGTTTATTAATTTATATAACTCTTAAATAACTGTATCTTATTTCCAAACAAAATTATTTTAGGTGTTTGAAATAATTTATTAAAGATGATAAAATTATTTATCATCTTTAATAAATTATTCCAAGAACTTATTCTTGGTGTAGTCAGGATTTTCCCTAACTAAAACACAGTGTTTATTGTTCGGGCACTAAATTGATCAGAGGACCAAATTGCCTGAAGAGTGAAAAAGAGGCACCTAAATAACTTTTAAAACTTGAGATAATCATATTAGCTGGATTTAACTAGGAAAATTAACAGACTTCCTTTGGGAGGTATGGGGGAAAGAACTGGGAATTTTTTTTGAGTCACCGTTACGCAGTGTTTCTGAAGAAGAAATTACATGGCATGATGACAAGACAAATTGATGGCATCCCTATGAGTCTTATTTTTCATGAAAGTCTAGTCCATGTAAGACTCATTAGAGCTGCAATTAAAAAGCTGTTCCAGGCAGAAGAGGAACTGCATGTTTGTGAACAAGTACAAGTCCTGTCCCATTTACAAATGTGATTCAAGGCTAATTATTGGAGATTTCATCAAAGTTTTGCTGACATCAGTGGCAAATCTACTTAGTTTAGATGAAATGCAGGCTGAGCTTGTTTGGAAAAAGATCTGCTGTGGAAAGCATGTCAAAGTCATGGAGACCTTGTGATAGACAGACCAGTATCTAATATGAATATTTATGGRAAAAAAACCAAAAAACAAGATTCTTTTTCTAAGCTATTATTGACTTACTCACTCAGAGTATGATAAAGTGCTTTATAAATTGAAAAGAACATGCTTTTACTTCTGCTATTCTCTTTTAGGAGCCCRCTGAGCATCTGTGCCTCTGCCTTTCCATAGCAGAAAAACACATCTCTCTGAATGCCTCTGATTCCAAGTGTTGCAAAGATGTAAATTAATAAATAAGCATTCATGAAAGCTTTCAGTTACTAACTGTCTCCCTTGAAATGCTGAATTCTTTTGACTGACAGGTATGTACCCAGAAAAAAAATGACCAACTTATTAGACTTAAGACTATTTAACTCATTACTCCTACTTGCAAATTTTTCAAAATTAAGTGCCAATTGCACTATACTATTAAAACAATCATAAAAGAAATCATAGTGGGTCTAATGGTTTTTAAAGTAATTTTGTGAGGATGTAGGCAATCATTCATAATAATAAAAAAAAATCTAGAGAAAAACAGCCTAATGGGTTTAATGACCTGTGAACAAATTGAAAACAAAAAAAGTGTAAGATCATTCATGCCTAAATTTGTTTCTTAAATATTAGTGTTTGTTTCAGTTTCTGCATTAAAAATGTTACTTCTTATGAGCCTTTTTTTTCCAAGGAGGATTTTGTCATTTTGTGGCTCTAATATCCCAAGGACAGAGCATTTTTAAACATTTATGTTTGTGCACCATCATYTTATTTAGGCTTTAGGGCTAATGCAGCTCCCAGTTCTTAATGGAAAGGGAACTAAATGAGCATTGCAGCTCTTGCTGAGGAAGTCAGCAAAAGTTAAAGGTATCTGAAATTTTAAATAGCTATGAAAAGTGATTGCAAGTTAAAAACCTGCTGTTTTCTCTTTAAACATTGTAATAATGTGTAAATTAAGCTGTATAAGAAAGACACAGCTCTTCAGTAACAGCTTGCATTCTCTGTACATGGAGATGAATTGCTAAGCCATATTGGATAATTTTACATCGTAGAGAGAGACTAAAGATGTTAATTGTTTTACAATGTTAGCTTATTAAAGGTTGGGTTTGTCTGTAATTCCTTATCTGATAGAAACATACATATAATTTTTAAACAGGACACATAAAAGTAAACCCAGTGATATACAGAGCTGCTTTCTATGCTTTCCTACAAGAAGTGTSCAGAGCATTTCACTAGCAGGCATCATGGTCTTCAACAGGTGTCCCAGTTTGGGCTGGGACAGAGCTAGTTTTCCTTTTGATAGGTGGTAAAGGGCTGTGTTTTGGATTCAGTATAGAATGATATTCATAATACATTGATATTTTGGGTGTTGCTAAGTTGTGCTTAYCCAAGTGATGGACTTGTCACTCTCTCATGCTCTGCCAGTGAGCAGACGCACAAGAAGCTGAAACGTAGCACACCCTGACCTGAGCTGGTGGCCTGAACTGGTGACATGAACAGGCCAAATGGACATTCCATACCACAGAACATAATGCTCAGGATATAAACTCGGGGGAATTGGTTGGGAGCTGCTAATTCCTGCTGGGTCATGAGGTGGGCATTAGTCAGTGGGTGGTAAGTGATTGCATTGGGCATCACTTTGGTTTTCTTCCACTTTGTCTCTCTCTCTCTCCTTTTGATGATGATGATGTTACAGTCTGTGAGGTAACTGAGGTTCCTGTTAATAGATCCCTTGGGGTGATTTAGAGTAAAATTGTAGGAATGTTGGGTGGGGTTCCGGGAGGGTAATGAGAGATCTCTAGAGTCCAGCCAGCTCTTTGAACATGCAGTTTATTGCAAGGGTCATGGGTAAAAAAGGGGGGCTTACTCAAGCTGCCAGCCACAGCTAAGAGAGAGCCCCAGAGAAAGAAAGAAAGAGCAAGCAAGCATGAGGAAGAGCAGGAGCAAGAGAGAGGTCATGTGTGTGTGTGTGTCTGTGTGTCTGTGAGTGTGTGTCTGTGTGTGTGTGGGGGGGGGGGGGGGGGGGGGGTGTCTGTCTGTGTGTGTCTCAAATTTTTTGAGAGGTCAGTGCATGTCCCTTCTCTGCCCCTTGTGAGAAAGCTGCAAACAGCAATGAGTTCTGTCCTCAGTCTCCTCTTCCTCAGTCTGAACAGACCAAGAGACCTCAGCTGCTCCTCACACAGCTTCCCCTCAAGGCTATTCACTTGTTGCCTTCCCTTGGACACTCCCTAACAGTGTCATTTTTTTTTTTTTAATATCCTGGCAAAATTTTCCCCAGGACTCGAGCTGAGGCTGCCCCAGTGCAGAGCAGATCAGAGCAGAGYGGGACAAGCCCCTCCCTTGCCTGKCTGGTGATGCTGTGCCTGATGTCCCCCTGGCTGGCCCTCCTGGCTGCCAGGGCAYTCCTCGCTGAGATCCAAGGACCCCAAGGTCTGTTTGCACAGAGCTGTTCTCGTGTGTCATTCCATGAGAGGGAATACATCAGATGCTTTCAACATTATGTATATTCAGTGTCATTAAAGTAAAGCAATTATTACTATAACTAGACTTAAACTAGGTAGAAATATAAGGATTATTAAAGATACTATAAAATTGAATCTAATAAGGTCCACCTTATCCAAGTACCTTAACCTTAGTCCCTTACTATTCTTTGGACATTCATAGCAATTTTGTGTGCTATCTATTCCTATTAWCTTTTAATTGAAATCTAAAAGGAGAATTATCAAAGAAATTACTAACGCTGTTTTAGTGGGCTTTTTTTTACTGTGATTTTACTTTTTACACAGGAAAAAAATTGGCATGATGGCAGTGCAACACCTCATAATTTCTCTTTAGTCAAGCTGTTAAAATTCAGTTATGTTCATGAATAACTTTTTCAGGTTTCATTTTTATTGAGCAGCTATTTGTATTGATGAAAATAAATACAGTTTGATTCCTCTCTCAAACTGGATACAAGTACCAATATTTTCACCACTGTTTCTTGCTTTTAAAGACTTTCCTTCATTGACAGCTTGATATATTTTCTTTAATGAGTTACTATTGATAAGAGTACCTACAAAACAGACCAACATTAGTCTGACAATATGCAAAAAAAGATGAAAAACAGAACTTTAAAAATTAGATTAGCAAAGGAAGTTTGGGGGGGAGAAAACAAAACTTCCAAAAATACTTGGTGTTTTTTGTTATCTTTAAGATATATCACAGATTTTTATCCATATTTAACAGCAAAAATATAACAAGTGTKATTAAAAGAGAAGTGTTTGGGAGACAAAATGGAAATTGAGGTGYATGGCTAAACATTTCTAGAGAAACTCACTCAAACATGTACGTGTATCTATGCTAGGTAAGAATTAATCAACATCGTCAGCCATTCCACTGGAAGACATGGAYATTTCATGCTTGYCATAACCAAGGTTTCTTGTTAATCTGCCCTGCTTTACCTTCTCCCCATTCTCYAATGAGAATGCCAACATTTTCATCACTTCTTTTCACATGAATACTTGTGTAAGTCTGTGGTTAAYGTTTCATGGCCTCAGAACTATGTTACCACAGTGATTTACCAGATTTTCAAACAGCAACTGATCCTCATGCAGACATTTGGTCCAACTCCTTGCTCCACAGTCCAGTTTTTCACCAGACATTACATYAAATAAATACAAATTAAGAAAATAAAGAGGATTTTTTACCATCTCATTTTATTTTGCGGTGGTTTTGGGTGTGTAATGAGACATGCAGCACATAAGACTTTTGAAGAAGTAGTGTAAGAAGCATTTGTAGAGGTGGTTTTCCTGGGGAAGAAGAATACCCTGGACCAAAGCCCTGGGAAAGCCCRTTCTGAGTGCCATAAGCAAGAGGCTTATGCACACGTTCAAGTATGCAAATGTTACKAGAAACTTCTTGGTTCTTTGTGTTACCATAGGTTGATTTTTGGTGCAGAGATTTTAATATTCCTGATTGTTCTTCCCTATTGGACCCTTCCCTCAGACCCCACCTTAACTCCCCTCCCACACTGAAATGTAGAAATAWAATACCCCTGTCAGACCCCAGACTTGTGCCTTTTGGCCCCTTGTTACTGCCTTTTTCCAGTTTGCTCCAAATACAGTGTATGCTTTATTGTTTGTTGGTTTTGCATTGTTAAAATTTAGTTTCTGGACAATTGGATCAAGGCTGTCTCTCTCTCATCAAGTTACCATTTGGAGCTGAGTTCCGAGGAAACTCCAAAGAGTCTGACAGTCTGGGCTCAGGCTCTGTAGAAGTTTCAAGCATAAAAAGGCAAAAAATGCCATTGAAATAGATTGTTTAAAAGTTCTGAGATATTCAAATCTCAAGAAATATTTAGAAGTAAAAGTTTAGTTAAGATAAATAAGAGGAAAAAAAATCAGATTTAGTCCAAATCCTAATGCAATCAGTCTATAAATTTGTTTTCAGGTAGTTTGTTATAACTATGCAAGTAGATAAGACTGATAAAATCAGTAGCTAAATTGTTGGTGTTCTGAATGATAATTCTAAATAACATAATTCTCCAAMAGAATACAGAATACTCTGTCAAAATCTAACTTGTCAGAAAGAGGTTGWAATAGGGAACATGGGCCTTTCATCAGCTGAGAACTGTCTCTGTATCTAACTCCCATCAAGCAAAAACATGTAAGATTTCCAACAGAGAAACAAATATTTAGGTCTCTGTTTCTCAAGCAGAGTATGTCTGAAGCCAGGTGAATGGCTGTGAATTCACAGGTGGTTGCAGAGGTTTTCTCTGAGAGCACTCAGATGTTGTTGTTGCTAACTGCGAGGGAGGGGCAGASATGCAGAAATCTTTTAGAGTGGTGCTTGTTTATTTGGTGCCAAGTGTGTATTTGCTATTAACTGGGTGTAGTTAATCTAATTTTTTTAAATGAAAAGAAGAATTTAGAAATTTTACATCTGAGTTGTCGCCGCCTGCTCCTCACTGGCGCAGCGACAATGAGTCGCTGCCCGCTCTGTGCTGGGATTGCGACATGCGGGGGAATCCCTGGCTCTGACGCAGCTGGCTCTCACCTCGGTCAGCGTGGTTTAAGAGAAATGAGACGGGTTCTTGTCCAGGGGATCTGAGAGTCCRTTTATTAAGGAGAACAAAAAGCACACAAGGCACCCCCAGATGCAGCATGGGGCAAGAACGATCACTGGCCTGAGATGGCGGGTTTTATAGGGTATCTTCTAGGGCGTGGTTTACAATCAGGCTCCAATTACCACAGGAGCAGAACTGCCCCCCACATCGCTTGGGGCAGAGGCAGCCTGCCTCACTGAGTAACTATGGCACACATTGTCTTGACTGATAACAGGGCTACTGGCATCAATTGGGACAGCACTGGTCTCCATCCTTGGCTTATTGTTGGCAGAGCCTACTTCAGGTGGACTCATGACTCAGGTTTTGTGACCAAAACTTGATTAATTTATACCTTTCTGTATAACAGTAAAGCTTAGTCTGTGCAGAACATCAATAGACCTTCTGACATTGATGTGCCTCTCCGAGAAAAAATGAATTTAGATTGAGTTTCTTCTACACCTGTTTTCACTGAAATACCTTGTAAAGCCTGAGATGCCAACTGCTAACWTGAAATGTGGGATATGGGGTGATATTTGTTAAAGCTGTTAAGGCTTATGTTACCAGAAGGCCCAGCTGCAGGATGGACAGTATGGGGGTGAGAGATAGTTCTGACTCATGGACAGCAAGCTGCAGCTGACCTAGCCAATGGGTGCCCTTCTCTGTAAAGTTTGGATTTTGTCTGATTTTGTCTCTTTTGTCTGGAGACTAAAGGTATAAAAAGGGGGTGATCTCTACAATAAAGGTATTTCCTTCTCATGCACAATGAAGTCTGTGTCTCTGTTCCTCCATTGATACAAATGGCAGCCCAAATCAGGACTTATTACTGTAGTACAGAATAGGTACCACGCCGGGAGCAACTTCCACTGGGTCAAGGAATTGGCCAGGAAGAGTCTAGGAAAAGGATCCGGGGAAGGATCCTGGAAGAAGCTTCAGAATCAAAAGTGCACACACCTCACCTACCAAGTGAGTAACCAGTGGGAGCAATATTGGGAGGTGGAATATCCCTGGAACAGAGGAGGAGCTTGGGCCAGGTACGGCAGCTCCTGCATCAGCAATCCATTAATATGGCTGATGCAAAACTAAGCACTCTGATGGACTGGGTGTCTATTCACTTTTAAGATTTTCTCTTTAATGGGCCCCTGGCAAGTGRTGGGGCTGAGACTTTTCGATACCASCAAGGACRGCTAAGCTAAAGCCTGYGGGTATCTTSCCTCATYGGGGACAATCATGGTGGCTATTAAAGAAAATCGTGCAAAAGTCAGGCATTTTGCAGCTTCAGAAGATGATTCTCCTGAGCTCTCAGYGACACCCTTACCCCGATGGAAATCCCTGTGCAGCTGATTCCCTCAGAGTTCCCGCACCMTGAACAAGCAGCAGACTCGCTTCCTGCCCAAAATGGCAGCGTTGTAATAAGAGCCATGATGAAGGAGGGCACTCTGGCGGTTGTTGCTGCCTGCCCAGTTGTATACGGAGAACTGAGCTGTRGTCACAGCCCAGGCTCCTGCTCGCCCTCAGGTGTGGCCAGCAGCCCCAGCCCTGCTCTGCACCTGCACGCAGGTGTCAAAAATGGTGGCCAAGAGCTGCCTCAGGATGTGCTTGGCACCGGTCATGAAGCCCAGGGACAGCAGGACAGTGGCCAGGTCCAAACTGAGGCTTGTGAGAGATTAAACKATGATTTGTGTCAAATAAAAAYACGAATGATRATGGGATTGTGCCATGGGACAAGTACAAAAATGAATTTTGAGAAACTGTTTAATAAACCCAGAGGGACAATAACTGAAAAGAATRTTGTRGTTACCGAACAGAAGGGTTAAGCAAAGATGTAACTATATATAACTGCCTAGCAAGGCAGAACTGCACAGGAATAAAAGCCAAAGGACAGCAAAAAGTGAATGAGGAAGAMCTCAGCCTTCCTCCCAGTGACCACCAGGGAGAACTCACGACCCCCAAGAAAGAGCCCACGCATGCRCCGACAAGGAAAACTAAATGTCACAACAGGGAAAAGAAACTAAACATCCCAACGAGGAATGGAAGCTAGACATCATAACGGAGGATGGAAACTGGGAGGGGACTACTGAAAACTGCTGAGAAATGCTTATGGTTATGTAAAAATATGTCCACAAAACTTAACAGTGGTATGCATTTTKKCAGGGCSGTGACTCCCCACGCATCCAGGGCTAGCTAGCACTGCTCGCTCACCCTTATTGACCATAATAAATAAATTAGCTATGGCATATTGGAATAAAGCCCTTTATTTATTTATAACAGGCTGTGCAGTAGGGCACTGTCCGCGTAGGTGCCCAGCAGGGCGATGAAGATGCCTAAGCACTGGGCAGTCTGGAACACATGGGATGTGCAGGCAGCAGCCAGCAGCATGGCCAGGTTCCAGTTTGTCAGCACCTCGGCCAGGGAGCAGGAGAGCCGGCCAGGCAGTTGCTTGGTATGAACCTTGCTGCCGCTGGACACCGCTGGCATGGGCTGCCCCCTACACCCATGCAAGGCGGTGCGCTACCTCCCGAAGAGGAGCTGAAAGCTGTGGTGCCAGGAGCGGGTAAAGAGAAAGCTTCTGTCCCCAGGGCAAAAGAAGACCTCTGTTTCMTGAGATTAAGATGATTTTAGAGACGGGTGAAGAGAACCTCTGTTTTATTCTAGAACAGCCATCCCTAAACTGTACCCTAATAAGCTGACATGGCCCATAAACACAGCTGTGGGAGGCTGTGTAAAATGGGAGGGACTTCACAGTTGGCAGAGTTTTCCGGGCAGCTGCAGATTTGTGAAATGGGAGCCACCAGAGAACTATTTCTTGTGGTGATGTCTCCATGAGATTTCTAAAAGAGGCTTCTCTYCCCAAGAACTGATGAAAAACTATTTTAAAGTGGTGAAACTGACTGTGTCCTAGGTTGCAATGTAAGATGTGCCCAAAGTATGTATTCTATCACCATCTTCATGAGCTGTTGGAACCAGGTGGGGCAGTGTTTTCCCTGCCCCCTCCCTCCGGATTATCTCCTGTTAATGGCCCATCAATGCCCTCGTCAATGACTCACAGGTAACTCCCCTCGGGAGCTGTCTCTGCTTAATGGGCAATCAAGGACCCATTCTATGACTCATAGAATGATATCAGCCCATTGTGAGATGCTCTGCCCAGGGGGGAGGAGCCAAGCATTCCCACCTGGATATAATCTGCAGTGGGGGACAGCACAGACACTGACTGGATTTCCCAGAGGAGAGGAGCTGCCAGATCTTTCTACAGGATGACTGCTTCAACAAGACTGCTTTATTCGGACTGCTACCACCACCCTAACGAACAGGGTGCCAGGTAGTATTCTGACTCTGCCAAGGGTCTTTTCTTTTGTTCCTTTTACTATTACATATATTTTATAGTTTTCCTATTAAATTGTATTTCTGACTTAGTGTCTCACTGGTTTTGCTTTCAAACCAGTACAAACTGAAAATCCCAGGTTTTGTCTCTATTTTGTCAGTGGGAAAGTGAACGGTTTTATGGGGGAGAAGAAATGCTTTGAAGGTTTCATTCTGATTATTATTAATTTTTTTCTTGTAGTTTATAAGCCTGTCTTTATACTTTTTAAGTTTTAAGCTTGCTTTGCTTTTCTCCTAGTCCTATCTCACAGCAGAAAACRGCTAAATAATTTTAGTAGACACTAAAACCACTACACAAAATTTGGGAAACCGAAATTGGTGAACATGAAACCACTCTTAAGAATTGGTGTTTCTGCCCAGTTTCAACCTAAAACCCTCACATGGAGGCAGCTCATGAGTGATGGTGCACATCTGGTGATGATAATTTTCCTATTTCATTTCTGCAAAGAAGACACAACCTTGCTAGGTTTGACAGAGGAGAAATATTATCACTAAGAAGAATTAGTCATCTTTAGCTACATCAAATATAAAGTGATAGCACACTGCAGGACAACCAATTAAGATCATGTGATGTTACATACATTTTGAATCTGCAATTCTTCTACAGATCTGAGCTACAATACAACACTTTGTGAAGTGCCAAATATGGCTCAGGTATCATGTCTTGTTGACTATGTATCTCATTTGGACTGTACAATCAAGGAAGATAAGGAATTGATAGGAAATTTCTCCTGCCACTTCTTTCTGCAGGAAACACACTTTTAACCAYCCAGTACCTACTTTTTTGGGAATCCTAATCAATAGCTGCTCACAAAAATTCAGATCTTGTTATTTTAACATATATTCCTTTATTTGTCCCTGCCAAAGGACATCTGTATCAAAGATGGACACTTCACTGACTGGAAATGAGTGTGATGACACAAAACACAAGGTCAAACATATGAAACTACTTACAAACATCGTAGAGAGTTGTCGCAGGCTACAGCCTCTTCTGGGTGCCGCAACCTTCTCCAGTGAGGTGTCTTCATAAAGACACCTTGAGTATCAGGGAGCACAGGCACTCCTGTGATGACAGTTCAATTGTGATAGCTGCTASAGCAGTTCCTTCAGATGATGCAGAAAGAGACAACAGGAGGCAGGCTTCCAAACATCCAGAGATTCTTCAGGAACCGGTGACTGAAGGCTCAGAGGGTTCAGGACATGGAGTTTTTACAGGGTTAGGAGTGGGCAGGATTAGTAACTTGGTCCAACAGGGAGAGGGATTGGGAAACACCCAATTAGGGAAAGGATCCAAAACTGTCCAACGGGGTGAGGAGAAAACCAGGAAATGAGGAAAGAACCAGTGGGGAGCAACAGATTAACATACAACAGGAAAAGCTCATGGGGGTGAAACACTTTCCTCGCCATGAGCTGAAGAGAAGTCTCTTACGGAGACTTCCCAGGGGGAGAAGTTACTATCTGAAACAACCTGCGGGCTGCCTTCTCTCCATGGGGGGGCAGGTTCTCCTGTGGCAACTCTGGGGGTCACCACAGTGAATGGCAAAAGTGATTTTGAGTTTGCTGCAATTCTTTGTAATACTCGTTGACAGAAGCCATGGATGGAAGTTGCAAAACCATRACATCATAGAATGGYCTGGTTTGGAAGGGACCTTAAAGATTCCTATCCCCCTGTCATGGGCAGGTACTTCTTTTATGAGAACAGGTTGCCCAAATTGCTATGAAACATGGCCTGGTCTTGAATACTTCCAGGGATGCAGCATCCACAGCTTTTCAAGGAAACCTGTTCCAGAGCCTCACCATCCTCATGGTAAAGAACTTTTTTTCTAATATCTAATCTAAACCTCTTTTCTGTCTGTTTAAAGCCATTTCCCCTTGTCCTGTCACTCCATACTCGTGTAAATAGTCTGTCTCCATCTTTTTTGTGAGCTATYTTCAGGTAGTGAAAGGCCACAATTAGGTCATCCTGAAGTCTTCTCTTTTCTAGCCTGAAAAATCCCCCAGCCTCTACTCAAAGGAAAGGTGCTCCATCCCTCTAATCATGTTAATGCCCTCGTCTGGATTCACTCCAACAGGTGCAACAGAGCACAGTCTCTTYCCTGGAAGACCCTCCTAGGTATGCCTTAGAGGGGAAATGGTAATTTCTTGGTTATCCTCTTGCCCAGAATCTGAGATCATGAAATAGGTTTGTGCTGCTGCCACTACCAGTAGCTGTAACACAAAAAGACTGCCATCAGCACCCTGAATTTGAACCACCACTGGCTCCAAGATGTCTCRCAGCATAAAGAAGATTCTCTGTCTCCTAAAACTGTCATGATAATATTRTGTCCCTGAGAAATGCTGAGTCCTTCAGTGGGAAAGCATTTCCATATGGCCCACTGCTCAGAGGCATAAAATGCTTCTCTCTGGTATTGCCTCTGCACGTTCTGTTGCACATCTACAACAAAGAATACCTTGAAAATAAAAGCTATGAATAAGCTGGAAGATGAGGAAGGGTCTGTTGAAGGTTGTGTGCCGAAACCAGGTTGCAAGCAGATCACAATTATTTAAGAATTTTAAGTAAAGCTTTAAGCAAGGATGAACAAATATATGGTCAGAATGACACAGAAATAGAGGTTTGTAAGGATTTGAAAGTTGCATATRAAGGGAAGATGCAACGTTGAACACTTCCATAATGTGAACGACCTGAAGGACCTGGGTGGTAAATGGGTGGTATGGGTATGTAGAGGGCCACATTCTGGTAGGTTTC